>WOXC01009071.1:5000-321207 GCA_011680675.1 Gymnobelideus leadbeateri
TACTCTGAGGCATCCCAGTCTAGTCTAGTGGAGGGAGCCTTGGAGTTAGTTAGCATCTAGAGGAACTTGGTTCAGATCTACCACTAGCTACCTACAAGACCTTGGGTGAAATGGGAACTCTCTAGGACTCAGCTGCTCCCTCTGAAAAATGAAAATGGATTGGACTAGATGCCCTCTAAGGACTCCTCTATCTCCAAAGCTACAATCCTATGAGATGTAAAGTTTAAAGCTGGGCAGGAATTGCTTCTCCCTATTATAATTTTATTGTGATGAAGATGAATCAATCCATTGGATTCCCTGAGAATAAAAGTAGGCTTTATAATCATGTTCTTCCATGGAACTGGAAATGGGTAGTAAATGGACATAGCCATCATGGTTGGTAAACTTTGAGCAGAAATCCCAAGATGCAAGTTTCAGGGGAAGAAACAATAATGATGTCAGAGCAGAAAGGAAAAATGGCATTCCCTCTGAGGGGGTTTTTGTGTGGGCGCTCCAATGTGATTGTCCCCTCCCTGTCCCTGTTGCTCTCCCTGCAGGCACCCAGAACTACAACGGCCGTAGTGTGTTCAGCGTCTCCCCAGTAGATGGAGTCATTGAGCCTGGGAAGGCTCAGGACTTCACCCTGACCTTCAGTCCCGACCATGAGAGCCTATACTTTTCTGATAGAATGCAGGTGTTGCTGTTCAATAAGGTACAGCCTCAGCTGCAGCTCTATTTCCCAAATGGTTTCCCTGGTGCAGCAAGTGGCGCTGTCCCCCATTGGCAGGACTGAGCCCAACTTAGCCAGGGAGGGGAGGGGAAAGATAGAGAGTCAAGCCTTTGGCCCTGGTCTCCTTGGTTTAAAGGAAGAGTTGGGTATGGGGGACCAGACTCAATTAGCCTGCTTGAGGCTGAGGCTCTGGAACCCAACTGTCACTGCTCAGGCTTGACTGACGCAGTGACAAGCATCATGCCCAGTACACAGGCAGCTGAGAATGTGGAAAGCATGGACCAAAGTAAGGCAGTGTCCATGGGCTCCCTCATCTCTCACATAAGCAGGAAAGCAGCTTCCTTCTGGGGAAATTGTCCTTGCTTACTGAGTCAGTGAGTTGGTCACTTGGTCACTGGGTCAGTCAGATCACATGCACAGAGTGCCATACACAGAGCACTTTAGCTGGGGTCAGGAAGACCTGAGTTTAAATGCTAGTTCAAGTGCTTTCGAGCTATGTGGCTATACACAGGTCACTCTCCTCTCCTCAGCTTCCTCAGCTGTAAAGTGGGGCTCATATAGCGCCTGCTTTACAGGGCTGCCATGAGAACCAAGTGAGATTCCATATAAACGCTCTTTGCAAACCTCTAAATGTTAGTGAAGAGCCAACAGCAGTGTGGACCCTTGAGAGCAGCCCCCTGGATGACCTATTTGCCTGGAATCCACCCAGAGCAAGGACCCCAGCAAACACTCTGGCCCCTGGGCCTGGGGCTACGGAAAGGGCCCCAAGCACCCTTGTTTGTATGTCAGTGGAACTCCAGTCTTCCTCCCCCTCTTCCCCTTCCTTCAGTAGAGAACCAATCTCACCTGAATATTGGAACTGCATACTCCCCATCACCCACCACCCACACGCTAGAAACCACAGGGCAGTAGTACCAGCTTCTGTCCCTTCATGAATGCTGTGGGGAAAGAGGGGAATATCTTTCCTTAGGCCTTTATCACCAGCTAGTGGCACCTTGAAATCTGCCCTGCCTTTTACCTTTTTGTATTCGAATTATGTCCCCCCCCTTCTCTCCCGCTTCTTCCCATCTCTTGGATGTGCCACCCTTGGCTTATCTTTGCTCCACCACTCCCTGATGCCTCTCTGTACTGCCCCCCCCCAGGCCTGGCTCTCTCTGGGGGCACATATAGTGGTCAGTTTTTCCATAGATCCCATTGGGAAAATGTGAGGTCCTTGAACATCTGCTCCCCAACATGAGCCAGGTCTAGGCCTCTCCCAGGGGAGCTGCCCTGCCCTGCCAGGTGCTGCCAATGTGGGCTGGGATGACTTTTCACTGACACCCATGGGCCCTTTGAGAGGGGAGAGTGAGACGATTGAGAGAGCTGAGGGCAAACCAGTGACAGGGGCCACCCACCGCCCTTTATCTCGTACTAGAGAATGTCCCATCAGATCCTCTTGAAAGGGGCTGCAAGAGAACACATGATGTTTGTGGAAGGAGGGGACCCACTGGATGTGACTGTGGAGTCCCTGGCTGTAATCAATTCTGTGACTGAGGATGAACAAAAGGAAGGTGAGTGCCTGTGTGACTATTGGTGGGGACTGAGCCCCAGCCTGGTCCCCGCCAGCCCTGAACCTCTGGCCACAGTGGATGGGCAAGCCCAAGCCCAGGCCTGAGGAAGGCAGACTGCCCTTTGGAGCCTGGCCCTCCCAGGGCTCTGGGAACCTCCCCCCTCCCTATCCTGCTCCCACTTCTGCCCAGCCAGCCCCAGGCCCTTGGGCTCAGGGTCAGATTTGGCCAGAGCCCATCCCCCACTCTGCCAGTAGCAGGAAATAATGTGCTCTGGTAAACATTTCTAAACCACCAAGGTGGCCTCAGGTTTCCTTCTCTCTGGCTCCCTGCCCCCTGCCAAATGTTGGAAGGTTTCCCAGCCCCTTTCCCAGACTTCTGATTTAGGGAGACGAGAGCAGCTGAGGGCAGGGCACGAGAGCCAAATCTTACCCAGTTGCCATCCTCCTTCTCACTGCCCAAGTCCACCTCCCCAATAGGCACGGGGTGAGGAAGCCCTCCATACCCCTGATTTAAGGAGAGACCAGTTGAGCAGGTCATTCTACCCCTATCTAGATGTAGAAGAGATGAAAGCAATTATCCTGACCCTTGAGTATGTCCAGAAGGATTCCGCATCCACCCCTGCCACCAGAGAACTACAAGTAGGATGCATCCGAACCTCCCAGCCTACTATGAAAAAGGTAATGTTGCAGCCCAGGGTGGCCTTCCCCCACCAGGCCTTTCCTGGATTTCATGGCCCCTCCCCAAGGTCAGTCAGGTGATACCCACAGACCCCGTTCATGTTGTCATAACTGAACAAGACACTCATTTAGGTGGGTGAAAATACAGACACCCCCCTTTCCCCATACAGGTTCATAGACCCCAGTTAAGAACCCTGTTTTTCCCAAAACTGCCCACAGGCTTTGGACAGAGACACATACACACACACACACACACACACACACACACACACACACACACACACACACACACACACAAGCAAGCTCAGTTTTGATGCTGGGCACTTGACCTGGTCCCTTATTCCTTAAGAAGAAGATAGGCCATGCCCCCAATCCCAGAGCAGGACTTGTGTCCTCAGGCCTGGGCCTCATCACCCCATTCTCCTTCCAGTCTTCTCAGGTACAGCCTTTCCATGAGACCATCCTAGATAACCCTCCCCCATGCTAGTGCTGCTCCTCACCCCCACCCCCAAACCTGTATCAGTGCTCCCTCCCCCCTCCTACTTTCCTGGAGCCCTTGGTTTGGGCCCTCACTCCCTGCTCTATACTCTAAACCTGTGCTCCTGCTGTCTCACTCTGGTAAGGCAGAAGCCTTCATGGGACAGCAATTGTCATGGGTTTTGGCCTTATACCTCCAGAACAACCGGGGCCTTACAGGATGTGGGTGTTTAGTAATTATGGACTGAACAGAGCTGGTTGCACCTATGAAAACCCCGGAACATAAAGGCCTGGGAAGAGGAAAGGGCTACAGAGAACAGATGGAGGGAGGGGGATTCCAGGGGGTTACACTGACTATTGGACCTAAGTGAGGAAAATTGCATCTGCCCTCCAAGGAAAAAAATGCCCAAGCCCGGGGTGTGAGGCCCATCCGAGCACCATAGGGATGGGGGGAGAGGGGAGTGGAGTAGCACTGAGGAGCCACAGTGCTCTCCTAGGGACAAGAGCCAACCCCCAGGGACAAGGGCCTACCTCTGGGGACAAGGGCCTATCTCTGGGAATGAGTGAAGAGAGGGTGAGCAGAAGAAAGGAGGAGAGGGGAGGGAAGGAGAGGTGGAGAGAATGGGAGACAAAGGCCATTCCCCAGGGATAAGAGTTCTCTCCTTGCTTCCACAGAGTATTGACTTCAGCCTGGACAATATCCACCTCCTTCAGCATAAAGGCTTCACGGTGGAGCCCTCCAGAGGAATTGTGGAGCGTGGCCAGACCAAGACCATCAACGTGTCCTGGGTGCCTACAGCTGACTTTGATGTATGTGACTGTAGTCATTGTCTAACCTGCTGCCAGGGCTGGGCGACTTTCATTCCTAAGCACGTTGTACCCAGAAGGGGTTTCTATATTTATCTCCGAGCCAGTCAGGACAGCTCCTTTCCTTCCCTCCTCCTCTCCTCTTTTCTCCTCTCCTTCTGTTCCCCATTTCTCCCCTCCTCTCACCTCCTTTCTTCTCTTCCCTTCTCTTCTCTCCTCCCTTCCCCTTCTCTCCTCTTCCTCCTCTTCCTCCTCTCCTTTCCCATTCTCTCTACCTCTCCTTCCCTCTTTTCCTTCTCCTCCACTCTCATATCCTCTCTTCTCTCCTCTCTTCTCCTCCCCTCCTCCTCTCCACTCTTCACCTCCCCTATTTCCCTCCCCTTTCTTTCTCTCTTCCTTCCTCCTCACTCCTTTCCTCTTCCCCTCCTCTCTTCTCTTCTCCTCCCCTCTTCTCCCTTCCCTTCTTTCTTTTCTCTTACTCCCTCCCCTTTTTCTCCCTGCTGACTTCTGGAACCAGACCTGAAGCGACCTTTGCCCCATTTGAACTCAATTCAGAATATAAGCACAGCAACCTTTTTAGACACAAAAGACCCAAGTAACTGGTCCAGAAAGCCAGGCCACATTGGGTGGTCATTGTACAGGGAGCTGATGCCAGGGGCTCTCAGCTGGGACTCTCATCTTGAAAGGCCGTGTTTGTGGAGCATCTGCTCTATGCCCAGAGTACCCTGCTGTGATACCTAGGCTCAGGCAGTAGAATAATTCACTATACTGTATAAGGCCAAGAAAAAGAATCCTATAACCACAGCGTACAGGCTAAACCAGCTGAAAGGGAAACCCCCAAGGAAGTACAATGATGTGAAAAGAGCTGGCTAAGTCCTAGCTTCTCTCCTTACCTCCTATGTGACCTGTTAGACACAGGGCCTCAGCTTCCTAATCTATAGAATGAGAGGGTTAATGCCTTCAAGGTCCATTAGTTCCAGAACCAGAAGCTAATGATGATGATGAGAACCACAGACAATTCCCATTCCTATACTGCTTTCAGGTTCAGAAAACATTTTTCTCACAGCTACCCCAAGAGAATGATCAATCATTCAGGAATTTTAAATCCCCATTTTTCAGATAAAGAAACTGGGCTCAGGATAAGTTAACTAAGGCTTACAGCTAATAAAGTGTCCAAATTGGCATATAAACCCAAAACATTTTAAAGTAGGTTTGCATGACTGTATAGGTCTAGGGGGCAGGGTGGGGCAGGATCAACGTTGGCCATCGGACGGCAGGGAAGGCATCCCCTCAATCAGTCCATGAGGATCTAAAGATTGACGGTAATTTGTCCTGCTTTGGAAATGCTCTCATACCCCAAACTGAAACCAGCAGGACAAATGGAGGCCAGATCCTGATTCCAACATGGCAGGAACTAATCCCTTTGGAGAAGAGGGTTGAGGGATGGAAGGGGGAAGGGGACAGGGGGAGAGACACAGGCTTCAAAAAACAACCACCACCTAGAATTTGGCCCTGTTTATGTGTAGGGTTGAACATGGCTTTTTCCATAGCACTGCCTGTCCTCTGCTCTACCACCACCCCTAATCTAAATTCAAAAAGATTTCCCTTATTGAAAGAATGCCCAAACTGCAGCATCCACCAGAGCCAAAGCCTAAACTCAATTCTTCTTACTACCTTTATTGCAGCCTGATCAGCCACTTGTGGTCACTTCCTTCTTGACACTCCGGGGAGATGTGAAGGAGATCTATAGGCTTGTCTTCATTGCCCATGTGGTATCAGAGTGGATTCTGGGAGATTCGCTCAAATAGGAATGTGGGTACAGATGCCCTGATGATTCCCCCCCTCCAAGGTTGTTGGTGTCCAACGGGATATGAGGACCCTGCCTCATCCAGGAGTGGGCCTGGGGGGGGGGGGATACTGGACCTGCCTTTGGTAGACTTAGCCTTCAATGGGATTCCTCCTACAATTAGTTCTTGTGACAAATGTAGCCAACATTTGATGTCAACAAAACACCTTTATCCCTAGATCAGGAGCTGTGGTCCGAAAAAAAAGCAATTCAGTCCAGCTCCACCATTATTCTCCCACAGGGGCCTTTGCTATGGAAATCAGAGATTCTGTTAAAAAAAAAATAAATGGCCACAAATCCTCTGATGACTCAACATGTCCTTCTGTATTGGAGCATTTGGCTGCATTAGGAGAGGGAGTGCCCAGGCCCCAAGACCTGGCCCTTGAGACGGTATCTCAGTAGGGTGGATGGAGAGTGTCCATTGAGCAGACCCCTCCTGAGCCACCCCAGGCACTGCCTACCTTTCCAAAGGAGGCAACCTCAGGGGAGCCCCAAAGCTGCCACCTGGATCAGTGAACCCAGAGAACAGGGAAACAAAGACTAAAACCACTACTGGACCTACCTTTACAGACCCTGGGTTAGGCATGGCTGATTAGACAGGATGTTGAAGGAGAAATGGGGCAAGCTAGGTTTCTTGATATATAGATGCTGGGCCTGGAGTCAGTAAGACCTGAATTCAAATTCAGTCTCAAACACTTACCATCTGAGTGACCCTGGGCAAGTCACTTCACCCTGTTTGCCTCAGTTCCCTCATCTATAAAATGAACCCTCCTTAGCCTGGGCTAAGTCTATTGACTCTAAGCCTTTTCCCTGGCTGGCCACCATGCAGAGAATTTTCTCCCTACTTTTTTCTCCCTCCTTTTCTCTGCCTCCTTAATCTTAGTGCCTTCTCTCTCTAGCAGACATCTTGCTTGCATGGTTCTCTTCTGTTTGTTACTGTTCAGCCATGTCCCACTCCTTGTGACCCCATTTGCGGTTTTCTTGGCAGAGACACCAGAGTGGTTTGCTATTTCCTTCTCCCGCTCATTTTACAGATGAGGAAACTGAGGTAAACAGGAATAAATGACTTGTCTGGGGTCACACAGCTAGTGTCTGAGACCAAATTTGAACTCAGAAAGAAGAGTCTTCCTGACTTGGAATTGGAGTCTGGAAGACCTGAATTCCAATCTTGCCTCAGCTCCTAACTCTGTGAGCCAAAAGCTAGTCCAACAGTAAACATTATGCACCAACCACTCTCAGTCTCACTTTTTCCATCTGTAAAATGGGGATAGCCCTTACCTCCCAAGGTGGTGATAAGGATCAAGTGAGATAATATTCGTAAAATGCTTTGCCAATAACAAAATCATATGTAAATGCAAGCTTTTATTATGGGCATGCATAATCGGCAACAGTAAGGAATCGAACTTTTTAAAGTGGGAGAGGACGCCGAAGTACCGGAAGTAGGCAGGGCCAAGAGCTTCGCAATAACCCGCTGTGAGCGGCGAGATCTCCCCCACCGCCCACTCCAGCAGAAGCCCCACCCCAAACAGGCCTCCCAGCCCCCTCCTCACCGCCTCCCCAGTGCTGCAACTTCGCTGGGCTGGGCTGCTTGGCCTGAGTCCTAGCCCCACCTCGGAGCAAAGGGAGATCTGATTACCTACAGCTAGGGCCCTGCCCAGGAAAAGCACACAAACGCTTATCTCCAGGTTCCTGAGCATCGTCGGCCGACTGACTGATACCTGGCTGTTCCAACTGTTTAATTTTCCACTGGGTAGGAAAAGTCCTCCAGCCAGATAGGCTTGGAATGTGAGCCTCTCCCCACCCCGACTCTTCCCCCCAGCCATCCGCCCATTGCCTGCAGCCGTTCCTTGGGACCTGGAGACGTCCCAGTGTCCTTTTTAATGATACGGGAGCCTCTAGGGTCGAGGCCTCTTGCTGTCAGTCTCCCTAAGGGCCGGACAGCTTTATTCATGTTCATCTCTCTCCAATCGGCACCTAGGACAGTGCCCACCACAACTGATTATTGAATGGCGTCCCACCGGACTGTATCACTTAACTCTAACTGATTAGGACTCCCCTTCAGAAGTCCCACTGTGCTGACCTGAGCTTAGTAGTGAGTGGCCACCCTCAAACAAGGCTTTGTCCGACACAATGGAGGGTCATTCTGATAGGGTACGAGCTCTGGGAACCCCCTTGAATCTTCCCACTGGATGAGGCATTTGCCTGAGACCACAAGCCTTTCATTATGGCTAGACCCTACCACGTTCCCCTTAAACTAGCCTAGCTTTCCATTGTCTGACATCTCCAGGTAGCCTTCAACTATTTCCCACCCTTAATCCCATTCCTGGAGTCTGACCTGGACCCAACAAGATCCTCCCTAGACTCATCCCCAAGACCCCTCCCTCCAAACTACTAGAGATCCATCTTGCTTCCTTGAAGGTGCTGGGATTTAATCCAGCCAGACTCAATCTATGTCAGATTGTTCTGGCCTACTTGTCAATACAAGCATCACAATTGCTCGGTCTGCTTAAGAGTCTACCCAATATGGCAAATCTTTAATAAACTTTGTTTTACTTTGGCTGAGAGAAGGCTTGAGTCGAATTCATTCAGCAGGACCTGGCATGTTGATATTGAGGTCTCGTTCACCCCTAAACCCAAACCTCAACATTCACACTCTGCAGCCTACACCTAGTCAGACAGGAGCCCACAAACGAGGGAGGGGGCTTTGTCTGGCACAATGGAGGGTCATTCCACTCTGCAGACTGAGCACTCCCATTGAGAGGCACTTTCTACCAACCTGGGACAGAAAGGATGAGCTAGCTCTCCACTCATCCTTGGAGGCAGAATGTGCACAGTGAAAAGTGTTCTGCCTTGGGAGTGATGGGCACCTTCCCTTTGAACCCAGGCTCTGCCATGCACTAGCTGTGTAACACTGAGCAAGTCACCTCCCTCTCTGGGTCTCAGTTTCCCCATCTGTAAAATCAGGATTTTGCCAGTGAGCTCTACAATGGGGAAGTTGTACCTAAATGGCCCTGGACAAGTCACTTCTTTCAGTTTCCTCATCTATAAAACAAGAGGGTTGGACAAGATGGACTCTACAATCTCTTTTATCTGTAAAGCTATGAACCTATGGAATGGAATGGGAAAACATTAAGAGTTTACAGTTGGACACTACTCCATTTTGCCCTCCCCTTCATTGATTTGTAAAGCAGACAACTCAACCTTCCCTTCCCTCAACCTTCCCTTTCCTTCATTGATTTGTAAAGCAGAGAACTCCACCTTCCCCTCCCTTAATTGATCTGCAAATAAGCAGACCCCTTCCTTTCCCCTGATTGATCTGTGGGTAGAAGTCTCAGCCTAGGGTTTCTGCTCCTGCGGGAAATTCAAATGTACACTGACCAATCACTGTAGTTTCAGCTTACATCACTGTAATTTCAGTTTACATAACCTCTATAAAACCGGCACAATGTCTGTGCCAAAGCACTGTCTGATTTGGGCATGTAACCTGACAGTTCCATAGTAATAAAATCCACTTTTTAAATTTGATCTTGGGGATCTTCTGTCTCGCTTTATTGGGGTACAACAGTACCACCATGGGGAAACCAACAGAAGAGTAACGTCAAAAAGTTGTCCTGGTTGGAGAAACACAACACACAAAGATGGCGGCTGAAATTCCCTTCCAGTTCTGACGTTGTATTGATGAGGTGATGGGACTTGGGCCACTGAAGTGTGGGAAAACTCAGGGACTGGGTTGCTTCAGAGACATAATCTTTCCCTATCCCAGCTTTTATATTGTGCTTCAAGCCTCCCTCCCCCCCACCTCTGCATGATTAACTGAGACCTTTGACCTTGATATTGATCCTGCAGGAGATGAATCTATAATCCCCTGCTCAGCACTTTGCTGAGACAAGCAAAAGATCAAAAAAATAGTCTGGAGAATCCTCCCCCCACCCCTCTTCCACTTCTGCTTGGGCCCCAGGGCCAGCTGTGACCTGGACCAAGCCACAGTTCAGGTAAGAAGGGACATTCCCCTGCCTCAGGGTCCTCTTCTCCTACCCCAAATAAACACTGTGTCTGGCATCAGAGAACCCAAGTTCCAATCTCCTTTGCTACTGTCTGTATGATCTTGGCCAAGCTAATTTGAAAGAACCCATTCAAAATCTGTAGGGTCCCTTCCAGTTCTAAATCCTTTGGTCTTACTTTTCAGCTGAAAGATGGAGCAACTCCTTGCCCTGCCTCCCTCACAGAGCTTTTATGAAGACCCATTGATGTGAAAATGCCTTGTTAGCTGCCCCATAAAGCAGGAACATTAGGGTTTGGAGAGGAAGTGAGGGTTCTCCAGTTACCAGCACTCATACAGCATGTGATGAACGCCAGCCTTAGAGGCAGGAGGCCCTGGGCTTGAGACCCAGCTATGTGACTTTGGACAAGTCACCCACTTGGATTATGCCAAGGATTTTGAGTTGAAAGGGCAATAGAGCTCCTTAGATCCAAACCCCTTCATTTATAGAGGAGGAAGCAGACCCAGGAGTGATGCCCAAGGTCACATCCAGGAACAGAGCTGAGATCCAGGACTCTCTGTTCATCAGGTCACACCATGCCTGGAAAAAATGTTCCTTGTCATTATCAACCTGGCAGCTCCTGACTCTCCCCTGGCCTAGCTTTTCCCCACCCCTTGGACCAGCCCCTCCCCCTCAGGGTACAATCTGAACTTGGCAGTACCTGCCTTCTGGGGGAAACTTCCCCAGGTGCTGAAGCTGCATGAATGGGTATTCTGTCCACGGTTCTGTTTACACAGTTCATGCTGCAGATGTGCAACTGTGTGCCCAGGGGCAACCCAAGCCTAGGGCCCCTCCCCTTGCCCTACCCTGTGACAGATGACAGAACCGGAATGCAGCTGTGACATGTGCCCAGGTAGGGCCTTGCCTGGCATCAGCAGGCCTGGAGAAACTTGGGACAGAGTGGAGAATCTACTGAATCTGAGGAGCCCCCAGCAGCCTGACTTTCTGGCTCTTCTAAGGCAGGACTGTACTGATTTTCATCTTGGCATCCCCAGCAAAAACCACACACGCACACACACACACACACACACACACACACACACACACACACAGATACACAACACACAAACCACACACAACACAAACACACCACACACACACACACACACACACACAAAGTACCTTTACTGTCTGTTGAGTTGATCCCGCTTTTGTGACCTTCCCTAAGGTCCCCTCTGAATCTCAGTTTCCTCATCAGTAAAATGAGGGAGGATGGGACCAGGTGGCTTTGAAGATGCCTTCCAACACTAAACCTATGATTCTCTGATGTAAAGAGGAATTCAGCTGGTACCAGTAGGGGAAGATATCCCTATCTGCAGTGGAATGCAGGTAAATGTTTAACAACCAGCTCCCCTGAGGTGAGAGGGGTGGTATATATAGGATACACTTTTAGGTTTAATGTGCAATACTAACATTTTTCTTTTTCACTTTCTTAAATCTAGACAACAACCAAACAATAAATCAAGTCCTGATTTGTAAATTTTCCTATTTTCAAAGTGAAAACACTGACTGAAAATTTAGCAATCAGCTCTCAGGTTGGAGCAGGTTGCAGTAGAACCCTGCCTGTCTTCCGAAATCTAGCTTTGGCAGAGGACTGGCTAAGACTGCTGGGGAAAGCTCAGCCTAACCCAGGCCTAGTCCTCTGAATTCAACAGCCCTTTACTAAGTAGATCCTCAGTGGGAGACATTGGACATTTTGCAGGAGATTTTGAAACTTCAGAACAATGGACTTAGAGTTTGGAGTGGTTGGGTCCAAGTCCTGACTGTGACACTCATTGCTTGACTTTAGACCTGCCCTTTTATTCCTCTAAGCCTGTTTTCTCATCAGTCAAATGGGCATTCCACCCTCGCAGGGCTGTTTTGAGGAAAGCGCTTTGTGAAGCTAAAGGCACCTGTAGTAATGGGTAGCCAGCCCCCTTTACCTAAAGACTGTCTTTGCCCAGGAGGTCTCAGCCCTTGGTGGCTCTGGACTCAGAATCCACTGGCAATCTCTGCCCGTTCTTCAGCCATCTGCCATCTCCTTATGTAAAGGAGATCTTGAGGGGAGTGGTACCACTACCAACAAATGTTAACTGAGGCTTATTTTGAGTGAGAGGCCCTGGGGATAGGAAGAGGAGAGATTTCTAGGCCCTTAGAATCAAAGGAGTGCAGAGGAAGATTGGATTTGCTCACAAAGTAGTTGTCAGGTAGAATGAGACCAGAGAGACACAAAGTTCTCAAGGGAAATCTGAGGGGAAACAGAACGCTTTCAAGGAACTGCAAGTGGGTCAGTTTGGATGAAACATAGTACAGGAAGGGGAATGATGTGGAACAAGCCTGGAAAAGTATCCTGGAGTTAGATCGTGAAGGACTTTAAATGCCAATGTGAGATAATTTTTTTTTTAATCCTAGGGGTACTAGGGAGTCACTGAATTTTCTTGAGTAGGGGAGTGTCATAGTCAAACACAAAGGACTGGTCACCTCTAACATCTCAGCATCAAGTGAATCTGTTCTACTGCCAGGATTTTGAATTTTGAAATTCCTTTCTGAATAGACATCCTCCTGTCCCATCTCTCCCTCTGCCTCACTCTTCCTCACCCTGTTTATCCTTCCCATCATCCCACCAGTCTGGCCTTGACTCTGGCCTCTCTTTGCTCTCTTCACAAGCTTGACCCTATGGTTGATCAATTCAGCAACACATTATCATCTCTCCTGAGATCGATTTCTCTTCCTCCTATCGACTTTGCCAAAGCCCTGCTCTCGGCTGCCCTCACCCACTGTCCTCTCTGGCCTCATTTGCATGCTGCTGGACGCTGGCCTGAGAAAGGCACACAACCATTGACTTTCCAACACTAAGTTGGAAATCTCATCCACCACAAATTTGTATTATCTCATCTCAGTTGGGCTCTCACTGCTGCAGAGCAATCCTTGGATTCTTCCTTGATTAGCAGGAAGCACAACCCGAAAGAGAAAGTACTAGGCTTCCAACTAAGACCTGAGTTCAAATCCTGCCTCAGACACTTATTAGCTGTGTGATCCCAGGCAAGTCACTTAACCCTGTTGGTCTCAGTTTCCTCACCTGTAAAATGGGGAGGAAGAAGAGGAAAATCACGCCAAAATCAATTTTCTCAAAAATGAACTGGAGAAGGAAATGACAAACCACTTCAGTCTCTTTGCCAAGAAAACCCTAAATGAAGTCATGAAGAGTTGGGCACCAACAATTTGTAGCCTTTTCAGATTCCTAAGGTGTAAATGCTCACATTGAAAATGAGTAATTGGCTCTCCTGACCACGCTTGACCCGTTGCTCCTCCCTGCCAATCTCACCGAGGCACTCACTCACCTCTCCCATCCCTTCCGGGTCTGGGTCTGTGGTCCTGTGACTGTGCACACACACCCTTTAGGACTCAAGGCAGGGACTTAGCTGTGCCTAGCTCATGATAGATGCTTCATAAATGTCTGGTGACTTGATAAACCTCACCCCCCCCCCCCCACAAGGCTGTCCCCTGTTCTCAGCTCCTTTGTTCCAGCTCCTAGGAGACTATCTCCTTGCCAAGGCCGACACAAACACGTCTTCTCCTTGGGTCTTTGATCTAATGCCTCTGGGAGCTCCACCCAAGTATAATTCATTCCTTCTAACTCTCACCTCCTCTATCCTTAACCCCCAGCTCCTTTCCCAATGCCCAGGTATGTTATAAGACCATCCCATAGAGACTAGCTTGGGTTTTGGTCACTCCCAAAGACACTTGCGCCCTGTCTGGAGCATTTCTCATAGAAGCAGCATGGTACATTGGCAAGTGTATTTGATGGACCCAAGTTCAAATCCCAAGTCTGTCACTAGCTTTGTGACCTTGAACAAGACCTTTTTGGACCTCAGTTTCCTCCTCTGTCAAATGAAGGGATTGGACCCAGCTGGCCCCTGAAGTCTCATATCTTAGAGCTAAGATCCTTCCAATATTGAGCCTACGCAGTAGCCACTGCACCCAGGAACACATGTGCTTAGCACTGAAAGTCTTAGCTGGTTCAGTGCCAAGCACAGATTAAGCCCTTGTTGACAGACTGACTTGGCACTGTGAGATAACACAGCAGACTCTGGGTACTCTTTCCCATGAAGGAAGAGGGGGCAGGAAAAGGGGAGGAGGAAGAGGAAGAGAAAAGGAGGAAAAAGAGAAGGAGGAAAGGAGAAGGAGGAGGGTGAAGAGGAGGAGGAGAGGAGGAGGAATTCAAGCTTCTAGTGTCCCTCCAAATGTCTTTCCAGTAATGTAAAATCCCTGAAAATATTTAAATAAAATAACATAAAAGAATGATTACAACTGAGTATATGTAATCTAGGGACAGCTAGGTGGCACAGTGGATTGAGCTCTCTGGGTCTAGAATCAGAAAGACTTGAGCTCAAATCCAGCCTCAGACACTTACCAGCTGTGTGACCCTGTTGGCCTCAGTTTTCTTATCTATAAAATAGGCTGGAGAAGGAAATGATAAACCACTAGCTATGTGACCCTGTGTGGCTCACTTCACCCCATTGGCCTCAGTTTTTTTATCTGTAAAATGGGTGGGAGAAGGAAATGACAAACTGCTCCTATATCTCTGCCCAGAAAACCCCAAACAGGGTCACAATGAGTCAGACACAACTGGACAACAGCAACAGCCTGAACTCACACAACCTATAGAGAAGCAGCCTTTTAAAGTAGAAAGTTCATTGAATTTGGAGTCAAAGGACCCAGATTCAAATTCAGATCCTTGCTCCTTACTAGCAGTATGACTTTGGGTAAGTCATTTCAACTGTCTGAACCTTAGTTTCCTTATCTGTAAAATGAGGAGTTTGGACCCCTCCAAGTCTAAATCTGTGATCTCATGAGGTCCTGGCATCCAGGCAACAATTATCAACTGTATATTGCCGCTTGGGAGCTCCCTTGGCATCTCAAACTCAAAATAGCCAAAGTGGAATCCCTTCCTCACTCCAGATTTCTTTTCCCTACCTTTCTTGTTTCTGTGACAGGTACCATGTCACATTTCCAGACTTGAGGTCATCCTGGATTCTTCTTTCTCCCTCACCATTCCTGTCTAATCAGGAGCCCAGCCTAGTCAATTTTTCTACCACTATCTCTGTCATCCATAACCTTCTCTCTACTCATGCAGCTCCTGCTCTGGTTCAGGACCTTCTCATCAATCTCTTGAATCCCAGTAGTATTCTAATGGATGTCCCTGCTTTCAGGCTCTCTGGTCTCTCCCCTCTCCAATTCACTAGTCAAATTGATATTCCTAAAACACAAGTCAGATGATGTCACTCCCCTGCTCAAAAACCTTCCCTGGCTCCCTAGTCCCTCAAGCATCAAATGAAAAATGAAATGACCAAAGGAAAATTCCCCAGTCTGTTATTTAAAGCCCTCCAAAGTCTGCCTGCTCTCTGCATTTCTAAAAATGCCATATCATTTGGGGCGGCTAGGTGGCACAGTGAGTAAGAGCGCCAGCCTCGGAGTTGGGATGACACGAGATCAGATCTGGCCTCAGAAAATGAGCACCCACGCATAAATAATGACTAGTCGTGTAACCTTGAGCAAGTTACTTAACCCCAATTTCTTTAAAAAAATTTTTAAATTTAAATTTAAAAAAAAAATGCCATATCATTCTCTTCCATGCATCCTCCATTCCAGTCAAACTAGCTGCTAGCTGTTCCCTCAAATTCAGCATTCCACACTCCATCTCTGTGCCTGTGACTGGAATGTACCCCTTCCTCATCTCTGCTATGTGCTAGGCATTGTGCTAAGTGCTTTTTATAAATACTTATTTGTGCCTCAAAAAAAAAAAAAACCCTGGGATGTAGGTGCTATTATTATCCAGAATTTACAGTTGAGGGGACTGAGGCAGACAGTAGTTAAATGATTTGCCCAGGGTCACACATTCTGAGACTGGATTTGAACGAAGGTCTTTCTGACTCCAGACCCAAAGAAGTACCACCAAGCTGCCTTAGAATTTTTTTTTTTTTGAGGGGGGAAGGCAGGACAATTGGGGTTAAGTGACTTGCCCAAGGTCACACAGCTAGTAAGTGTATCAAGTGTCTGAGTCCAGATTTGAACTCAGGTCCTCCTGACTCCAGGACTGGTACTCTATTCACTGTGCCACCTAGCTGCCCCTGCCTTAAAATTTCAAGTTTCTTTCCAGACTCATCTCTGGTAATCACCTCTGACATGAATGATCCTTAAAGCTGCTCATAATTTGTCCAACCTCCAAATATCAGGCTTTTTCTTTCTCTCATTCATGTTGTCTTTTAAACTGAATATAAGCTCCCTGAGAGTAGGGGCTCACTCTTTTTTTGTCTTAGTCCCTCCAACATCTAGAAACACCTGACACATAGTAAATTTTTTCCCCTATGTATATTTCATTCTCTTTCATTTTAGTGTATATATAGTTTTGATTATTTTTTGACATTCACTTTATAAGATTTTGAGTTCCAAATTTTTCCCCTTCTTCCCTCCCCTCTCCCCTCCCCAAGATGGCAAGAAATCTCATGTAGGCTCTACATGTACAATCATATTAAACATATCTCCACATTAGTCATGTTGTGCAAGAAGAATTAGAACAAAAGGGAAAACCACGAGAAAGAAAAAAGAGGGAGAAAATAGTCTCCTTCAATCTGCATTCAGACACCATAATTCTTCCTCTGGATGTGGACAGCATTTTCCATCGTGAGTCTTTCGGAATTGTCTTAGATAATTATAATGCTGAAAAGAGCTAAATCTATCAAAGTTGGTCATTGTACATTGTACACAGTAATGATCACATTGTGCAATGACCAACTTGGATAGACTTCACTCTTTTCACATAGTAGATATTAAGGCAATACTTGGTGAACTGAGTTGTTTTGGATCAAACTGAATAGTCGAGATCCATGTAAAGTGGACCTCAAAGAAAGAGAAGGATTGTGGCAGGTGAGAGGAGATGGAGAGGGGAATATATGATGGATGGGCTGGTGGGCAAGGACACGAGGAAATGCATGGAAACAGGAGAGGCCAAGATAAGATCAGAGGAGCCACAGCAGGATCCCTATCTTGGAGTAGTTAGATTGTCCCATTGTTTTTTTTTTTCCATTTGACCCCAGAGGTCAGAACTACGGACAACAGATAGAACTTGAGATTGTAGGAAAAATTCCATAATCATTGGAGTTATCTCTGAGTGGCTCAGGCTTGTTCAGGAGGCAGTGGGCTCCACCTCCCTGGAGGTATTTCAACAGAGGCTGGATGGGACATTGTGGGGAGAAACAGGAGAGGGGACCCTATTTCAGGATGGATTGGGCTAGAGAGCTCTGAGATTGGGTAATTCTGTGATCCTGGGAACTCCCATCAGAGTTTTCTGATATCAAGCAAGAGTAAGGGGCTGACTCACATCTGGATCATAAAAGCACATATCAGAAACTTTAAAAGATGCTTGTCAGTCAAGCCATAAGCAAGTTACTTAGCACCTACTATGTTCCAGCCAAAGAAAGGCAAAAGCAGTCCCAGTTCTTGACCTCACGTACTCCTGATTCCAAGTCCAGTGCTCTATGCATCGAACCACCTAACTGCCCATGTATGGGGTATATACAGGTAATCTCAGAGGGGATGTATTGATGCATAAAGAGCACGTTGGCTCATTCTCCAGAATCAAGCTATCCAGATCCCTTTCAAGTTTCTAAAGGGCTCTGAGGGACTTGAGGGACGGTTGGTTTGAGCCCCTTTCTGTTAGGCAAAATTGATTGACTATCACCCCAGTCTCATTTAATCATTTAATACTAATTAGCTTTTACGAGAGGGCAGCTAGGTGGCACAATGGATAGAGTATTGAACTTGGAATAGAGAAGATTCGTCTTCCTGAGTTCAAATCCGGCCTCAGACACTTACTAGCTGTGTGACCCTGAGCAAGTCACTTCATTTTGTTGGCCTCAGTTTCCTCATCTGTAAAATGAGCTGAGGAAGGAAAAGGCAAAGCGCTCCAGATTCTTTGCCAAGAAAACCCAAATGGAGTCACAGAGAATTGCATTTGACTGAAGAGCAAAAAGCTTTTACAAAAGCATGCTGACCAGCGCCCCACTTTCATTTAATCATTTAATAACGATTAACTTTTGCAATGGGATATTTCCTTCAAAGACAAAGCAATGAGAAAGAACACGATCATTTACTTCCCTCTAAGGGGCACACTCCAACCTTTCACTCTGTCCCAAGATATCTTTGTCTTTGGGGTGAGGAAACACACTCTTTTTTTTTTTTTTTGGAGGGGGGAAGGCAAAGCAATTGAGGTTAAAGTGACTTGCCCAAGGTCACACAGCTACTAAGTGTCAAGTGTTTGAGACTGAATTTGAACTCAGGTCTTCCTGACCCCAGGACCAGTGCTCTATTCACTTCGCCACCTAGCTGCCCCAAGCAGACTCATTCTTAACCTGGTTCCTACATAACATTGGCCCCATGCCATCCATGTCCAGATACTATATGAACTCCAAAAGAGTTCTTGTTTGTCTTAGCCAGACCAGGCTGGATCCTAGAGATCAATGCTCTAGGTCAAGCTTTGCTCCTTTGAACATCAGTGCTGAATTGTCTACTGGAAGCCAAGACCCAGCTCTCATTGACCCAGAACAAAAGAATCAACATTAAGGGAGGCAAACAAAACAAACCCTCAGGCCTGTATTCACAAGAACCTAGGGTGGCCTCAGAGGGCAGGGCCCACAGCCTCTCCCTTTCTCCCCAGTCCAGCATTATCTCTCGCTGGATTCCATCAAAAGTCCAAAAGATCTACTAAACACACAGTCAGAGAGAAGATGGCTAAAAGACCCCAGACTGAGGCTGACCTGGGACATTTTGAAGATGCTGCTGCTCCCCAGCCAATCAGAAAAGGCATCTTCTACTCCTGGGTCAGCAGACCAGAAATGGGTTTCTACACCTGCTCAAATCACTTCCAGGAACCTCCATTACCCATCTTCACAGCTGTCCTGGAGGGAGATTTCTCAGCCCCTCTATGTGGGGAATTTGTATCACTTGCGCACGTGAATGCACTCTCGGTACATGCCTGCCTCTGTTATAAATGCATACCTGTGTGCCTGTATGTATAGACATGCACATACACTACATGTGTGCAGGCATAGAATATCTGGCACATTGCAGATCTTATCAAGGTGTGTGCATGAATGTGTGCATACACACATGCACATGTGTGTATACATGTATGAATTGTGTGTATAGAGAGTATCTGGCATGTATACAGATTCCATCAATCCCTGTATGGAGGAGCTGTTTCTGGGAGATTATAGCCACTAGATCATGTTCTGTAACTACTAACAACTGGCCTCCCCCACGGTTGGGAGCAGCCTTTTTCCATTGGTTAAATAACCGACATCTGAGGCATCTTCAGAAGGCCTCAATAACCTCTTTGCTGCATTCTGAGTTAATAGGGTGCTACCTCCACTCATGGTATCTGATGAGACCATACAATAAGGGAGAGCACCTTAGGGCCTCCTTTGTCCTTCTAAATCCATACAGCCCCTGAGAAACAGGCACATGGGGCCTTGATCTTTTTTTTTTTCATTTGTTTTTTTTTCCACGCTAGGTTTAGGGAGTGGAGTCTCTGACCTTGGGAGTTTCAAAGGCCAAAAGTCACTATCCAGGAGGGGTTTTCCAGGCAGTAAAGAGAGCATCAGTGGCCTGAAAAGCAAGGAGCAAACTCCCTGCAGTGAGTGACCTTCAGTACTCCAGCCCAGCCGAAGCCAGCAGCAATATCACCTTTGGTGGGTCTGGTGTGTTATGTAGGAACTAAGGTGATATTTGGGGGAAGGAGTAGCCATCATTCCTTGTTTGTTGGAGAAAATATCTGGTGCTTGTTCTCCCCATATCTTTGAAATAAATATCCTTCTATAAAAGCCATTGTCTGTTAAGTGGATAGATTAAACTAGGGTGCTAATTGTTGCTGTTCCGTCCTGTATGACTCTTCATTTGGGGGCTTCTTGACAGAGATACTGGAGGGGTTTGCCATTTCCTTCTCCAGCTCATTTTACAGATGAGGAAACTGAGGCAAACAGGGTAAAGTGACTTGCCTAGGGTCACACAGCTAGTAAAAGTCTGAGACAGGATTTGAACTCACATCTTTCTGACTCCAGATCTGGCACTCTGCTAGCTGCCCTAATATATATGTAGTTATCTATATCTATTACCTATCTATCTACATAATATGGATGCATTAATATTTATAATAGATACACGAGTGTTTATATATAAATGATAGTGTGTTTTTTATGTGTACATGCATCTTTATAAACGTGTGTATGTGCACATACGCTTATGTATATGCGTTGTGTATGTGTGTGCATGTGTATATAATCTACCCATAGATATGGATGCCCAATTTCTCCTTCCCCTTTCCTTATTGTTTTAAAAGCCCTTTTGATTAGATTTACAAGACTCTGGGCAAGGGCATTCTTATCAGGCCTGGCTTAGGTGCACTCTGCCCCGGCCAAGATCCTCTATTTGAAGCTGTGGCATAGAAAGCCAAAGCCAGCTATCAGATGCTCTCTTCCCAGCCAGCTCTCTGTTTCCCAAAGCCCTCCTTTCCCTTCTGAATCTCCTGCTTTCAGTGGTCAGCAGGACTGAAAACCTTCCCCCTCTGAGCCCCTATGGTCTCTGTCCTTTTGAGCAGCACTTTCTAGGTTTCTCCTGGCAGCATTTATTTCCCACAGATGAGTCATGAGGTGGGCAGAGCACTCACTTATTTTGACAAGTTTTGGGAGGTGCAGATATCTTGCATACATACCCCAGGAAGTTATCAGGTCAACAAGTAATTACTTCAGTAACTTCTCCCACTTCTTCCTCTAGCCCCTTTATATGGGATGTTCTTTTACCTAACAGCACCAAAGAGCACTGGTTCTAGGCTCAAGAGGCCCTGCATTCATATCCTAACCCCTTCTTTGACAGATGGAAAAACTGAGATCCAGAAACAAGGGCCAGCTAAAGGTCACACAGATAGTAGGTGGCTAAGGTAGGGTTTAGATCTGAAATATAAGCACACATGATCATATATGTTGTGTTACATAAATATACACATATGTGTGTGGCATGTATTAGCTGGCCCTACTTCTCAGGACTAGGTATTTTACACTAGCCCTCAGAGTTCTGGGGTGCTCTGAATTGTTTGTAGGATGTTACTTTCCTCTCTCACCAAATGTATTCTCTCCATTCTTAGGGAGCCAGAGGCAACCAGGTGGCACAGTGCTCTGGGCCTAGAGTCAGGAAAACCTTAGTTCAAATCTGGCCTCGGACACCTACTAGCTGTGTGACCCTGGGCAAGACACTTCACTCTGCTTACCTCAGTTTCCTCATCTGTAAAATGAGCTGGAAAAGGAAATGGCAAAACACTCTAGTATCTCTGCCAAGAAAACCCCAAATGGGGTCATGAAGAGTCAGACAGGACTGAAATGATTGAACAACAACAAATATGTATATAGAGTCCCAAATTTTTAGTATAGGTGGTAAAGTTTATATGTGTATGCATACATGTGTATAGATATATTTATACAACTTATACATATATGCAGATATAGATACCATATAAAATTGCTCCAATGTGGGAAGAATAACAGTAGAGATACCCAGAAATTTACAAGAGACAAGGTATGAGGAAAAAAACAGCGATAGGCATCCATGCCCTCATATGCAAATTCTCAAGTGTGGATAATAAATAAGATGCTTGGAAGAGCCTAAGTAAGGACAGAGAATCAGTATCAGAGGTTTCAATGACATTTGGTTTGATGAGGTCTATGAGAGACATAGGACTCTGGGAAGATATACCTTATCTAAAGGAAACAAGGTAGGTAAAAGTAGACATAGAATAGTCTTATATATTGAAAAGATATACCGAATGGGGACCAAGATGGCAGAGTAGAAGGAAGCAATATAGCTATGCTCCCTTCCCCATAATGGAGGAAAAATCATTCTTCCAAACAGATATAGAAAATGCACCAGAGACCAAAGTGAGATAGGAAAAGTCAAGACAAAGTCATGATGAGTCATTTTTTCCAGCCTAGGTTGCTCAAGGGAGATAAGTCTATAAACACCAGGGATGGAGTCTGGTCAGAAGTACTCCGGTGAGCAGCAAGAATCTGTGGATAGAGCAAGAAGAGGAACTGGACCCAAACCTACCTCCAGAGACCCATATTGGGACACCCCCAGTCCCATACCAGGCACCTTGTTTAAAAATAGAATTTTATTTTTTCCAATTACAAGCAAAGACTATTTTTAACATTCTTTTTTTTTTTTTTACAAAATTTTGAGTTCCAAAATTTCTCCATCCCTCCCTTTTCTTCCTCTCCCTAAGATGGTAAGCAATTTGATACAGGATATAGATAAATAGATAGATGATAGATAGATAGATAGATAGACAGATAGGCATATACATACATACACACGTATATGTATATATGTATATATATATGCAATAATATAAAATATATTTCCAGTTTAGTCATGTTGTGAAAGAAGAAACAGAACAAAAGGAAAAAAAATTAAAAATCAAGTGAAAATAGTATTCTTCAAACTGCATTCAGACTCCATTAGTTCTTTTTCTGAATGTGAATAGAATTTTCTATCATGAGTCTTTTGGAATTGTCTTGGATCATTGTATTGCTGAGAAGAGCTAAGTCAATGAGAGTTGATCATTGCACAATGTTACCATTACTATGTACAAAGTTTTCCTGGTTCTGCTCATTTTACTTTGCATCAGTTCATTTAAGATTTCCCAGGTTTTTCTGAAACCATGCTGCTTATAACTTCTTATAGCACAATAGTATTCCACCAGAATCACATACCACACCTTGTTCAGCAATTCCATAATTGATAGGCATTTCTTAATTTCTAGGAACAACCAAGACCTTCCCAATAGAAGTGCACAAAGTTTGTCCCTAATGTCAAATCCAAAGTCAGAAAGTAAGATGAAAGAATGAAAAAACAAAACAAAAAAAGAATCCCACCATAAGGAGGTATTATGTTGACAAGGATGCTTAAAACACAAACCTAGAAGAAATGAATGATCTACAAGCAAAGCCTCAAACAAAAACACAAGGTGGGCACAAATTCAACTAGAATTCCTGGAAGAAATGAAGCAAGAATTGTTGTTTTTTTTTAAAGCAGTTAAAAATATTTTTGTCTGTTTATAAGCAGTTCTTTTTGTGGTGACAATGAATTGGAAATTGAGGAATGTCATCAACTGTGGAATGGCTGAACAAGGTGTGGTATATGAATGTGGAATTACTGCTGTGCTATAAGAAATGATGAGCAACATGGTTTCAGAAAAACCTGGGAAGTCTTAAATGAACTGATGCAAAGTGAAGTGAGCAGAACCAGGAGAGCATTATACACAATAACAGTAACATTATAAGGATCATCAACTGTGAAAGCCTTAACTACTCCAATACAAAACAGTCTCAAAGGAATCATGATGAAAAATTCTAACCACCTGATGAACTGATGAACTCTAAGTGAAGATTTAAGCATACTTTAAAATTCTTTCTTTCTTTTTATTGGAGTATTTTGTCTATTTTCTTCTGCAACATGATTAATATAGAACTATCTTTTGCACAAACACATGCATAATCTATATCATATTGCTTACCTTCTCAAGAGGTGGAGGAGGGTCAAGAAAGAAAAGGAAGGTATTCGGAGTTCAACATTTTAAAAAACGAATGTTTAAAAAAATGTGATGTCATTGGGAAAGAATTAGAAATAAAATATATAAAAATTATCAGTGGAATGAAGCACTAAAGGAAAAAAATGGGAAATAAGAGAGAGCTGTGGAAAAAAAGATTGGAAAGGTAATTAACAGTTTGGCACAAGAGGTTAAAAAAAAAACTTTGTCCAAACAACAAACTCCTTAAACATTAAAAATAACTAAATAGAATCTAATTATTTCATAAGACAACAAAAATATTATAATGAAGCAAAATGACTGAGAAAACAAGAAAATTTAAGATATCTCACAGCAAAAACAACTGACCTGGAAAACAGACGAAGGAGAAAACATTTCAAGAATCACTGGATTACCTGAATAAAATGACCAAAACATCATTCCCAACATCATATTCCAAGAAATCTGAAAACAAAATTGCCCAGTGCTCTTATAAAAAAAAAAAATCTATCATTTACCTTCTGGAAAAAATTATCAAATGAAAACCTCCAAGAAAATAATAGCTAAAATCCAAAACCTGTAGGTCAAATAATAATAATTACAAGCAGTCAGAAAGAAAAAATTCAAGTACTGAGGAACCACAGTCAGTATCACCCACAATTTAGCAGCTACTACTAACAAAGAGCAGAGGGCTTGGAATATCAAATTCCAGGAGGCAAAGGATAGAGGCTTACAGTCAAGAATAACATTCAGAAAACCATTATAATTCTACAGGAAAAAATGGATATTTAATTAAATAGAGGACTTATATGAATTCCAGAGCTGTGGAGATACTTTAAAGTTCAAAGAGCTGCTAAGAAAAACATTCATGAACAATGATAAAGGACTAAGCAATGATTAACTGCTTACATCCAAACATGAGGATATGATACACGTGTCCCTACTAAACCCTATCATCATCATCAAGGGTCACAGAAGGAATATAATTAGATATAATGTCTGGGAGCAGTACTGTTACATCTTGATATAAGAGGGGTAAAGAGGGAGGGAAAGAAAGGTTAGGGGAAATTATTCCACATAATATTCCACATAAAAAGTTAGGTGGCACAGTGGATAAAGGGCAATGCCTGAAGCTAGAAAGACACATATCCCTAAGTTCAAATTTGCTCTCAGACAATTGCTAACTGTGGGACCCTGGCTAAGTCACTTAATACTGTTGGCCTCAGTTTATTCATCTGTAAAATGAGCTGGAGAAGGAAATGGCAAACCACTCCAGCATCTTTGCCAAGAAAAGAAGAGACAGGAACAACAGAAAATATTTAACAACAACAACAAAAAAAAACATAATCAGGTTGTAGATATCTATGTAAACAAGGAGGGAATTGATTGACATTTGAACTTCAATCTCCTCTGAATTGGTTGGTCACAGGAGGAGAAAATACACACATACACACAGTTGGGGACAAAAATACATCTCACTCAAGGGAAACAAGAGAAGGGGGAAAAGGACATTAAGTGGAAGATTAGTTTAAGGAAGGGACTAATTTTAATCACGAACTCTCAGAATATGTGAACATATTTATAACTCTTTTGGAGATAACAAAGAATGGGAATTTGTGGGAGTGTTCATATATTGGGGAATGGATGAACAATAAATGCTATATAAATGTGATGGAATGCAATCATGCTGTAAAAAATGATGAAGGGGGATGGTTTCAGAGAAACATCAGAAGACTTACTGAAGTTAATAGAACGAGAAGTATTATAAAGTGACAACAAAATGGTGAAGACAAACAACTTTGAAAGAATTGCTAACTCTAGTTAGCAATTACCATCCACAACTCTAGAGGACTCAGGATGAAACACACTAACCACCTCCACATAGAGAAATGAAAGATTCATAGTGCAGCACCAACTCTGGAGTCAGGAGGACCTGAGTTCAAATGTGACCTCAGACATTTATTTACTAGCTATGTGACCCCGGGGAAGTCACTTAACCCTGACTGCTTCAAAGAAAGGAAGGAAGAAAGGGAGAGAGATAGAGAGAGAGAGAGAGAGAGAGAGAGAGAGAGAGAGAGAGAGAGAGAGAGAGAGAAGGAAAGAAAGGAAGAAGGAAAGAAAGAAAGAAAGAAAGAAAGAAAGAAAGAAAGAAAGAAAGAGAAAAGAAAGAAAGAAAGAGAAAAGAATGAGATGGCGTGGGGGGTGGAAATGTCGAAATTTGTTTTGCTTAACTATACATGTTTGTAACAATAGTTTTGTTTTCCTTTCATTTTCATTTGGGTTGAGGAGGGGAGAGTTGAGGTGGGAGAGAGAAAAGGTAGATGGACATGTGTGCTGATTAAAAAAAAAAAAAACTTGTATTTAAAAAACAGAGGAGAACTAAACCCAAGTGAGGAAATCCAGAAAGTGGAGGGGGAAAGCCTGGCAGGTATTTGAATTACAGTCGTGAAAAGGAGCAATAGACATATATAATTGTTGGCCTATACCCTAGACCAGAGATGTCAAACACATGATCATCTGACCATCTATGGCTTGCAACACTACTAAGTGTACTACAGCAGCCCCAAACAGATTACAATGTGCTTGGGAAATATTTAGCAAAATAACTAAAAATTTAATAAAGCATATTGTTGTTTAGTCATTTTTTAGTTGCATTCAACTCTTCACAACCCATTTGGGGTTTTCTTGGCAGAGATACTGGAATGGTTCACCATTTCCTTTTCCAGCTCATTTTACAGATGAGGGAACTGAGGTCAACAGGGTTAAGTGACTTGCCCACAGCTAGTCTAAGGTCAGATTTGCACTCAATAAAATTAGTCTTCCTGATTCCAGGCCTGGCACTCTATCCATTGTCCTCTCTACATGGATAATGTTAATATGTGGTTGTTTAAGTCACTGCATATCTCCATGGATCCTCATCCGCCCTTTCTATTTGAGTTTAATACTACTTCTATAGACCACCTGGACAGAAAGAGAGCATAGATGAAGAGTTCTGGAAATAGACCACAAGCCTAGAACAAGGTCATGCTATATAGTGGGGGGTGGGGGTGGGG
Organism: Gymnobelideus leadbeateri; assembly: GCA_011680675.1. Lineage (NCBI taxonomy): Eukaryota > Metazoa > Chordata > Mammalia > Diprotodontia > Petauridae > Gymnobelideus > Gymnobelideus leadbeateri. Next base: position 31,772 of record WOXC01009071.1, read on the forward strand.
GAGGAGAGCAGGGCTTGAATTAGAGAGGCATCTGTCCCAACTATCTGCCAAAATCAGGGCAGCTAATGTCTTGACTTGGCTTCATGATGATTTAATTCTTCAAAATGTGAATGAACTCTTCTCTCAGAAGAGAGTGGGGTACTGTATATCCCTTGTACTTGCTCAACTGTTTCTCTTTGTTACAAGAAAGCATTCAATGAAGGAGGAAGAGGAAAGAGAAAGGGGAGGGACAGGTACATACAGAAATGATTGTGATATAAAACAAAAGACACTGATAAAATTTATTTTTTTAAATATACACATTGTTTGAAAAGGTGGCGTAACCAGTAGAAGGACATTCTCTGATTCTCACCATCAAGGGAAAACAATAGGCTGGAACCTCAGAAGTGACTATTCCATCTTGGGATATAAGAGAAGACCACTGGTTATAGCCTGATTATATACCCTAGATTTGGGGAAATTATCATTCAAAGGGCTCAGAGACTCCTCTCTGAAGTCTGTTCACTAATTGTTGAGTCCCTCTCAGGGGCTATCATATTTTTTTTTTATTATTGAAAAGCAATTTTATTTCCTGAGTAAGCCTACTTCTTAGGAATTACACAATTAGGGGCAGCTAGGTGGCGCAGTGAATAGAGCACCGGCCCTGGAGTCAGGAGGACCTGAGTTTAAATCCCACCTCAGACACTTAACACAAAAACTAGCCGTGTGACCTTGGGCAAGTCACTTAACCTCAATTGCCCTGCAAAAAGCAAAAAAATGTTTAAAAGGAATTACACAATTAACTGGACATCCAATACAGAATCCACTCATTCCAGAAGAACCAGCACCCTCAACTAAGATCGGGGCTTAACCTTGAATGTCTCATGAGAAATGTTACTTTTGATCCAGATCTGATAGAAATCACAACATTCACATGCCAGAATGAACATAATTGCAGTCAAAAATTCAGATGTCCTCCATTTTTTTTTTACTTTTTGGAGGGCAATTATGGTTAAGTAACTTGCCCAAGGTCACAGATGTCCTCCATTTTTAATTCATACATCAAACAAATAGCTTTTTTCCCATTGTCTTAGGTTCCCTACATGCCCTAAATGAATGACCCAGTCTGCTTAACCAGTTTAAAGGGGATACTAAGTCAGTAGAATTGGTGGGTGATTTTAATCTCATTTTAGCTGGATGACCAAATACCCTGTTCTGAGAACGTGTGTGTAAGTGATACAAAAGTGGAGGAAGTGATGTGAAAGCTACCCAATTGGCTGCCTGCCCTAGGAGGGAGGCAGAGGTAGACCCACTATGGTTGAGAGCTGCTAGAAGCTCTTAGATTTAGACTCTCAGGTGCCACTCTTATCTCAATGGCTATATCCATTCTCAGAGCAGTGTTGGTGCATTCAAAAGTCTTGCAGCACAGAGTTTGCTTTCTTGGGAGGTGGTAATGGTAGCAGAGCAGGAACATGGTGAGTATAAGTTGAGATGTTTATACTTGGCCTTTGTTTCTAGAACAGGGTTAAAGTGACTTGGAGTTTTGTTTTTCTCTTTGTCTTTTAACCTTTGCTGCTGCTGCTCAGCTGTTTTCCAGTCGTGCCTGAGCTTGCCCTGGCCCCATTTGGGGTTTTCTCAGCAAAGATCCTGGACTGGTCTTCCATTTCCTTCTCCAACTCATTTTACAGATGAGAAAACTGAGGCAAACAGGGTAAAGTGATTTGCCCAGAGTCACACAGCTAAGTGTCGGAGGCCAGATTTGAACTCAGGAAGATGAGTCTACCTGACTCCAGGCCCAGGACTAACCATTGTGCTGCCTAAGTAGTTGTATTTTTTTTAACTTGGACATGCAATTCCTTATATTTTGGTTCATTTGAGGAATGGAAGAAATGAAGCAAATAACTTGGACTTTTAATTATCTATGTTCATAAACCCACTTTACAACCACTTACCTTTTGAATAAATGAATTTCCACATGAAAAGAAAAAAAAATCTTCCTCTCTGTGTGGCTCTGACCATAATGCCTCCCCTGACCTATCTTGTGTTCCAGCTCCCATCTCTAAGAAAATCCCCTCTGGGGGGGCAGTGCTGTGAGTTGAGGGTAGGAAGTGAAAACAGATTTTCTTTCTATGATTAGATCAAGCTACAGTAACATAATTTAGGGAGTGGGAGAAGCAATTGTTAAACATGTTCCCATGACCTTTCAGAAATCAATACTGGAATTTATGGATAGAAAAAAAAAGCTGCCCCAGGGGCAGCTAGGTGGCACAGTGAATAGAGCACCAGCCCTGGCATCAGGAGGACCTGAGTTCAAATCTGGTCTCAGACACTTAACACAAAAACTAGCTGTGTGACTTTGGGCAAGTCACTTAACCCCAATTGCCCTCCAAAAAAAAGAAAAAGAAAAAAAGCTGCCCCAGACTTAGTTCACTATGATGACCCAATCAGAATCAAATCTCATTTTCTCTGATCCACCCCCATACTGTACCTTCTTGATGTTGCTGTTCAAAAAAGACCAATGACATCATGGATGACGTTTTGACTTGCTCATGAATTGGATTTCAATGAGGCAGAATTGTACAAAGTCATTAGTCTTGCTCTCCCAGAGACATCAAAGTCCAGTGGAAAACAAAAGTCAAGACAATTAGCAATGGCCCCATATGCACATTGGCATCTTCAACGTCTTCTCATGCTATAGCTAGCCTATATGAAATTGATGGCATTTGATATCAGGATCCAGGATCCTATGGATCCTCAGGACTAGCTTAAGCTTGGAGAGGACCCTTTCTCAGGGCAATTGTCAAATAGAGTAAATTCCACAAATTCCCTCCTATTCCAAAAGCTCACAGCCTTTAAGATACAGCAAGGGTCAGCCAAAGCCTCCTAAACCAAGACTCCTTTGAACCGATGATATTCAGGAATGCCTTAAGACTGCCAGGATTTCCTCTATCTTATCTCCTCTGGGTTTCTTGATCAATGGACCCGGTGATCCCAAGATTATGAACTGCTATCTTTACTACTCCTTAAGAATTTCAAACATTCAGGTACATGTTCACTTTGATTTTTTCCTTCCATTATTCACATATGACTCAATTTTATTTTTCTTTACACTTTTTTACATTTTTTATTCTGGGTTAATGATATTTCACAATAAATTGTGGGCAGCTAGGTGGCACAGTGGATAGTGTCAAACCTGGAGTAAGGAAGATTCGTCTTCATGAGTTCAAATCTAGCCTTACACACTTACTAGCTGGGTGATCCTGGGCAAGTCACTTCACCCTATTGACCTCATTTTCCTCATCTGTCAAGTGAACTGGAGAAGGAAAGGACAAACAAATGCAGTATTTCTGCCAAGAAAACCTCAAATGGGGTCATGAAGAGCCAGACATAACTGAAAAATGATTGAATCTAGGTTAACAATATTCATGATAACTTGAAAGTCAAACCAGAACTATGAGTATAAATGAAGTGCCAAATACAGTGATAAGAGGCGGTCAGTCACATGCCATAGTTATTGACTAGCTAAATTCCTCCAACTTACTCCTTTTCCTTAACCATTCCCCTTTAGGAAAAGAGATGCAGAAGACTGTGCAAACATCTAGTTGCTGGGTTCACTGCTTGCTTTGAAAACCCTTCATTAAAGAAAATCATTCCAAGGTCTCTTTAAGATCTCATGGCATTCCCTGTCTTTCCTACATCTCAAATATTCAGAGTCATCAGAATCATAACTGGTCACAAGCTTGAATTAGTTATTGATCCAAGACTACTCTGCATTGCCTTGTCCACAGGAGACTGGACAAGCTTCTGGGGCTACATTTCAGTCTTGTCTCTGGAGACAGTCTGGGATCTTCTGAAATGCAAAGGATTTGGGAAAAATATCCTTTTCTGTCATCACTGAAAAAGGCTGGGTTCCTGGTACTAATACTGCAAGTTCCTCTTGGGCTGGATATCACCAAGCCTCCACCTTCCAATAGCCCATTCAAGCTTGGAACCAGAGCCCCAGCCTCTTCTGCCATCTCAGGACAAAGTTTTGCCAAACAGGCCAACTAGATTCATGGAGTTTTTTTTTTTTTTTCTGAGTTAACAAACTGCTAACACTAGCAATGCTCTTCCCATTTTGAAGATGTATGTTGGAATTTACAGTTTTATGAGAGTTTCCATTCACCCTCTGCACTTCCAGTTCTACTGTTTTCAATGTTCTGGAAGCATGTGGATTTCTGAATTTAGAAGGATTTCTGCTATTTCAAAATCTTTGGGGAAGACCACCTGCAAGGCACCTTTCTCTTGCTTCCGCCAGCTACCATGGTGCTCTTGCTCTGTGCCCCCAAGATCACTTTTTTAGGAGCCTCAGCCAGGCTGCTCCCTTCATTCCCAGTTCAACTCACTCTCCTGTCCACCTCCCCACCCCCTGCCTTGTCCCTGTGTAGCTCTTCTCAGCCCTCCCCTTCCTGCTTTGATTTCCAGCTGGTTGTTAAACATTCATCCCTGGGAAGAGGTAGTCATTCTGTGCAGAAGGGTGATTCTTCCCAACTGCTCCTATTCATTTTCCACAACCATAGTTTTGGAGCCAGAAGAGACCTTGAGATGATCAGATGTGATTGGATCATATATCTTGTTGTTGTTGTTGTTGCTAAAAGGGACCTTGAAGGCCCTCTGCTCCAATCACCTCATTTTTCAGAGGACGACAGTCAGGCCCAGAAAAGGAAAGGGACATTTGAACCCAGTTCTCCTGACTCCAAACTGTGCTCAGCCAACACTGTGCTGACATCATTAAGAGTGTGCTAATTATAAAGAAATACCTATATACCTGGACATGAACAACCACTCAGAAGGGATTAGCCTGACTAGTCACACAGGAAAAACTAAACAGGTTAAGAATGGTTATTGTCATGCTGGAGGGGATATAGACAAATTGAGATACTGATACATTGTTGGTGGAATTGAAAACCAATCCAATCATTCTGGAGAATAATTTCAAGACTAGGCCCAAAGGGCTATAAATTATGTACGCCCTTTGACCCAGAAATACCACTACTAGGTCTGTATCCCAAAGAAATCACAGAAAAGAGAAAAGGACCTATATGTGCAAAAATATTTATAGTCGCTCTTTTCCTGGTGGCAAAGAATTGGAAATTGAGGGGATGCCCACCAACTGGGGGATAGATGAACAGGTAATGGTATGTGATTGCGATGGACTATTATTGTACTATAAGGAAAAAAGGAGCAGGATGGTTTTGGGAAAACCTGGAAAGACTTACATGAACTGATGCAAAGTAAAGTGAGCAGAACCAGGAGAACATTGTTTGATAACAATAACAGTAGTTTGATATGGATGATCAACTGCAAAGCCTTAGCAACCCTGATCGAGACAATGAGCCAAGACAATTCCAAAGGATCCATGATGAAAAATGTCACCCATCTCCAGAGAGAGAACTGATGAACACTGAGTACTAGCTGAAGCAGACCTTTTTCTTACTTTCTCTATTTTTCTTGGGTTTTTTTTTCTGTATTTTCTTTTGCAACATGGCTAATATGAAAATATGTTTTCTGTTATTTCACATGTTAAAAATAAAGTATCTATTGCCTGAATTTGGAAACACAGTTGGGCATTCAATCCACTAAGATCACAGAGCTCACAGAGTTGAGAAGTACCTTGGACACCATCTGATCTAACCCTTCTCAATTTGTGGAGTATCCTGAGACCCAGAGAAATTTCATGACTCCTGAGGTCCTCTAGGTAGTAAGTGGGAGAGCCAGAATTGGAGCTGCTTCTTGGCTCTAGAACTGGAAGGATCCTGGGGTCTTCTCACCTTGAAGTATTCCTCCCCCTCCTCTGGCCCCCTTCTCCCAGGGCCTCCACTGGAGGGAGCTGACCTTAGTCCTGACAAAGGTGGCTTCTCTCCCAGGATCCTTCCCACCTTTTTAGCTTCCTTATTTGTGGTCTTCCCCATTAGAATCAAGCTTCTTGAGGCCAGGGATTATGTTTTGGCTCATATTTGTATCTGGAGCACTTAGCACAGTGTCTGATACATAGTAAGCACTTAATACATTCTTGTCACCTGTCTGTCTGCCTCTGGATCCAAATCCCATGCTCTACCTCATCATAGAGTTTAGACAAGAACAACAATTGTCTGTTAAGATAATATGTTGGGCAGACACTGAAGATGGATATTGGGCTGAGCATAGAATGATGAAATTGGAAAAAAAAAAGATTAGCTTGGATTATACTGAGACCCTGCTTCTCCTTGATTCAATTGTTATTGTTGAGTCATTTCAGTCCAGTCTGACTCTCCATGACCCCACTTGGGGTTTTCTTGACAAAAATACTGAAGTGGTTTGCCAGTCCCTTCTCAAGCTCATTTTACATGTGGAGAAACTGAGGCAAACAACGTTAAGTGACCTGCTGAGGGTCGCACAGCTAGGAAGTGTCTGAGGCAAGATTTGAACTCAGATTTTCCTGACCTCAAGCTTTTTTTATCTACTGTACCCCTCCCTATTTAAAAACCCATCTTATTAACACCAACAGTCTTCAGGTGTTGCTAGATGGTACCTAGAGCATGGAATACTGTCATCTCTAGAGAAGAAAAATTGTGGGTGATACAAAGGACAATGGAGGCACCAGTTGTGATAAAGAACTCAAAAGCAACCCAGTCCCATCCTCTCATGTGTGCACCACCTCAAGCATAATGAGGAGGACCAGTGTCACACAGGGGGAGAGGAAGGCATTCTGACTCCAGAGCAAGTAAGCTTGCCCCCATGCCACACTGATGGGTTCATGTAGGGACCTGAAAACTGCCAATGAAGCAATGCAAAAGATATCACCTAAAGATCCTAAGTTGGAAAGGAAGGGTAAGATGGTCATGTAGCAAAACTGAGAAATCATGGATGGGAGGTCAGAGTAGCACATTCCCATCCATGGAATATTAAGGCCCTGGAGAAAGACACAGGAGTTTCCTGAGGAGGGGATGATGAGGGTAGACTTGTGCTTTTGGCAGTTGAATGGAGGATGGATTGGAGTTGGGGGAGACGTGAGGCAGGCAAACCAATTAGGAGGCTCCTACAATCATGCAGGTGAGTAATGGCTTGCCTTGGAAGTTAATGGATTCTTTCTCATTCTAGAAATGTGGAATGAATGAATGGGTAGTTTGATCAATGGAATCTGCTTCTTCACTGCTAAGCGGATCTAAGCTGTAAATCTCCCTTCTCCCATCTCTAACTACAAGACATTTTCACAGGTCTGACGGTATGCATTTACGTGTGTGTGTGTGTGTGTGTGTGTGTGTGTGTGTGTGTGTGTGTTATTCTTCTCCTTCAGCATTGGGTAAATGACCACCAAGTGAAGAGTCCTGGGCTAGCCACTGGGAGATGATAAGATTTTAGACCCACAGTTGGAAGACCATCTGGACCAACCCTTCCCTTTACAAGTGAGGAATTTGGAGATCCAGCAAAAGTCTTAAATGAATTGTCCAAGGTCTCACAAACAGTAGGATCCAAAGTGGGATCTCAAGTTTGCTTGACTCTGGGGGCAGCTAGGTGGCATAGTGGATAGAGTGCTGAACCTGGAATCAGGAAGATCTGAGTTCAAATACAGCCTCAGACACTTATTAGCCTAGTGACTCTAGGCAAGTCAATTAACCCTGTTGGCCTCAGTTTCTTCATCAGTAAAATGAGCTGGAGAAGGAAACGGCAAACCACTCCAGTACATTTGCCAAGAAAAGCCCAAATGGGGTCACAAAGAGTTGGATGTGATTGCACAGTAATAGCTGCTGACTCTGCTTATCTCACAGTCACCCCTGTAGGGACATGACAGACAGCATGGATGTATGTGACTTTGTCATTAAACGATAGTGTTAATGCCATGTGATTGGGGGCTTGCCCCCAAATTATTCCGGGAGATGCCAGTAGGCATCATTTACCACCAGAGGGCTGAGGTAAGTAAGACCTGTGGTGAAGGAGAACACCTTACCTTCTGATGGAGCCCATTGCATTTTTCTAATTGTTAGGGAGTCTTCTTCCTGATCCTCAGCCTGAATCTACCTTTGTGCAGGCCACATGCACCAACTGCTTGTGCCCTCTGGGGCCAAGCAAGGCAAGGCTGATTCCTCTCAGACTGGACTGCCATTTCAAATACCTGAAGATCATTGGCATGTTCTCTCAAATCTCTCCTGAGCTATCATCAATCAAGGATTTACCAAGTTCCACCAACATGCTAAGCGCTGGGCTTGGCTTACTTCCTAATGGGCGTTAGGCTCAGCATCCTTGGTTCCTTAATCAGAAGTTCCAATAAAGCCTTCAAATCCACCAATACACTAATAGAGGGATGAGAGTGCATAGCAAAACTGCCTCCAGGCTGGTGAGACTCATTTTTGTCTTCTTTCAAGCTTGGACCAAGCCTAACCATGACATTAGCCTGTCCTCCTGGTGCTTCTTAGGAGATCAATTAAAAGGAGATGGTGGAAATTTTAGGCATATGGGTCTCAATATGGGGCAGGGGAGGGGGAGAAGTTCCTATAAAAGGTATGCGTACTTGAATGTAGAATGGTTTGGATACACAAAGAAGGACTCTGGATTGGAGTCAGAGAATCTGGGTCCTGATCTGGGCTTTCTCCTCTGAGCTCAACCACTATATGGCCTAGGTCAAGGCAGAGCACATGGTAGGCTTTCAGAATCAGCCTTTAGTTTGACTGACTAATTGTTACCACTGAGTAAGCCCTACACAAACACACAGGCTAGTAGGCTTTTCAGTGACTACTTGTTACAATGGATAAGAGCCTTAGACTTTGAGTAACCTGAGGTTCAAATCCCATCTCAGACACTCAGCTATGTGGACCCTGGGCAAGTCACTTCACCTGCTTGCCTCAGTTTTCTCATCTGTAAGATGGGGATACTAATAACAGCTACTTCCCAGGATTTCTATGAGGATCAAATGAGTTAATACATGTAAAGTACTTTGCAAACTTTATAGTACTATATAAATACTAGCTAGTATTACTGCTATTATCATCTTAAAGTTCATAGGCCTCCCTGAGACTCTTTCAAAAGGATCCCTGATAATAAAACTATTTTTATAATAATACTAAGATGCAATTTCATATAATTCTGTATGGCCAATAGGGGTTGGGAAGAGAGGACTCTTCTCCTTACAGCTTTCTGCTAAGGTACAGAGGGGCTTACACTCTTCAGAGCTGCTAATTGCTTCTAATTGCCTTTAAAGCTTAGCTTTTGGGGCGGCTAGGTGGCACAGTGAGTAGAGCGTCAGCCCTGGAGTCAGAAGGACCTGAGTTTGGAGCCGGCCTCAGACACTTACTGTATACACAAACAAAAAACCTAGCTGTGTGACCTTGAGCAAGTTACTTAGCCCCAATTGCCCTATAAAGAGCCAAAAAAAAAAAAAAAGCTTAGCTTTTATTTTTAGTTAATTAATTAATTTTTAGTTTTCAACATTGCTTTTTATAAGATTTTGAGTTCCAAAAGTTCCCTCCTTCCCAAGACAACAAGCAATCTGATATAGGCTATACATGTGTAATAGTAAACATATTTCCACATTGGTCATGTTGTGAAAGAAGAATCAGAACAAAAGGAAAAAACCATGAGAAAGAAAAAGAGAGAGAAACTAGTGTGCTTCCATCTGCATTCAGACTCCATAGATCTTTCTCTGGATGTGGATGGCATTTTCCATCATGAGTCTCTTGGAATCGTCTTAGATCCTTGCATTGCTGAGAACTGCTGAGTCTAACAAAGTTGGTCATCATATAATGTGGCTGTTATTGTGTACAGTGTTCTGGTTCTGCTCACTTCACTTAGCATCAGTCCATATATTTCCAGGTTTTTCTGAAGTCTGCCTGCTCATCATTTCTTATGGAACAGTAGTATTCCATTACATTCATATACCACAGCTTGCTCAGCCATTCCCCAACTGATGGGCGTCCCCTCAATTTACAGTTCTTTTGAGCTTAGCTTTTTAAAGGGCTCTAGGAATGAGACCAGTCTTCGGTCAGCTAGGAGCAAGCTACCTTCCCAGTGCCATCAGGGAAACCTCTTCACATTGCATAAAGGGACAATAGAAAATAGATTCATTATTATTCAACATATTAATACCTCTTTGTCTCTCTCTTCTGTGATTATATCAATTAGGTTGGGGAGGAATACCTCCACACACATGTATACACAAATATTTACATCCCATATTAGAAGGCAGTGGGGCATGAGGTACAAGGTGCCTTGCTATGGATGGGGCCCTGCCTCAACATCTCTGAGTCAAAAGACCTGCATTCAAATTCTAACCTTGCAACTTCAAACTGTGTGACCTTGGACAAGTCACTTCACCCAGCTGGGCCTTATGTATAAGAGGAGGGGGTTGAGCTACACAATTTAAGAGCCCTTTCTGCTGCAAAACCTGTAAATCTTTTGTACAATGAGTGTACACACACACACACACACACACACACACACACACACACCCCAATACAAATATGCACCCAAACATGTGAGGAAAGCAATTTGGAAACCATAAAGCACATAGAAATATGAGATAGTGTTATTATGTACTTAGACATTTGAGACACTGTTCTGTGTGCATGACCTCCCCTCCCTCCTTCCCACCAGGCTCTAGACATCATAGCCAGATCTGTGGAGGCTCCTTAGTCAGTGGGATCAGAGCAGGTAGGACAGGGGGTCTCACAGATAAAAACCATAAGGTATCTACTGTTCATTTCATAGTGTGTTCATTTGCATTCTGATTCTTTTAAAACCATTTGCTCAGATTCTCTCAGGAGCACAAAACCCAGACCTGGGAGCCGTGGTGTCTGCTGAGGTACCAGACCTAGACCTGGGCACTGCTGACTCTACCTGGAGCACCCTATGAATAGAAGTATTACATCCACACCTGGGAGAGTAGTAGCCTGTTGAGCCCTGAACATCACATCATGCCACCATACAAAACTGGATTGAGAGAGTTTAATTGGACTTGGAGATGATGGGAATTCTATAGATCATCCTAATCTAAAAGCCTAATTTTACAAAAATGGAAACGGAGAGCCAGAAATAGGAAAGGACCTGAGAAGAAAGCCTGTATTCAAGCCTAGCCCCTCTAACTACAAGTACAATCAATATTTGTTCTTTTTCTTTTTATTTGGAGGAGGGAGGGGAAGAGGAAGCTTCACCAAGGCAGATCACTTTATTTTCAAAAAGAGCCGACATGTGTGCCCATGTATGGATGTAGATATTAACCCCTGCCTGAAATGTTCTCTTTTTAATTTTTTTTAAATTTACTTTTATTACTTTTCCCAATTGACATTTATTTTCCATCACTTCCACTTCCCCTCCCAGTCCCTGAACAATGAAAAGAAGGAAAGAGAAAACCCTTTTCAAGCTGGAGGATTCTCCAACACATAGCATTGCCTGTATTAGAAATTAAATCATAAAATGATTTGTTGAGGGAACCAGGGACTCTAGCCTGGAGATGGAAAGCTAGGTGGTGCCTGGTGTCAGGAAGACTTGAATTCAAATCCAACCTCAAACACTTCCTAGCTGAATGACCCTGGGCAAGTCACTTCATCCTGTTTGCCTCCATTTCCCCACCTGCGAAATGAGTTGCAGAAGGAATTGACAAACCAATCCAGTATCTTTGCAGAGGAAATCCCAAATGGGGTCACGAAGAGTCAGACCCAACTGAACAATAAGCCTGGGGAAGAGAAGATTGAGAGGGAACATGCTAACTATCTTTAAGTATTTGGAGGGCTGTCATGGGTAGGAGAATAAAATTTGTTCTGTTTGATCCCAGAGGAGCAGAAGGTGGAAGTTCCAAGAGATGCAAGAAAGAACTGAGTAACCAGGGGTGTGCTGGTAAATATTTAACAACCAGCTCTTGGGAAGGGATGGTCAACACTTTAAAGTTTAACCTACATAATAACATTGTCACCATCACTTTCTTAAGTCTAAACAAATGATAAATCAAGCTCTGAGTTGTAGTATCTGCCAGTTTTCAAGGTGTAAATGTTAACATTGAACATTTAACGATCAGCTCTTTCCATCATATCCCTGTTTGTATAAGAGCTGTCCAGCAACAGATTGGGCTGTCCTGGGACATAATGAATTCATTCCCCATTATTCAGACTGTTCAAGTAAAACTGACTCCCTCTCCACTCCTTCCAAACTGCCTCAGGGATGTTCCCCACAGGCTAGTTCTGGGGTTCTGAAACTCCAGGACTAGGTAGACTGGCCTGGATGGAGTGTGAGTAAGGTTATGAATTGTAAGGGTCTCCAGCTGGCTGCCTGAGGAGGCTGTCAGGCCCCCACTCCCACCTTGCATCTTCAGGTGGGGAGCCCAGCAGAATGTATCAGGGACACTTGGTGGGTGATGATGTCAGCAGGCCTGAATCACTTGGATTACCAAGCAACTTTGAGGAACTTTTCCCAAACCAAACGAGGGATGGTCCGAAGGCGCTCTTCACACCAGAGTAGGCAGGAGGTTGGGAGAAGCTGAGATGTCAGAGCTGGAGAGGAGCCCAGACGACAGTCCAAACCCCTTCATGAGATGAGGAAACTGAGCTCGAGGGAGACCCAAAGGCACAGGAGCAGCATATATTGGGGGCGATCCAAGCAATGTTGTACCACGGGAAGGGTGCTGGGTTTGGACCGTCCAAACCTTCATTCTGATTTCTTAGGCTCTAAGCCCAGCTCAGTCGCTGACTGCTGCGGGATCTCGAGCGGGTCGTTTCTTTAAAAAAGTGGGAAAGGCCTCTCATGGCCCCGCGAGCTCTGAATCTATCAGCGAGGGTCAGGACTACAAACACCAGGGTGGAAAACATTGTCTGAGAGCTGGGGCCTCAGAGCTCTCGCTTCCATTCCAGGACACCTGGACCCCACTTCAGCATTCTGTTTTCACCAGCTTCACGCCCTTGTTTTCAACAGGCTCCTTCCTCTGGACCTCAGTTTCCCCATATGGAAAACAGAGTCAGGACTGTAAGACCAGGTTAGAAGGTTATGGAATGTGTGACTGAGGATCAGACTGCAAACCTAATCCTAGGTAAGCCTGGGCGGATCCCGTTTAAACCGGAGCCCAGAGCCACTCAGCCCTCCCCATCCCACCCGAAGGAATGGGCACGTGCGAGAATCCGGGAGGGCCGGGCTGAGTGGCGGGCGGAGCTTCAGCGGAGGGGCAGGATGTTTGGGGGTGGCCTCTCAGAGGGTCCGGGTGTGGGCGGGGCATCGGCAGAGGGGTGGGTCCGAAGGGTGGGTGGGCGTGGCATTGTAGGAGGGGAGGGGAGCTGAGAGTAGGGATGGGGCGGCCATAAAGGCGGTCCCGGATCCGCGGCCGGAGGTTCCTGGCCATTGCTGTGGAGGCTGGGGCCCTGGAGTGGTGGGGGGGGCCATGGCCACGGTCACGATCACTGCCACTGGGGTGCGGGGCGGCTGCAGCCACGGGGTTCTCACCCTGCTCTTCCTCCTCCTGCAGGTGAGCTGTCTCTCCGGGATGTGGGGGCGCCTCTTTGTTCCAGGGGAGACACGCGGAGCTGGGGGAGGGATGGTTCCTATGGCTCTAACTGCCCGCCTCCTTCTTCCCCTGCCCCGGAGGTCCCCCCGGAGTCTTTGTTGGGACCCTTACTGCTGCTATCTGGGAGGCGGGGCGGGGGCACTGGTGAGGAAAGCCGCCACTGTCCCCTCAGCTCCTCCTTCCTCCTCTCCCCCCCCCTCAGGTGGCACTGGACAGCGCGGATGGCAGCTGTGACCTCGCTGACCAGTAAGTTTGGAGGACCTCCCGGCGGGAGGGGTTCGTTTCCCTACACCTTCCCCTCCCCATCCACTGTTCTGGACTGGACTGTCCGCTCTCTTCCCAGCACACACCCCCCTTTCTGGACTCAGGGTTGGAAAAGCTCTCTGGGATTGCCCCCCACCGCCCCCTACCCCAAGGCAGCTTGCGGGTCACCAAACTCCACAGCTGCTTATCCCTACCGGAGGGCTAAAAATAAATAGCTTGAAAAGCAGTGGCCCCCTCCCAATTCCCTTCCCTGCTTTCACATACACACACACATACACACACCTCAGACTCCACACCCCCATTGCTGAACTGGAACCAGGGGGCTTCAGTGACCCCACCCCTTCCCCACTAAAGCCAAGAGGGGGCCCTCTGAACTGAGAAAGAGGAGACAGCTCTGGCTGGGTGTCAGGGTTTATTTAGGCGAGGGGATTACTGGACTAGGATCTCCTGGTGGAAGAGGCTGTGATATGTGGGCCCCTAGTGGGGGGTGGGGTACACAAGGGAATAGGAGGTCCCTCAAGTGAAAGTAGGTAGGTCTAATGAAGGTGGCCGCTGCCCTGTCTGGGCTTGAGAGGCAGCTCTGGAGGGTCCTGGAAATCCCCTCCCAAATACATCAGTTGTATAGAAACCCAACCCAAGCCAGCAGCCCAGCCAGCTTCTCCTCCTTGAAGAGACTTGCCCCAGCTCGTATGGGCCCTGGCTTCTCCTTCCAGGGCCTAGGGTGGGGTCCTAGAAGGCTTCCCAACCCCCCTCCCCACCCTAGGCTTGGACTCTAATTCCAGTTTCAGGTGAATCCCCCTTCTCTTCCAGGTGCCCGCCTAGTGCCAGCTGGACCAGCCTGTGGTATGTCTGGTAAGTGCCGAGCTGGGCAAGGAGCCCTCCACAGAGGCAGAAGGACTGGCCTAAGCCCTGAGCTCCCCTGGCCGGTTGGACTGGTTTGCCCAGGGAGGGACACCTCTGCTGGCCTGGCCCAGCCCAACGGAGGGGATCTACCTGGAAACTTTGAGCTTCCTGAAATGGAGCTAAATGGGGAGGCCTCACCTTGATGTAGCCCCCAAGGGACAGGGAGTTGATTCAAGCCATCCTGTAGGGCCACTAGATACTAAACATCCTGCTGAGAGCCTTGCAGAATGGCCTCTATAGCTCCCTGAAGATAGACCAAGATCTCCTCATCTGGGGACTTATGTCCCAGCCCCAGGTTATGTATACACTATGGCAAAGCTCCTACCTCCTAGTCCTATCCACTTCCCAGAATCTCCTAGCAGCTTGTGAGTGGGAGGCACCCAGCTAGGTACTGGGGGTATGCACCAAACGTGAGTTTAGAATCCAATTCACTTGCAAGTTATGGCATCGTGATCTTCCTGAGGTCATGATTCTCTTTGAGAACGAAGGACAAACAACAGGAGTTTAGAATCCATCTTGAACAACCCTTTTAGGCAGGCAGAGCAGGGGGTTTTGTGGACATTTTACAGATGTGAAAACTGAGGCTCAGAGAAGGGAATTCTCTTACCCAGGGTCACACAGCCTAGAAAACCATAGAGGATAGAGGCAGATTTTAATCCCAGGTCCTCTGACTGAATTCAGGTTCCTCTCCATTACATTTAGACATCATGGATCCTAACTTTCTCATTTTATAGATGAGGGAGTTCAGATTTTTGGAGACAGCTGAGTCAGGACTAGAACCCATGTCTCCTAACTTTTTTTGTTTAATCCATGTTATTTCCACCTTAACCATTGTCAGGCAGGGGTGGCATTGCTCTGAGACCTATGCTCCTCAAGACCTGTCCAACCTCTCAGATTTTCTCCCCACCCCTGCCCTGGGGGTTTTATCTTCCTTGCCTAAGAAGTAGGGAGAGGAAGAGGTTAGGGAAGAGGCTAAAGCTGTGCTCCTCCCACCCAAAGAAGTTGGCCCCAGAGCAGATTAGAAGGGACCAGGTCTCCAGAAATGCTGTGAGGCTCTGGAGCCCAGTGCTGGCAGGATAGTATGGCATTCAGGGCACAGAGTTGATGCCTGGCTTCTCCTGGGCTGACCTCTCCACTGCCATATCTTCCCCCTGGACCTTAGCTGAAAAACCTGAAGAGATGTCCCAGGAACTCCACCCCCCCCCCCATCACCCATCCAGGCCTGCTCCCATTTATTCCCAGGGGATAGCTACTGGCACACAGTGGGACAGTTTTCTGTTCCAAAGTGATCTCTCCTTTCTCCAGCTAGAGGTAAGGAGGACCTTGTCTCAGGAGATCTCCTTCCAGTTGATGGAACCCAAATAACAGCTGAACTCTAGGGTCCTCTGCTTCCCCTGGCCCTCTTACCCCTTCAGCCTCCTTCCTCTATCTCCCCCCTGAGGCTAGGTCCATCAAGCTCTGTATCTCCCTTAGGGCATGGCAGGCAGCCTGTGCCCAGCCATGCCTGTCAATTTCGCAATTGATTCCAGGGCACATCTTGTTCCTGAAGGGATCGTGTCAGCAAGGCTTGAGGTCATAAATGAAGCCTGGAGACAGCTGTCCCTCCCCATCCCTCCTAGGAAAAGTCAACTCCTTTCAAGCCAGGGCAAAGACCCTTTGGCAGCCGCTCCCATTTATAGACTGCTTTGTCCTCTCGATACCCTCTACAAAGTTAGTTGTGTGTTATTCCCTTTTTAGAGATGAGGAAACTGAGCCTTGACAGAGTTTCTCATCCAGATGACCTGGATTCAGATCTTACCCCTGTTAGTTCCTGTATGAACATGAACTAGGCATTTAATGTTCAATTTATTATTTTTTAAAATGCATTTAAAATTTTTTATTTTCAGTTTCAAATTTTCTCCCTCTCTTCACTCTCTCCCCTATCCATTGAGAAAGCAAGAAATACAATCCTAATTTTATATATACACTATATTTGTATATATACGTACATATATATGCATGTATATATATATAGTCTTGCAAAACATCTAAGTCACTTAATGGTGCAGGGGGTAGAGTGCTATGGTTGGAACCAGAAAGACCCAAATTCAAGTCTTGTTTCAG
Organism: Gymnobelideus leadbeateri; assembly: GCA_011680675.1. Classification (NCBI taxonomy): domain Eukaryota; kingdom Metazoa; phylum Chordata; class Mammalia; order Diprotodontia; family Petauridae; genus Gymnobelideus; species Gymnobelideus leadbeateri. The sequence goes on from WOXC01009071.1 coordinate 48,516, forward strand.
ATACTAATGATAAGACCCTAGGTAAGTCATTTAACCCCTCTCAGCCTCAAATTAGGAGGTCAGTGGCCTCCAAGGATCCTTCCAGCTCTAAATCTCTGAGCTTGAAGAACAGAACAGGAATTTGGACCTACATCTTTCTGGCTCCTGGTACTCGATCTTTAATTATACCAGTCTACTTTTGAAGAAGGGCCCAGACCAAGCTTGTCCTAATAGTAAGAACTGCCACATGGTGTGGCTGAGTATGTAATCTTCTCAATGAAGAAGGCTTTGATAGTCTAAGACTATCAGCTTTCCCATTTGGCTATGAAGAATAAGCAGATTCCTGGGCACTTTTGTCATTGTCTCAGTTACCAGGACAAAGACACCACCTGAAAGTGCCTTCCAGTGTCTTCGCATAGGAGATAATTAATGAAAGAAAAGGGCCTTCACTCACCTTAAAGACTTTGTAAAAGTTAGAGGCTACTCGGCCACCTGCATTAAGTACAGGAAGACTGGCCTTTGTGGTACTGGATGAAGGGAACAGGCCTCCTTTTGGACCCCATCAAAAAAGGAGGTTCATCCCCAGGTCCTCTGCCCTCTCAGGGACTGTTTGTGTGCTCAGTCCTTGAAGTTTGAAGAAAGAACTGCAGAATCATAAGAGCCAGGAGAAGCCTCAGAGGCTACCCTCTCATTTGACATATAAGGAAATTGAGGCCCAGTAGGTTGAGATCCATTCAAGGTAGTGACAGCAGATCTGGGAGCCCAGAGATAATATGCTTACTCTCAAGAGCAAAGTTAGGAAGACTTGAGTTCAAATCTAGCCTCAGAGACTTACTGACTGTGTGACCCTGGGCAAGTCACTTAACCTCTGTTTTCCTGAGCTGTTGAGTGGGGGTAATAACAGCCTCTACCTCCCAGGGTTGCTCTGAGGAACCGATGAGATAATATTTTTAAAGAGCTTAGCAGGGTCCCTGGCACTTTGTAGATGCCAAGTAAATGCTTGCTTCCTTCTTTACCGCCCCCCCCCCCCAACTCACAGGCTAATCCTGCTGACTGTGTTCATGCTGCTCCTCTGTGGCATCCTGGCCAGCTGCATCAAGTTCTGCTGCCACAGGAAGCGCCTACCTGCCCAGACCACATTCCCCCTCCCCAGGCGGCCCTACGACCTGACAGTCATCACTGTGGACAACGACAGCACCATCCACAGCACAGTCACCTGTGAGTGCCAGCGGATGTGGGCAGGAGGGACAAGACCAGAGGCACCAGGGGAATGGCAGGGTGGTGGGAGGAAGGTTGGGGGTTGACCTTGGATTCAGGCAAAGGACCGCCCTTGAGGGCCATGTGCGGCCTCAAGGCCAAAGGTTCCCCACACCAATCAGTCTAGGATGGGCCCCTATTAGATCTGCCCCGGGATCCCACTCTGAAGCTTTTCTGAAGCTGCTTCTGTTTCCAGCCTGGTCCCCCCCTGCAGAATACAGCTTCCTTCCCATGGGAAAGGCTGGCCTTCCTTTCATTTAATCTTTAAATTCAGAGAGGCTGCTTGGCTTTGTAGATAGAAAGCTGGAGTTGGAGTCCAGAATACCTGAGTTCACATCCCACCTCTACAATTACAATACAAAGAACTAGTCACCTGGGTCCCTTCCCTTTCTCTGGGTCTTGGTTTCTATACCTCTAGAATGAGAGTTGGATTAAGTGATTTCCCAGGGTCTTCCAGCATTTAATCTGGCAGTGCAGGAGGGGAAGAGAAACCTCTTTTTTTTCCACTCCAAGATCTAGAGTCCCAGCATTGGGAAGAGGAGTCAAAGGTGGCCAGCTCTCACTCTGGGTCTTTTCTGGGCTGAAATCCTTGGTGTCAAAGAGATCTAGAGATAACAAGCCCCATTGTTCTTGCTGGAGAATAGTTAGAGAGAATTACCATGCCCATTTTTCTAATGCTTGAAGTTTTCCAAGCCCTTTCCTGACTGATGAAAGAAGTGCCACAGATGTTTATGAAGAGCCTACTATGTGCTAGGCTAGGGCAGCTAAGTGGCACCATAGTGCATAGAGTGCCAGGCCTGAGTTAAAATCCCACCTCAGATACTAACTATACGATCCTGAGTAAGTCATTTCACCCGGTCTGCCTCAGTTTCCCCATCTGTAAAATGAACTGGAAAAGGAAATGACCAACCGCTCCAGTATCTCTGCCAAGAAAACCCCAAGTGGGGGCACAGAAAATTGGACACGACTGAACAACAACTGGGGAGAAGAAACCAAATAAAGTCACTCCCCTCAGGGGACTTAGGACAGTCCTCTAAGGACAGGAGCTGGGGTTCCATTAGTATAGGCAGACTCCCTCTTACCAACACAGGGTAGCCCCTGGGCTACAATTTAGAATCCTGGCAACCCCCGAGAAGTGACTTGTCCCGTCACCGTACTTCCTGACCTGGAGCCTAGCCTCTAACTGTGAAACTGGGCTGCCCCATATAGTCTTCTAAGGGACTAACAGTAACAATAGTTGTTTATACAATGTTTCAGAGTTTTCAGAACTTTACATTGGAAGCCTCATTTGAGTCTTACAAAAACTGCTCGGCAGAGGGAGGTACCCATTCTACAGAGACAGAAACTGAGGCAGAGATTAAATGAATTACCCATAGCTACAAAGCTAGTGAGTATTAGAAGTGAGATTCAAGGCCAGGTGTCTTCCTGAACCCAAGTCATAGAGGTAGCCTAGGAGGGAGAACAGGGGACTTGGAGTCTGGATGACCTAAATTCCAATCCTGCCCCAGGCTCTTCTTGCCAGCTGTGCTACCCTGGGCAAATCCCTTCACCTCTGTTGGCCTCAGTTTCCACATCTGTAAAATGGGGCTGATAATAGCACCTACCTGTGAGGTTCAAACGAGTTAAAACGTATTAAAGGGCTGTGCATTTTTTCTATTTCTATCATTTGCACTTAGCCCAATGACTGACAGTATATGCTTAATAAAGACTTGTTTCCTGAGATTTATAATAAATGTTTAAATGAAGGAACAGGCATTTATGGAGGACATACTATGTGCTAAAGAGCCGAAGAAGATTAGAAAGTTACAAGACTACTAGCCGTGTGACTTTGGGCAAGTCACTTAACCCCAATTGCCCTCCAAAAAGAAAAAAAAAAGTTACAAGCCTTTTCCCATTTTTACAGAGCAAGAAAATAAAATCTATCAATCAGAGAAACAGAATGACTTGCCCAGAGTTCACACACATAGCAAGTTTCTGAGCTGAGATTAAAAATCATCCTTCTTGCTACCACATCATGTTGCCAAGCCTGGTGCCGGTCCCTGACCCCAAGAGGACAGCAGGGCTGGCTTAGAGCTGGAAGACCTAGAGGTCAGTTAGTCCATTTTACAGATGAGAAACGTTGAGACCCAAGGATTTGTCCAAAGTAATGAAGTGTTGGAAGTAAGATTCCAGCTCAGATCTTGTGACTCCCAAGTTCTGAGCCTTTTCTACTCTTAGGTAGCCAGAGTGAAATGGGATTAACCACTGAGTATTTCCTGGGCAAGGTGAGCTTTGAGCCAGGCCATCAGAAGTCTCTGGGCTGGGGAAGGCTGTGCTGTTTGAAATCTGTTCGGACACCATTGTCCAAGTCTGGCTGTATCACTGTGTCCCATCATGACCACCACCCCCTCTCCCCTGAGGATGTATCTAACTTCCTTTGCTCTTTTCCCCAGCTTACAGCTCTGTGCAGTACCCCCTGGGCCCACCCCTGCCGCTGGCATTTCGGGAGATGGAGCCAGGCACCGTGTCCCCTCCAGCCTACAGCCTCTATGCCCTGGAGCTGCCCCCCTCCTACGAAGAAGCCATTAAGATGGCCAAACCAGGCTTGGAAGGGGCTTCGCCCTCCCAGAAGGCCAGCCTGAGCCCAGAACAGCCTGAGCCCTGTGGGGATGTCCAGCTCAGAGGAGAGCCAGGGCCAAACCCCTCCCCAGACCCTGCAGAACCCCAGCCATAGCCCAGGGGCAAGAGGGGCTTCTGAAAGAGCTGCCCCAGGAACCTTGAGGAGCAGTGGGCCCAAGGGAGCAGCCGAGGTGGGGGGTTGATGGATGCTGTCCTTGATGTCCCCACCTCTGGCTTTGGGCCAGCTCTGGCGACCTTCACTCAGACGGGGATCTGGTGAAACCCAAGGAGCAGGCCGGTAAAAATAGCAGATGGCCCTGGCCAGCCCAGGCCGCCCTCCCCAGGGGGAGGAACGAAATGTCCTGGGCTCCACTTGCCTGACGTCATTAGGGAAGGAAGAGGACGCTCGGGCCCCCCACCTGGGGGCTGTCAGTTCTGGCCAGGTCAAGCCAGGCCACAGAGGGGGAGGAGGGCCCATCCCCTTGCATCCTCCCTCAGCAAGAGCCATCTAGGAACGAGGCTGTGACCCCTGGCTGCGTGATGGTCACACTCTGCAGAAGGGCCTGGGAAGCTGAAGATCACCAGAAGGGAAAGGGCCCAAGCCCACTCAAGGGCTTGGTCTGGGGGCAGACTCTGGACACCAGCAGAGACTTCCCTGGCTTCCTCTTCCCACTCCCCAGCTGGCCCCATGTGTGTGTTGTGGGGTGCAGGGATGTGGAATCTAGTCCTAGCCCCCCTCCACAGGATCTCAGAGCCAGAAGGGACCTTCAGACACCATTTTCTCTGACCCAGGCCTAAATAGGACTTTCCCCTTCAGTGGGCCCAACAGATGGTCATCTGACCTTCAGAGAGGGGATGGGGAGAACGCATTCCCTCTGCTAAACACCCATTAAGTGACCGGAAGATTTTCTTTGCATTAAGCCTAAATTTTGCCTTTTTTGTAACTTCTCCCTATAGTTCTCGGAGGCCAAGTAGGGCAAATGTCATCACCGTTCCATGTGATAGCAATTCTGATGCTTGGAGAAGTTCCCCTGGCCTCCCCTCCCCACCCCAGGGTGCCCTTCCCCAGGCTAAAAGTCTCCGTTTTCTTTAATAGCCATCCTTATGTGGGATGGCCTCAAGACCCTTCACCGTTCTGGCCGCCCTCCTCTGGGCCCTTCCTTCCACATCTGGGCCTGATGCTGGCCAACACTGAGGTGGAGGTGGGGCTGCAGGGTAGCCCCTGGGTAGGTTGGGGAAGTGGGGAGAGGGGTATGCAGTGGGAAGGAGGAGTTCCTTTTGTCTTGTGGTTGAATTAACTGCTCCAGCCTAGCTGTCTGCTTTGATTTCTATGGCGTTTTTCTTTGGGGGAGGGGGGGAGGTAGAAAAAAAAAGTAAAGTTTTGAGCATTTTTTCCTGTATTGATTGAGTGGAATAAGTGGTGATGGGCCTTGGCCTAGCCTGGGGGAAGAGACTAAATGTGTTAGGACAACAGCCTTCTCTCTACTGTCTTTTCTTCTCCCAGTGACATAGCTAAATTGACAGAGCATTTATTAAGCACTCACTGTATGCCAGGCAAAGGTAGGTTTTGAACGGAGGGTTCTTTCAACTTTCCCAGATCTAAATCTAGAACCCTGACCTTCTGATCTGTGACTGTACAATGGGAGAGGGGAAGGTGGCATAATAGAAGGGGTCCTTGACATGGTTCAGTGGGTAGAGCACCTGACCTGGAATCAGAAAGACCTGAGTTCAAATGCAGCCTCAGACATTTATGAGCTGTATGACCCTGGGCAAGTCCCTTAACCTCTGTTTGCCTCCATCTTCCTCATCTGTAAAATGGGGATCATAATAACACCTATCTCCCCGGGTTGTTGTGAGGCTCAGATGAGATTGTATTTATAAAGCCCTTAGCACAGGGCCTGGCATGCAGTGAGCTATTCTCAGCCCTGCCTTTGATGCTGATGGACATGCTGTGTGACCAGGCCAAGTGCATTTGCTTCTCTAGGCCCCAGCAGGGGGCCCTTCCTGCCTCTGGAGGGGTCATCTGGTTGAAGGGAAAAAGGATCGGGCTGAACACCTAGCTCAGGCCTTCCTATGGGAAGGGCCCCCTCCAACCCCACCCCACCCCAAATGGTGAGCCATTTCACCTCTGCCATGTACCATATGGGTGATTCCCCAGGCTTGCATTTCCTCAGGCTTGGGCTAGACAGCCTGTCAGGACCCCTCTGCTCTAAATGTCTATTATATGCTTCTACTGGCTAGGTCCAAACTCTGCACTTTACAGATGGGCAAAGTACATGGGGGGAAGTGTGACCTATTCCAGGTCACAGGGAAGATTGCTGAGCCGGGATGTGAGGACAGCTGGAAGCCACCAAAGACCCCATACCTGAGCAGAAACCTCTAAAGCCTGCCCCCTGCCGAAGGCCTCCTATCCAGCCTAAATCTGCCTCAGGACTCCTGTCAGGCTCTATGACCCAGTAACCCCTTCATTTTCCAGACGGAATGTGGAGCTTAGGCCCTGGGACCCCAGAGACCAGGGTCCTCAGCTGCCCCGGCGCTAGTGATGGCCAGTGGCCAAAGGTTCTCCCTTTAGCTTTGCCTTCCCCACCCCCAGCCCTGGGCTCAGAGGTTTTGTTCGTTCCACTTCCCTTCCCATTGCAGGAGGCATCTCGGAAGGGGGTGGCAGGACTCCAAAGCTGATGGAATCCTGAAATGATGGCGGGGGGACTCGCACTAGCACCTCTGACACTCACTGGGGCTTGAGCCTGGCTCCCCCAGAGCTGAGCCTGCAGGGGAGCTGTTAGCAGATTGGGAGGGGGTAGTCAGAGCACAGGATCTGAGGAAGGAGGGGAGGTGCAGGAAGGGATTTCTGAGGCTCAAAAGAAAGTCTTTACAATGAAAATTTATTAAACAGGATTTTGTGGGGGAGGGGTGCTATGTTGACCAATCAGGACCCAGGCAGTCTGTCCATTCCTATTGGACCAGCTTAAAGGATTCTCCAGTCATCATGGCCACAAACTCTGAGGGCATGAATTTGGGAGTCAGAGATCATTCCCACCCCCTAGAAGAGACAACAGTCCTCTGAACCCCAAATCCTCCCCACTCATTCTCAATGGCAACGTTGTGAGGGGGTCTGGGCGATAATCTACTCCCAGCATGAAGAACTGAGTGTCTTCCTAGTCAACAAGAGTGGCACAAAGGCAGCCCGCCCACGATAACTGAATGACCAAGGGGTGGTGGACTGCCCCCTTACAGAGGAGCATTTTATTTGGATCTAGCCCTAACTGGGAAATCCCAGTCCCCTGAAAGGGAGCTGCTGTCTCAGGCCACCCCACCCCTATCCCAGCAGGGGAGAGGACAGTCCAGCCAGCCAGCCAAGCTTGGAGCTCAGCTTCCCCGTCCCAAAATTGCCCTCAATATTCCACCATTGAGGAAGCCAGGAGGAAAGATTGTCTCTCAGCCTAGGCCTCCCAGAGAGGAGGGGGAAAGAGAAGGACCAGGACCGAGGGACAAAGGCAGAGGACAGAAGGACAAGGAGAGAGGGGAGGGGACAGGCAGAGATAGAGGGGAGAGATGGAAAGAAAGAGAAGAGGGAGGGGCGGGCAGAGACAGAAAGGAAAGGGATGGGGGCAGAGAGCAGAGGGGGCTGTGGACAAGGACAGAAGCAGACAAAGGCAGGAGCAGAGTTGGGACGGAAGACAAAGGCAGAGGCAGACAGGGCTAAACAAAGGACAAAGACAGGCAGACAGGGAGGGACCAAGAGAGATGGGGGCAAAGGCAGGAGAGCTCCAGACAAGGAGGGGAATGGGAAAAGAAGGGCAAGGGAACTGAGGCAGAAACAGAACCAGGGACAGAGGGACGGGGTCAAAGAAAGGGATCCGGACAGAGATGGTGGAAGAGAAAGGAAAGGCCGGTGCCATGAGGAAGAGACACGGGGCTGAGCTGTCCCTCCCCAGCCCAGGCTGCTTCATTGGGGCAGATAGGCAGACCCACAAAGGGGATGGGGCTGCAGCCTCCCTGCTCCTGGTACTCGGGGGCTAGCCCTTCCTGAGCCTCTATTGCCCCCTGCTGCTAGGCTAGTGAAGGGCAGCTTCCCTGCCCCTGCCCAAGCTACAGGTGGGACAGCTCTGGGCACTTGACTGGGGTAGGGCAGGAGGTGGATCTAGGGCCAAGGGTCCCCCTTTGGTCGGGAGATTCCGGTCTTTGGAGGAGGGGACGGGCTGGGTACTGGGGACAGCGGGGGTGGGGGAGTACCCTTACCTTCATAATCAATGGTTCCATCCCCATCTTTGTCAGCCTCTTTCATCATCTGCTCAGCTTCCACTTCGTTAAGAGGCTCCCCAGCATTCATGAGCACGTACCTAGCACAGGGAATCCCCCAAGACCCACAAAGCAGGCTTGCTTCCTCCAGGAAGGCTTCCTCATGGTCCTCCCTTCCTCCTCTACTCCATTCCTATTTATGTGGCTCACGCCAGTGGCCAAACAGGATTGACTGCCCACAGTTCAGCCCTCAGACTAGGGTCTTCCCAAGAGTAAGGGACTTACTTAGACTGTGCCCCACCCTCCAGAGTCATGTTTGTGGACTCCTTGAAGACAGAGGTATGTCTCCCTGTCAGCACAGGGTTTCCCCCTTTAATTTCCTCCTCCAAGGCCTTCATCCCCAGTACTGCTGAGACCAAGCTCACAATATTCTGCTGCCCCCGGCCCCCGCTGTCATGCAGGATTCCCCCTGCCCTCACCCCCCCAAACACACACACACACACACATCTCACTTGAGCGTATCCCAGTCTATGTAACCTTTGGCCTCCTTATCAAAGACCTTGAATGCTGCCCTCAGCTCAACATCCTGGTTTTTGCCTTTCTCGTGATAAATGCCCATCAGTGACAAGAAGCCATCACAGTTAAAGGTGCCTTTGTCTGAAAGGAAAAATCAAAGTTTACCGGATGCAGACATGAGGCAACCTCCGGAATCTGTGCTCCAGGAAGTGGCCTCATCTCCAGGAGGACAAAGACTGCTTCCCTCCCTCTGCCCCAGATCGTGGGCTCCCTGGGGGCAAGGATCAGAGAAGGCTCTCTGTCTCTTCCCCACCAGACCAGAGACTCCCTGAGGGTAGGAGCTCTATGTCCTCCCTTCCCCCACTGGGAACTCCCAAAGTGCAGGGTCTGTCCCCTTTCATCATGGGACTGGTCAGTGGATGGGATAGGAATGAGGGGGCCAGTGGGTGCCCAGCCCAGGGTCCTCACTGTCTTTGTCCACTTCCTTGGCCATCGTCCCCAGCTCGCTCTTGGTGGGGTTGATGCCCAGTAGGCTCATTAGCCGTTCCAGCTCACTGGTCTTCACCAATCCATTGCCCTCCTCATCAAACATCTCGAACACACCCTTGTATTCCTTGATCTGATCAGCTGACAGTCGGTCTGTCTACAGAACACCAGACCCATAATCATGTTCACAGTCATGGAATCCATTTCCCCACCTTTGAGACTTCACCCACCCACTACTTCCACGCATCCGCTCCTGCTGTCCTGGGCTCCATTCATAGATTTAGAGTCTCTTGGAGCTGAAAGGAGCTTAGAGATGATCAAGTCCAACCCTATCATTTTACAGATGGATAAACTGAGGCCCAGGGCACAAGTATGACTTGCCCAAGGATGCTGGTGGCAAGTGGCAAAGCCAGGATTCAAACTCATGCCCAAGTGCTTCCAGGGAAGCAGTTTTGTTGTTCTCTAGTCGTTTTCAGTCATATACAACCCTTCATGAACCAATTTAGGGTTTTCTTGGCAAATATGTGGTTTGCTATTTCCTTCTCCAGATCATTTTACAGATGAGGAAACTGAGGCAAAAAGGGTCAAGTGACTTGCCATGGGTCACACAGCTAGTAAGTGTCTGAGGCCAGTTTTGAACTCAGGGGTATATGTCTTCCTGACTCCAGGCCTGGCACTCTATGCACTATGGTGCCATCAAGCCGCCCCAGGTTCCTAAGGCATGAGTCAGAACCTTGCCCAGAGAAGGAAGCTGCCATCTCTATTCCTCATACCCTTCTCTGGCCTCATCTCTCTCCCCCTTTCCCATTCCCAGAAACCCTGATGACTTTCCCTAAATGGGAAGGAAGGTTGAAGAGGAGAGAAAGACAGAGACATCCCCCCACCCAAGGAGGAGATAAGGAGCAAACCCCAACATGGAACTTTCGTGTACATCTCAGATTCCAAGCATGATCCCGGTCCCAAGAACTCCCAGAAACTCAGCTAGCTCTGTGTTACCTACAGCGAACACCATCTCCTTCCATACCCACTCATCTGCTAGACCCATCCTCCACTTCCAAGCAGAATGAGCTCCATGAAGACAAACCAACCCAAGACCTTGTCTGAGGAAGGCAAATCCTACCCCAACACAAATTAGGCTTTTGGATTATGCCTGGTTTGGGCAGGTTGGGCAAATGCTTTCCACTTCCTCCTCTCCTCTCTCCACTCTCTCTCTAGGTTCTTCCAGCAGCTGTCAATGGGTTTCATTACCATCTCTGTGTAGACAACTTCCAGATCTGTCAATATAGCCAGCCCCAGTCCCTCTACTGAACTCTAGACTCACATCACCAATTGACTGCTTACTGAATATTTTCAACCAGATGTATGGTGCAGATTGGTGACTCGACATAGCCAAAACAGAGCTCATTATCTTCCTACCTCCAAAAAACCTCCTCTTCTGTTTTCCCTGTTTCTATTAAAGGCAGCACAATCCTTCCAGGCATTAATTCAGTGCTATTCATCATTCTTCCTTCTTCCCAGTGCCTCATTCCCAAAATCCCTTCTTAATTAGAGGTAGCTAAGGGGTTTCAGTGAAGATAGCATGGGACCTGGCATCAAGACCTGAATTTAAATCACAACTCAAACACTTACCAGCTATGTGACTTTCAAAAGAGACACTTGCAAAGCTATGTGCCTGGCATATAGTAGGTGCTTAATAAATGCTTATTCTATCTGTTCCTTTCCCTATGACTAATCAGTGGTCTGGTCTTGCCAAATCTATCCCTACAATACCCTTTGCCTCCATCCCCTTCTCTCCAATGGATCTCATCCTTCTACCTGTATTAATTGCAACAGCCTCCTAAATGAACTCTGTTTCCAGTTTCTTCCTTCTTTACTCCCTTTTCCACATAGCTGCCAAAATAATCTTCCTACCACTCTGCCCATGTCACCTCCCTGCTCAAAAATTTTATGTGGCTCCCTATTACCTCTAGGATACACTTTGGCTCTTTCTTACCTTTCACACCCTCTACAGCCTAATCAAACTGCCCTACTTACTCTTCTCCTAAATCCCTTACTGCTCCCTTAAAGGTGGGGGAACATTCTCTTTACCACCTTTGTGCCTCTCATCAGGCTGTTCCCCACACCAGGAATGCCCTCTCTCCTCACCTTGCCTCTCCCAACATCCTTCAAGTTTCTACTCATTCGCCACCCAGTATGGGAAGCCTTTCTTGATCTCCCTAGTCCTCAGTATTCTCTCCTTCTTTCACAATTCATCTTGTATATAATTAATCTATGTATCTATTAATTAATCTATCAGTCTGTATTGTTTGAGCATGCTCCTCCCCCCAAATAGAACATAAGTTTCCTGAGGACAAGAATTGTTCAGTTTTGTCTTTGTATTCCCATTACATAGTGTCTTGTACCTAGTAGGTGTTTAAAAAATACTTGTTGGTTTGATTAGATTTGGCAGGGGTTAGGGAGGATGTACTCTGTGATTTCTTGGGAATAGGGAATTGTCCCTACAGAAGCCCCCTCTGCCAATGGAGATGAGATCAACAATTATCCTGCCATTTCTATTCTTCGGCCCAGGGTCACACAAAGGCAGGACCTGAATTGTCTTTGTTTTTCTGAAGTCAGCCCTCCCTCCGATGCCACACTGCCTGCCAGTGCAGAGCTGGCTATCATAGGTTCCTTAGCTTAGAATTCTAACTATTCCCATTCTGCATACCTTTGCCCCAGCCCCAGCCTAAGGGTCACTGCCACGTGGGTTTACTCTGGAGAGGATCACTGCATTGGGCCGTACTCACCATAGTCCAGCTGAGTTCTGTGGGGCTGTTCCTGTGTCAATCCGGCTCAGGTTTGAGGAGGACCTGAGAGCTGTGCTTTAGTCTCAGCCCAGGACTGGGCACTGTTCACCCCATTCATTCCCCTGGGACTGGGGCTTCCAGGAGCCATTTATGGTTTGGGTAGCAGTAAGCAGGGACCCTATTTTTGGACACTCATTATCTCCTTGGGGCTGCTCCTGCCTGTCCCCTTCCTACCACCAAGATATAATCCTGATCTATATCTTGCCACTGAACCCAGATAGCTTTGGAGGAGAAAGTGAGACCGGTGACTTTGCACAGCCCTCCCTCACTTAAATCCAATTTGTCCACAAGTCATAGCATCACCTTCCTGATGTCATGGTCCTCTTCCAGAACAAAGGACAAACAACAAATTCTCAGGTAGGAGGTCAGTCAGTGTCTTCTTTTCCTGCCTATGACTCAGGGTCCAGGTTCCCAGACTCCCATAGAACAGGGGATGGACTTCATGGACTTCTGGGAGGCTCTGTCCTATCCAGGAACATTTCTCTATACCCTCCAGCCTCAGTTTTCCCACCTGAAGCAAATGATGCTTCAGTTTGATTCAGCAACAAACTTTTTTTAAATATCTATTCAGGTCAAAGCAGGGAGGTGGTGGGAGGGGGAAAGAAGGGCAAGGAATCCACAAGCAACATTCTTTCAAGTTTAATCTGTGTTATTAATATTTTCTCTATCATTTTCTTAAGTCTAGAGACAAGCAACAAAATTATAAATCAAGTCCTGATTTGTAGTGTTTGCCAATTTCTAAGATAACTCTTCTCATTCTAAAAATTTAACCCTTGGCAATCAAACTGGCTCCTTTGTGGGGAGATACAAAGACAGACAAAAATAAATAACATTCCCTTGCCCTCAAGGAGCTGACATTCCAGTAGAATTATAGGGATATAATTCACAGACTATGAAATGATTATGAGGTTATTGAAGGAGAGAAAGAAAACACTGACAACAGGGACATCAGGGAAGGCTTCCTGTAGGAGGTGCCAGCTCAGTTGAGCCTAGAATGAAGGTGAAGTGAGGTAAGAGTTCATCTGACTTCTGAGGTGGTTCTGGAGGGCCCCTATCCTTAAGGAGCTTCCAGTCTGATTATGGACACAGAAGTCATACACAGGGAACTTATAGAGCAACACCCAAAGCATACGAATGCTAAAGATAAGGCTAAATAAAAACTGACATTTATATGACACTTGGAGGTTTGCAAAGCACTTTAATAATAAAGTATATATATATAATTATATTAATAGCTAGCATACATAGTGCTTAAAATCTTCCAAAGTGCTTTACAAATATTATTTCCTTTAATCATCACCATAACCCAGTGGAGGAAAGACTATTATTATGCCTATTTTATAGGTGAAGAGACTGAGGCACCCAGAGATTAAAGTGTCTTGCCCAAGGTCACACACCTAGGAAGTGTCAGGGGCTGGATTTGAACTCAGATCTTCCTGACTCTACTTTGGGCACTGTGGTGCCCCCCAGAGGCTTCATTTTGTGTTTATTCATCTCATGTTGATCTTCAGGATAAAATCCGTGTTGTTTCAGATGTGACCCCATTTAGAGTTTTCTTGGTAAAGATACTGGAGTGGTTTGCCATTTCCCTCTCCAGCTCATTTTACAGATGAGGAAATGGAGGCCAAGAGGGTGAAGTGACTTGCCCAGGGTCATATAGTCAGGAAGTGTCTGAGAGCAGATTTGATCTCAGGAAGATGAGTCTTCCTGACTCCAGACCCAGTGCTCTATCCACTGAATCATCTGACCAGGACAATAAGACAATGAGGTGGTTAATGTCCCCATTTTATAGAAGAGGAAACTGAGGCTCAGACAAAAAAATGCAATGGTTTGTGGTCACACAGTTGAGAAGGCAATCTGATGTAGCAAAAGGTGCATTAGATTCAGATTGAAGAAAGACTGGGTTCAAAAATTACCTCTGGCATTTATTAGTTGTGTGACTATGTGCAAATTATTTAGCCCTTCTGAGCCTCAATTTCTTCATCTGTAAAAGGGGGGCACCTGTACCTATTTCACCTGCTTATTAGGAGGGTCAAATAAGATTATCTACACATTAGTGGACTTTTCTAGAGGCCATAAAATTATGAATAAATAGGGGCGGCTAGGTGGCGTAAGTGAGTAAGAGCGCCGGCCTCAGAGTTGGGATGACCCGGGATCAAAACAGGCCTCAGAAAATGAGCACCCACACATAAATAATGACTAGCCGTGTAACCTTGAGCAAGTTACTTAACCCCAATTGCTTTAAAAAATAAATAAATAAATAAATAAAATTATTAATAAATAAATAACATATAGAAAGTACATATATGCATATATACTCTCTATGTATATGTGTGTATATATACATATACATATATTACACACAGACACACACTCTCTTCCTTCTGTCATTAATCTATATAAATTGCTTTCTAGTTATTTTTTTTTTGCTTTTTTTTTGGAGGGCAATTGGGGTTAAGTAACTTGCCCAAGGTAACATGGCTAGGTTTTTTTTGTTTTTTTGTGTGTGTGTTAAGTGTCTGAGGCCGGATCCTAACTCAGGTCGTTCTGACTCCAGAGCCAGCGCTCCACTCACTGCGCCACCTAGCCGCCCCGCTTTCTAGTTATTACTAATAGTAAAAGTCTAAAAATCAGAGGGAGGATCTGAACTCAGGTCTCTCCAGATAATATGGCCAGTGCTTTTTTAAAAATCTTTTTGTCATAAATTTTTTAAATGGATGTTTCAATACGCAAAGAATAAGAGAGTTGTATATGAAACTGTGAACATCTGTTATGAACAGTTTGGTTTTTTACAGGATATGTTCAGTTTCACATGGTGGTACCAAAGTTGCCTTGCCCATGTGGGTTGCCTTCTGAGCTTTCTTCTCTTCTGGGGAGTATTTTTGCCATTGCTCTTTCCACCTCTTTCTCTCTGTGCCTCATTGGTTAGAATGAAGTGTTTAGCTGGGTGGTACCCTAAGAGTTGGCCCATGAGGAGCCTGCTGAGAGCTGGAAGTGACCTAAAGGATTTAGGATGTGGTGGAACAGGGGGAGCAATGTCAGCAGGGATGAGCCGGGCATATGGGACAGGAAGGGCAGAGAAGTTAAAGGGGAAAGGAGAAGGGGAGCAACCCGCCAGGACAGACAGTGCGTGGGCTCACCTGGAGTGAGAGGACCTAAGTTCAAATCCTATCTCTGATGCTTACTGCCCATGTGACTTTGGGCAAATTATCTCACCTCCCTGGACTTCAGTTTCCCATCTGTCAAATGGAGTCTAGAGAGACTAAATACTTGGAAAATGCACAGAGAAATGCTGGCAACTCCTGTGAAGTCTAGACTTTGGTCTCTAGATAAGTCTGATTAATGTGTAAACACCCAACCCTGGGATTCAATGTGTTCTCCAGGTACCCTTACAGCCTTATCTCAAGAGCACTCTAGCTCCCAGGGGGCAGTGTGGAGAGAGCACTGGACTTGGAATTCAAGTGCACCTGTGTTCACCTCCTTTCCCTGATGCCCACTAGCTGTGTGACCATGGACAAAACATTACTTAGTTCTCACAGACTCAGTTTCCCTCATCATGTAGTAGGCTCTTAATAAATGCTTATTAATTGATTGACTGAAGCCCATACCTCTGATTGGGGTTCCTGTGAGGCTCTAATGAGTTATTTGTTTGCAAACATTAAAGCACCATAGAGATAGCAGACATTGGCATAGTGTACCAAGCTCTGCTACTTTGGAATTCCTGTGCTTTTCCTGCCTTCTCCCTACTCTGCCCAACCATTCTGTCTCTCCATGTCTCTCTCCATATAGAGTCCATCCATCCCTCTCTCCTTAGAGCCTTCCTTCCTTTACTCCTTCTTTCCTTTGCTCCTTTTTCCCTCCTCTTCTTCCTCCCTCCCTCTCTTCTTTATTCCATTTCTTCCTCCCACCCTCCTCCCTTCCTCCTTCCTTTCTTTCTTCCTTCCCTTCTTTTCTTCCCCTCTTCCTTCCTCCAAGACCTAACTAGTTCTTCCACAAAACTTTTAATGCCCAGGGACAGCTAGGTGGCACAGTGAATAGAGCACCAGCCCTGAAGTGAGGAACTGAGTTCAAATCCAGCCACAGACACTTAACACAAAAACTAGCTTGTGACCTTGGGCAAGTCACTTAACCCCAATTGCCCTCCAAAAAGCAAAAAATAAAAACTTTTCATGCCCTTCTCCCTCCCCTCCCTGCCAGATGAAAGTGATCTCTCCCCTATCAGATATCTAATAGTTGTATGGGGTACAGGGACCCCAAGAATACCCTACTCAAATTTTATAAAACCTTAGAGATGTCTCAAGGTAAGAATAGGAAGCATTTATTCAGTTTTCAGGAGAAGAAGGCATCACCTCCACTAGGAGAGACTAGTAGAAGGAGATGTGTTATAGAAGACAAAGTGAGGTATACCCTAGTGCACACCAACCCCCTCCCACCACTATTCCTTATTCCCATTGACTGGGAGGTGGGCTTACAATCTAGGTGCAAAAAAGACAAAGAACAAGGAAACAGGGTATAGCCAATCCAAGCGTAGGCAAACTTATTGTTGATGTGGCAGTAAGGGAGGAGGAAGGGTCCTGAGTTGTTTCATTTCTTAGGAAACCAGAACTTGGGCCTGTCTGGTCTTACAAAAGTCTGTGCCTAGTTTTGGGAGAGTCTCTCTCTCTCAACACCCTGAGGAGTCTTCACAGAGGGTACATTCCACTCATGGTTTTCCCCCACTATTCAATCCCCTCTAATTGACCCACTTGGTCATTGCCCTTCCAGAAAGGGCAACATTTCATCTCCTGCCTTTATCCATTCCTACAATACCTCCCTCTTCCCCCTCGTGGATCCCAAACTTCCTTCAAAGCACAGCTCACCTGCCGTGTCCCTTAGAGGCACTTCCTGATTCACTCTCATCCCCAATCATTAGTGCTGTCTTCTTGATTCCTCAGCATAGAATACAATATACAGAGATAAGACCTCCCAGGGGAGAAACAAGCAGCTCAGGTAGGAGGCCTCTGGGGGCACCACAGTGCACAGAACATTGGGCTTGGAGTCCAGAAAACCATAGTTCAAATCCTGCTTCAGACCCTTACTAACTGTGTGTGACTTTGAGTAATAATAATCAGTAGTAATGAATAACATTTACATAGCACTTTAAGGTTTGCAAAGTACTTTACAAATATTATCTGTTTAGCCTTACAAAAAACGCTATTATCCCCATTTTACAGATGAAGAAACTGAGTCTGGAAGAAGGGAAATGACTTTCCCAGGGTCACTCAATGAGGACTTTGAAGTCACACTTGAACTCGGGTCTTCCTGGCTCTAGGATCTATCTACCCCATAGCACACGGCTGCCAAGTCCCCTAACTTGTCTGCCTCAGTTTCCTCATCTGTAAAATGAGATTAATTAAAGCACCTACCTCCTGGGTGATTGTGAATTTCAAACGAGATCATATTTATAGAGTAGTCTGTAAACCTTAAAGTGTGTGTGACTCTGGGCAATGGCTGAGGAAGCTCTCTAAGACTCTAAGTCTCAGGGAAGATGCCAACCTGCCTTGGCAATGTGACCACAGGTCTCATCCTGATCCCTATAATTGCATTTGCTTTTCTGGATACATGACATCTCCCTCCCTCTTCCAAGTCAAATGTAAACCTCTTGAGCTCAAGCACTGTTCCTTATTTTAATCTTCCATGGTGCCCACATATACAGTAGGTACTTAATAAATGTTCATTGATTGGAATTGAACTTCCCCTTATCATATCCTATTGTTTCTTACACTTGGGCATGGATGTTTCTTCCCATCATTAGATGATAAGCTCTTAGAAGGCAAGGATTTTACTGTCATCTTCATGTTTTCAACTGAGCACAAGATCCTGCATATAGTAGGTGATTAATAAATGTTGGTTGAAATGAATTAGACCTTAGGAAATTTAATCTGGCAACCTCTTTGGGAAAGATTAGATGGGGAGAGACCAGAAGCTGGTTAGGAGGCTATCATAATAGCCCAAACAAGAAGAGAAAAATACTTTTTAAATGGATGGTTGGATGGACGGATGGATAGAGATAGATGGAGATCTACCAATATGTAGATGTTAAACATAAGGATGAAAGGATAAATAGATAATCTATAAAATGATAGATGTATAGATAGGCAGATATTTGGAAGGAAGGATGGATGAATCAATAGAAGGATGGATGATAGATAAATAGGTGGTAGATATAATGATAAATGGATAGATAGAGAGTTAGATGGAAAGAAGAAAGGGATGGATGGATGGATGAATGAATGGATGGATGGATGGATGGATGGGACATAAGGATAGAGAATAGGCCATGGCAATGGAACGTATATTTTAGAATGAACAGGTAGAAGGTAGAATGACCAGGTCTAGGGAAATGATTAGATATGGGTGGCTAAGAGGAACCAGGTCTCCCAGAGGTCCCGCCTGAGAGAATGGTGGGGATTCCTCAGGATTTGAGACCTGGAACTAACCCAGAAACTGTACTCTCTTTCCCATGGCTCCTGGCAAAACTCAGCCTATTTTCCAGGCTAGGCCCTCATCACGGAGAGGCATCAGGGAGCAGTGCCCTTTACACCAGAGGTTGGGGAGGCTCCCACCAGCACCACCTCACAAAGGCCCTATGAGAGACAGTTCCCCTTCTGTTGGAGGGCTGATTCCTGAATGACTCAGAGCCCTGACTTCTAAGTGACTCATTCAGTACCCCAGCCTGAGGTGGGAAAGAGGGGGAACAGGGAGGGGACTAGGAAAATCCTCTATAGGAGCAGGCAGGTGGTGCCCCAGCTCCCCAAGGCCCAGGAGCTCCATCCTGACAGTCATGTGAACCAGAGCTGTCTGTCCCTAGCTATTCTGGGTTTCCTCCTGGAAAACTGATCTTTCCTTTTGAAAGGAATGAGTCCCAGGAGTGGCTAAGGTTCCGGGGCTGGTAATGGAGATCCCATACAGACTCACATTCAGACCGCAAGAAGCTCAAAGACACACCCCACTCAAATACAGAAGGTGAAATTTATACACTAATTTCAACACATATAGGGACACTGCCCACCCTGGGCTCATCTGCCCACCCTCTCTCTAGAAGTAGAACTTTTAGGGATTTCTTGATGTCTAGTCATTTCAGATATGGCCAACTCTCCATGACCCCATTTGAGGTTTTCTTGGCAAAAATACTAGAGTGGTTTGCCATTTCCTTCTCCAGTTCATTTTACAGATGAGGAAACTGAGGCAAACAAAGTAAAGAGATTTGCCCAGGGTCACATAGCTAGGAAGTGTCTGAGGCCAGATTTGAACTTAGGAAGATGAGTCTTCCTCACTCCAGGCCTGATCCGTCTCATCACCTTGCTGCCTCCATTTTTAGTGACAGAGAGAGAACAACAGCTCTTCCCCTCTGGTGGAAGGACTCATTTTCTTCTTCCTCTTCCACCCACAGGGCTGCTGGTCTCCGTTTCCCCAATCAGGGAGCAAGAGATATTTGCCTCCAGTCCTTGAGCCGGAGCTCAGATCTCCCTCCCTCTGTGTTTTGAGGCTTCCCACACGTCTGTCTATGATGAGAAAACAGAAGCAGCCTGTCCTGTTTTGTTTTGCTTTGGGTTTGGGGGTCTTTTTTTTGAGGAGGGGAAGACATTTCCAGAGCTGTGACTCAGAATTTGGTGGTAGAAGACCCCTCTTCTTTCCATACTATAACTCCAAGCCCCAATGGAGGAAGAACCCCAGACACTGACTGCCCCTCTCCCTATGGCTAAGGAGAGGCAAAGGGTCTGTGTTCAGGAGAAAAGTCCCACAGATTCCCCTCACCACACACACACACACACACACACACACACACACACACACACACACACACACACACAGAGGCCCCCAGCATTGACTTCCTAGATTCTAGGCTCCCTAAGTTTTTGGGTGTACAGTATGGGAGGGAGGAAGACCACAATGACAGTTGGGGGTGGAGGGAAGGGGCTGGATCTCTGGATCTCTGGATCTCTGATCCCGGTCCCTTTGGGATGCCGGGGCTGTTGACAAGACAGGTGAGTCCTCTTGTCCCCATATAAGGGGAGCAGCCCCTACTCTCCACTAGGGATATAAAAAGCTGTTAAGATGCTTATTCCCTTGACCACTGGCCCAAGGCTGAAAGCTGCTGATGCAGAAAGCATTAGCACTAATGGGGTCAGAGGGGTGGGGTGGGGGAACCGTGAGCATTCTGGAGCACTTGCCTGGCATGTCCTCCCTCCTCCATCTCCTCCCAGTGAAATCTTAGCCATCCCTTGAGGCCTAGCTTGGGCCTCCTCCACTGTGCCCTTTCTAGATCCCCCTCTCCCTCCTCAGAATTTCCACATTTCTTTTCTTCCCCTTGGTTCCACTCCATCCTGTGCCACCCTCCCAGGCTCCCTGTTAGACTGTAAGCTTCCCTGAGGCCAGGGAACCAGCAAGACCATCTTCTTAGCCCGTTTGGCACCTGTCAGAGTGTAAGCTCATGTACTGAATGAACAAATGAATAAGCCTTCTCCAAAGTAGGGCACCAGCGTCCCCAGGGTCAGAAACCTAAGTAAAGGGGAGAACGGAGCAGGCCCCTAGGCCCCAGGGGAGGCCAAGTTGGGAGGAAGCCAAGGCCCCACAGAGACAGCAGCAAAATCGGCCCAGGAATCCAAGATGGCACCAACTCCACTTGCCCAGCCCTGACAGCAGCAGACTGGCCCAGAGCCCCTGCCCATCATGGCTACATATACATGTCTGTGCCTGCATTCTGTGTGTGCACGTTCATGTGTGTGGACAGTCCTCCACGGGTGAGTGGGGCTGTGCTAGGAGTGAGGTCCATCCTACCCTCCTGTTCCCCCACTCCCCAGCCAGCCCACAGACATTTCCTTCCCTCCTCTGAACTCCAAATCTCTTTTTTATCCCTCGGATCCCAGTACACAAATATTATAACTAGCATTTATATGTGCCAAGCACATTTTTACAAATATCATCTCCATTTCACAGTTGAGGAAACTGAAGCAGATAGAAGTTAAGTGGCCTGCCCAAAGTCGAACAGTAAGTGTCTGAGGCTAGATTTGAACTCAGGTCTTCCTGCCTCAAGGCCCAGAGCAGTATCCTCTTCACTCATGCAGGCTGTCCTCAGCTCTGTCCCATGTTTCTTTTCTCCTAGGCTATCGTGATTGTCTCCCTGCATTCAGTCTATCCCCTTTCCAATCTACTCCCCACACAGTTACCAAATAATCTTCCTAAGGCACAGGTCTGACCCAGTCACTCCCCTCTTAAGAATCCTTGTTGGTTTCCTCTTTCTAGAAAACATGCAAACTCCTGAACCTAAAGTCAAAAGCCCTCTACAACCCACTCCGGACCACACTTCAAAGCCTTCTCTCACATTATGCCCAATTCTGACAATCCCTGTTCTAAGGCCCCTTCCAGCTCTGTCATCCCCTGTTCTGAGGCTTCTCCCAGCTCTGACATTCCCTGTTCTAAGGGCCCTCCCACCTCTGACATCCCCTGTTCTGAAGCCCCTCCCAGCTCTGACATTCCCTATTCTTAGGGTCTTCCCAGTTCTGACATTCTCTCTTCTAAAGGCCCTCCCAATTCTGCCATTCTAGGCCCTCCCAGCTCTGACATTCCCTGTTCCAAGGGCCCTCCCAGCTCTGACATCCTGTGTTCTAAGGGCCCTCCCAGCTCTGATATCAGATGATTCTAGGGGACTCAGCCCCTAGCCCCTGAGGTAGTGAGGATGAGAGAGCAGAGGATTTTGAACTATTCCTTCTCTTCCCCTCTCTCTATTCTACTCCTCCTTTCCCCTGCCCAGTTAGCCTGTCCTCATCCAGCTGGAGGCAGCCACCTCAAAGTCCCTGTGCCAGAGAAACCTTAGGAGCTGACCCTCCCTAGCATCCCTTCCAGGCCTCTTTTCACCCCAGCCCAGACTGGGGGCCAGGCATCAATTTTCCACCAAGCCTAGCGGAAAAATCATAGCTCCCCTTCCCGGGCTCAGCAGGCAGCAGTGTCCAAATAGAAGCTGGGAGGAGGGAGAGAACAGAGAGGAGGGAGGGGCTGCAGGCCTTCCGTCTGGCCTCCTGAGACACTGTCCAGCTCAGCCTTGATGCAGGAAATTTATACTAATAAGCTCCCAGAAACTGTTCTGGGAAATGCAAACAATCTAAGTCATTCAGGAGAGAGGGGTTCCAGCTGGGGTCCAAGCAGCCCCAGGGGGATGGTCCCCCTGATTCCTCCAGATGGTGCCTTTATCTAGTAGGGTTGGAACAGTGGTCAATGTGACCCCTTCCCAGGCTAAGGGGGGCTTGGAAGAGGTTTTCAATACGACTGCAGACAATTTATCCCCTGACTTTCACAGCTGGCAAGAAACTAGGGAGTTGGAAAGAGTCCTAGGGAGAAAGGCAGTAGGCAGGGGTCTATTCCCACCTCCATTTCATTTCACCTGGAACCTCCCCCATGAAGCACAATGCCTACAATGTGGCCCTTATTAATAAATAAATAACACTAACAAATAACATAATAATAAAAACATGATACTTTAATAAAAGTTTATTGACTGACACACTGATTATCATAGCTTTCCACTGTTCTAAGTGGCCCTGGACAAATTTCTTGCCTCTCTGGACTTCAGTTACTCCTCCCTATAAAAGGAATGGCTTGAACTAGGTTCATTCATTCATTTAACCTGCAAGTAATTATTAAGCCACTTATTATGTGTTGACCACTGGGGATAATAATAATTAGCCTTTATTAGGCTTTAGGGGTAGCTAGGTGGTGCAGTAGATAGAGCACCAGGCCTGGAGTCAGGAAGACCTGAGTTCAAATCCACCCTCAGAAACTTATTAGCTGTGTGACCCTAGGCAAGTCATTTAACTCTGTTGACCTCAATTTCCTCGTCTGTAAGATGAACTGGAGAAGGAAGTAGCAAACCCTTCCAGTCTCTTTGACAAGAAAACTCCAAATGGGATCTCGAAGAGTTAGACACAATTGAAACAACACCACAACAACCTCAGCTCCAAAACCATTGATCTTTCTAGTACCATGCTGTTTATGTGTTGATGAATTTTGCTGAACTGCTTTTTTACCTCTCTCTTTTTAAAAAAATCTGTTCTGTATTACCAGGACTCTATTGGTAGAAGCCAGGGGTATGCTGGGAAATGTTTAACAAGCAGTTCTGAGAAAAAGTGCATTTACAGCACACTTTTAATTTTAATGAACATCGTCTCCATAACCTTCTTAAGCCTGCTCGAGTAACAAAGCAATAAATCAAGCTCTAATTTGTAGCATTTGCCAATTTCCAAGGTCTAAGGGCTCATGCTGGAAATTTAACAATCAGTTCTCCATTTGGAGCTGGCTCCAGCACACCCTTGGGAGAGAGAAATACATAGAAAGTTTTCTCAGCTGCTAAATGAAGGCCACCAAGGTCTCTTCTAGTGATGGGGGAAAAACAACACAAATTACTTTTTTTAAGTAAAAACACAAAACAAAGCCCTAATGCTTCTTCTGGCTCTAGCATTCTACAGTTTCTTGTCCCTAGATCCCTGGTAATCATGGAATGGAGCTCTGAAGAGAGCCCTCTCCCCACCCTCTTCATTCTTGGTCCAAGGTTTTGGGGCACCAGTCAGGCTGTAGTTCTGATCTAATACCACCAGGTGCCACTGGTGTGCCTTAACCACAGCCTAGAATTGACTAGGCAGAAAGAAAATTGGCAGGTGGAGAAAGCCCCTTTTCACCTGTTGGCCCCCAGCCCATCAAAAATTAGGGTCCAGAAGCCCAGGGTGAGGCAACCCAGGCCTAGCCTTGCTATCCCTTTTATCTCATTTCTGGGTCTCAGTTTCCTCACCTGTGTAAGGAGGGGGTTGAGTTGGACAATTTCTAAATTCCTGTCCAGCTGTGACATTCTAGGAAATTATGAGATATCCTCTCTGGTCCTCAGTCCAATCCAATCTAATCCAACAAGTTTTTATTTCAAGTTAACTCTGCTAGTTGCTGGGGGAGATAAAAAATTTAAATAAGACACTGACCTCCCAGAACCCACAGCTTAGTGACAGCAACTCAGAAGTATGCTAGTGAATATTTAATAACCAAATCTCCAAAAAAAAAACCCACCAAAATTCTATGCATGGGACATTTTAAAGTGGAATCTAAATTGTTAAAGTTTTCTCCATCACTTTCTTAAATTGAGATAATTAATAAATCAAGCCCAAATTAATAGTATTTGTCGATTTCTGAATTGCACAGGTTTGCACTGAAAATACAAACTTTTTCCAGCACATTTCTGGAGGTGATACATACAGCTAACTGTAATATGTAATATTATATGATATATTAGCAGAGGATAAAGAAAATGTTAGATAAGAGAGTTCGGGGGAAGATTACATAGACCTGATACAATCAGAATGGGACACTCATCCCTCTATGCAAACAGAGCAGAAAATTATTTCTTGACTCTCCTTAATTATCATTTTGTTCTTGAAAAAAGGTGGAGGAACCAACAAGAGGAAATTCTATTCTTGATCTGATTCTCACTAAGAAGAAGGAACTGGTTGCCGGAAACCCCAGGGGAAGAAGGAAAAGAAGAGGAAGGAGAGGAATGGCCATTTCATTTTAGAATCTGTGGTGGAGGGAAGAAAAGCAGGTCAACATGGACCTTGAATGTTGAAGAGATTTCAGAGAGTTCAGAAAAAGAGATAGGTGGGATCCCATGGACTGAGATACTAGGAACCTCTCAAGCATGAAATACCAGACACTTAGAAAAACAATTAGGAGTTGGAACAGGGGAGTTGCCTAAAGAAACAAATGTGGGTGCACAGGAAACTTGCTAATTGACTGTTTTGAAATGAAAGAAGAGTGAAGAAAAGGGAGGGAACAGAAGATGAATACTGGAGCCTGGAGCCTAGTATCAGTGTCAGAATGAGCTGAGTTGGAAAGTGAGCAGTGGAGTTGGGGGTTGTGGACAGGAAAAAGGGACGATCAGAGTAGAGATAGGACCACTACTGAAGGTTGATGAGATGGTGATAACCAATGAAAGAGAGAAGACATTCTGTTCCAGTCTTACTTGGATTCCATTTTCTCTGCCAAGGAAATTAATCTTTGGACTAGAAAAACAAGGGGGAAAGGGTGCAATTGGAAGTTGAAACCCAAGATCAATAGAAAGATAGTTGAGAGATCACCTTGATGAATTCAAGTTCCCCCCATCTACCTCAACTCCCAGTGAACTACATTCTTCAATATTGAAAGACTGGGCAGATGTGATGGTTGAGCCCCAGTCAGTGGTCTTTGAAAAATCCCCAAGACGGGAGAAGGGCAAACCTTATCTGGATTTTCAAAAATTTGGGGGGGAGTGGGGGGAGAAAAAAGAGACTGCAAGCAGTGAGCTCAAATCTGATATGATACCCTGAGAAATTCTGAAAGGCATTCTTAGCAGTTTCTTAATGGACACCTAGAAAAGGAAGGAGTGGTCACAGATCCAGCCTGGCTTCCTCAAGAACAGATCATGAGTAGATGTGTGTGAAGTTTTCCATCAGAAATTGGCAAATACTACAGCTGGATTCGTTATTTTTTTGGTTGTCTGGACCAGAGGCCACAGGATGTGGGGGCCTACAACACTCCCAAATGCACCTGAACCAGATTAAAATGTAATTGGGAGCAATTTAACAAAAATAAACAAAAATCAAATAAAACATTAAAAAATTAACTCAATAGAGGTGCTTATATATGGTTTAGTGGCTGTTTCTGTTTGAGTTAGATACTACTGATCTAGATTTTTAAAAGTGATACAGAACATGTTAGCAGCTAGGTGGTACAGGGGCTAGAGACTGGGTTTAGAACCAGTAAGACTCATTTTCCTGAGTTCAAATCTGGCCTCATACATTTGCTGTCTGTGTGATTGTAGGCAAGTCACTTAACCCTGTTGGCCTCAGTTTCCTCATCCAAAGGAGCTGGAGAAGGAAATGTCAGACCACTCCAGTGTCTTGGCCAAAAAAAAAAAAAAAAACCACAAAAACCAAAAATGAGGTCATGAAGAGTTGGACACAACCCAATGACAAAATACATGTTAGTAATACAGATTAAATTTAAAAGTGTGTTGTGGACTTTTTTTTTCCTGGACAGCTGGCTGTTAAATATTTATAAGCACACCCATGTGGCAAACTAACCTACATTTTTTTTCTTTTTGGACAGAATAACTAGATGGATAGATTGCAAATGCTGCAGGTGGGTTCACCTTGGTTCTTAGCAAAGCATTTGACAAAGCCTCTGGAGCTAGTCTTCCAAACAAGATGGAGTGATTCAGGCTAATGATACCACAATTAGGTAGATTCAGAAGTAGTCAAATGACCATCCCCAAAGACCCAAACAGTATTCACTAATGGTCTGATGGCCATTTAGAAGGAAGTTTTCAGTGGTGCAGAGCCTCAGGGACTTGTGCTTGGCCTTGTGCCTGTCAATATTTTATCAATGCATAAAGGCCTAGATGGTATACTCATCAAATTTGTTGCTAACCCTAAGTGGAGAGGCAAGGTTAACACTTGCAGATGACAGAATCAGGATCCAAAAAGATCTCAAGGGACTAGGATATTGGGCTAGATCCAACAGGACTAAGTACAAAGTTTTACACAGGTTAAAAAAAATTAACTTTAAAATTACAAAATGGGGGCAGAGGGACCTTGTCTGAAAAAAGATCTGGAGATTTTAGTGGACCACAAACTCCATATGAGTTAACAGCCTGATAAGGAGGCCAGAAAACCTTAAGGGATCTCAAACTGCATTAAACAATGGCAGAGTGTTCAGAACTAGGAAGGCCATACCCTTCCCTCTTCTGTCCTGCATCTGGAGGACCATGTCCAGTTTTGGATGCCACATTACACATTAATCGGAAAGGGCCTTGAAATCTTGCCATATGAAGAGGGGCTAAGGGGATGGGAATTTTAATCTGGGGGGCACATGATAGTTTTCTTCAAGTATTTGAAGGGTTCTTGATTACTGGAAGAGGGTCTGATTGAGTCCCACTTGGCCCTCAAATCCCAAATTCTGCCTGACCTTCTGTAATGGAAATGCAGATTTAAAAGATCTTCCCTGCCCCTAGGCCCTTTGATTGGCTTTAAGAGACTCTGAAAACCTTCCTTGATTTGAAAATATGCTCTGCCTCCTAATAGGCTGAATGTGCTCACATGGAGCCTGTGGTGGGAGGCTTGGTTTTCAGGAATGACCACACCTTGATGCTGTGTGATTGGGCAGTGGATCAAAAGGGTGGTTACATTCTTTGAGCCAGGAGAAGGCTATATAAACTCTGATGAGGGGCTTTGCTTTGGGGCTCACTTTGAGAAGTGTTGTGTGACTTGACCAGGTGAGACTCTGGGAAGCCGTTGTTGAGAGCCCCCCGGCTTTGAAAACCCAGATGTTGATGCTTCCCTCTCTGGTAACTGTGATTTGGTATTGATATAATGGTTGGA
This sequence comes from Gymnobelideus leadbeateri, assembly GCA_011680675.1. Lineage (NCBI taxonomy): Eukaryota > Metazoa > Chordata > Mammalia > Diprotodontia > Petauridae > Gymnobelideus > Gymnobelideus leadbeateri. Next base: position 75,868 of record WOXC01009071.1, read on the forward strand.
CAGTTTGGAAGCCTGTCTGTTTGATCTGTAAGTTCTGTAACTCTGAAGTTCGGGGTGCTGACCTTTTTCCCCTGAACTAGGTAATGTATGTTTGTTTGATTAAAGTAAGCTTGTTAACCCATTTTGAGTTGCTTTCCTTTTGAAAAGCAGATCCAAGAACCTGTGTTGGCAGCTACCCTGGGGATATTGGGGTGCTTGCTGCTACACCTTCTCATAGTCAGTATATTCCTTTCTGAGATTACCTTGGGTAGGATTGAGGTTAAAAACCACTCCCATCCATTTCTAAGTCTGATATCCTTACTAAGTGAGAACAAGAAGCAACAGATCAAAAGGCTTTAGATTAAATATGAAAAGTCTTTGAAAGACAGTGGATAAAATGACTTGACAAGAACAACTGGCTGAAAGATGTCATTAGGCCCTCTGGGGCCTGTATATAAGCATAGAATGAGAAGGAATTCCAGAAATTAGAGCATTTGGCTTTCCAGCACATTAGATTGGGAGCTCCTTGAGGGTAGGCACCATATTTTGTATCTTCAGTAGTTAGCTCAGTGTCTGACACACTTAAAAGCTGCTTATTTCATCTTTAAGGAGCAAGGTAGGACAGAGCTATGGCAGACCAGGAATTTAAATCAAGGAGGGTCTCTGTAGGCAACTTAGAGCAGAAAACACAGAGTAGGGGAAGTCCCAAAAAAGACCAGCTCTTTCCCCAACTTCCCCTCCTGGTACCTATCTATCCACGGAAACTGTCATGAAATCTGCTGTTTCATTATCTAAACATTTCCAGTAAACTGAATTATAGCTCAACCACAAAGAGGCCAGGCATTAACTAGAGATAGAGAGCAGTGTGATGTGAGAACTGGAGCCTACCTCTGCCTAAAGGTCAGGAATTTTCCTGGCTGGGGGTTCAGAGCAAATATGACTGGACTCAGAACGGTTTGTCTAAATTAAATTCCCTAGTGCTGAAGAGTAGAAAACTATGTGGACCTTAAGGACCATTCAATTTCCCCCAGCCTCAAAGTGAGCTAATAATATATCTATAGATAGATAGATAGATAGATATAGATATATTAGATATATATATGTTTTATTACCATATGTGTATGTTGTGTGTATATATATACACATATATAAAATAATAGAGAGATGGGTGGATGGATGGATGGAGAGATAGATAGATGATAGATAAATGATAGACATATAGATAGACAGACAGATAGATGATAGACAGATAGATAGATGATAGACAGACAGAAAGATAGATAGATAGATAGATAGATAGATAGATGATAGATAGATCTTATGTGTATAGCTATATGTGTGCTGTCTCCCCCCCATAAATGTGAGCTCCTTGAGAGCTAGGACTGTGTTTTTCCTTTCTTTGTATTCCCAGCACAGGTCAGCAGACATATTGTAGGGGAGTGGAATTTGTCTAAAGTCACCCAAGTGGCAAGTAGCAAGATTTGATCCCAAGTCCTTTGACTCAATGCCTTCATGGAGATGAATAGAGAGAGGAGAATCCAGACCTATTAGGAGGCAGAAGGTAATGAGGACATGTTAGGATTCTGGCAGCCCCTTACCCCCAATCCAGGAAGAGAAAACAACCTGCTCTCTGTCGTGGGATTTTCCTGATGTTCAAAAGGTAGTGTGAGTGTAAATGGACATGTGATTTCACTGGCATTGGAAACCCCCTGGTGAGAAAAGTCCCTCTACCAGTATGGGTCAGCACCCTCCCTGCAATAATATCTATTATCTTAGGGAGTTGCTTCTAAGTCAACTGAGAAGTTAAGTGACTTGCCCAGGGTCACACAGCAAGTTGGTGTCACCAACAGGGTTTGAAGCCCTATTTCCTTGCCCTCAAGACTCTCTATCCCATGCTGCTGGTTGAGTATAAAAGAGTTAAAAAAGAAATCTTGAGGGTCCAAATAAGGATAATGCCCTTATTTACCTTCACACCCCTCTTGGGAGGGTTCCTGTCCCAAAACAAACAGGGTGAGGATGGAAGTAATCTACTAGTCAAAACCTGGATGGACTGCTTTAGGTGATTTGCATAGATTTGCATGTGTTTTGCATACACTCTGCATCTGCTCCTGCTTCCTTCTGCCTGTTCTGCTCTATTTAGAGGCCCAAGGGAGCCTCCCCCGATTTGGCCAAATCCCTTGCCCCTCCTGTATCTTTAAAAGCATTAAATTAGGAAGCCCAGACCCTTGAGGAAAGTGTGTATGGAAGCCTTGGCTGCTGGGTGTGGCATCCTTGAGAGGCAGTGAGGTGTGCTGGTTAGGGGAGGGGATGTGACATTAGGGAGACCTGGGTTCAAATCCTTCCTCAGACACTTACTAGCTTTGGGACTCTGAGAAAGTTATTTGACCTCTGTAGGACTCAGGTTCCTCATATATAAAATGAAGCAGTGATTTAGATGATGCCAGGCATCGTCTAACATACCTTCTAGTCCTAAATCTGTGATCCTAGAATCCATCTTGTCCTTGGTCTCCCTTCCCCCACCAACCCCTAGAGTTTAGTGGAACCCTTTCCCCAGGAGCTCAGGGAATAGGTCTCTCTCCCTCTCCCTTTCCCTCTCTTCTTCTCCTCTTTTCTCCCCCTCCCTTTCTCTCTTTTCCCTCTCCCCTTCCCTCCCTCCTCTCCTTTCTTCTTCTTCTTCTTCTTCTTCTTCTTCTTCTTCTTCTTCTTTCTTCTTCTTCTTCTTCTTCTTCTTCTTCTTCTTCTTCTTCTTCTTCTTCCTCTTCTTCCTCTTCTTCCTCTTCTTCCTCTTCTTCCTCTTCTTCCTCTTCTTCCTCTTCTTCCTCTTCTTCCTCTTCTTCCTCTTCTTCCTCTTCTTCTCTCTCTCTGCCTCTCTTTATGTGTACATCTCTCTGTCTCTTTGTCTCTGTCTCTCTTGTCTCTCTCCCCGTTCCTCCCTCTCTCTCTCTCTCTCTCTCTCTCTCTCTCTCTCTCTCTCTCTGTACCTCCATCTCTTTCTGTGTCTCTGTTCCTTTCTCCCCCACACAAGTGCTCAATAAACCCCATGGAATTCTCCAGGGAACAAGGCCTTCATACCTGCAGGCAATAGACTTGGGCTGAATCTACTCAGCTTTACCCCTTTGTGTTGAGATGACCTTGGGGAAGTCACGCCATTTCTCTGGGCCTCCATCTCCTCCCCTGTAAGATAGGGGGCTTGGGCCAGATGGCCCCCTGAAGCCCCTCCCAGCCCTAAGTCTTCGATCCTAGGCTTCCCCACTATGTGACCTTGGGGAAGACAGGTTCTCCGGGCTCAGCCTACTTGCCAATAAAACAAGGAGGACTAGACAAAGTGTCCTCCGAGGTCCCTTCCAGCCCTGTTTCTATCACCCCATGATTTCGTGTCATTTACACCTGAGCTCAGAAAGCCTGACCGCCTCCAGGGCTCTGATGGGAATGTCAGGCTGCCGGGGCTCCCGGGTCCCAATCCTGCAATCCCAGCTTCTCCCTGAGTGGCAGAGCTCTGGGTCATTGGCAGCACCCATGCAGAACTCCATGCCTAGCTAGGCAGGGAAAGCTGGAAGGGGGGAGGAGGAAGATGTACATAGAGAGAAGCCCATTGAGAGTCCCGGATCAGAGCCAAAGACCCCGATGCCTCAGAGACCCTCTGATCCAGGAACTCCTCCCCTGAGCTCGGAGACTGTTTTTTAAAAGACATCTTGATAACTGTATTTCAATACAAAGGGCTTCTTCTGTAATCCCATGCATTTTCTTTTATGCATTTAAAAACATGTCCATAAGCTTCACCAGACACTGCCCCAGGGGTCCATGGTACATATGTATGCCCACACATGCCCACACAAATACTTTAAGAACCTCTGATCCACTCCCGCCACCTCATTTTACAGATAAGGAAACTGAGACCCAGAGACATTAAGTGATGGAGATAGAGAGGGCTGCAAAGAGAGAGAGAACAAAGAAAGGTAGATGCAGAAGAGTGGACACAGTGAGCTGGGCAGAGGAAAGGAGGGTGAAGGAGGTGAGCAGAGGGGAGTGGACACAGGGAGCTGGGCAGAAGGGAGTGGGCAGAGAGAGGTGGGCAGAGGGGAGTGGACAAAGGGATGTGGGCAGAGGGGAGTGGGCAGAGAGAGGTGGGCAGAGGGGAGTGGACAAAGGGATGTGGGCAGAGGGAAGGAGGGAGAAGGAGGTGAGCAGAGGGGAGTGGACAAAGGGATGTGGGCAGAGGGCAGTGGGCAGAGTGGTGGGCAGAGGGCAGTGGACAGAGAGAGGTGGATAGAGAGATATGGGTAGAAGAAAGTAAACAAAGAGAAACAGACTGGATGGAGAGAAGTAGAGAGAGGTGGGTAGAAACAGATTCATTAGGAATATGGACAGAGAGAAGTGGGCAAAGAAAGAGAGGAGCAAGGAGAGATGGTAAAGAGGAGGGCCAGAGGAGATGGAGAACTCGCAGGGCCAGGCTGACCCGGGGGAGGGGACTAGACAAACCACCAGCTGCCCACAACATGATCCTGGCTCTGCCCACACCCTCCAATATCTACAGCCAAATACTTCCCTATTTTTCCATCTCATTTGGATACTGGGCTACAGAGATTAATGGAAAAGCAAGAGCTAGGGCTGTGGTAGAGATGGGGAAAGAAACCTTCCTGGTTACACATCTCTCCACCCTCCCTTTCCCCACCTCCCTCCATGGGCTCACAGCCCTGATTCAGTCTCAAACCCTCCATAAACTCACATCCTATTGAATCCCCCTTGCTGCTCCCTGGCTAGGGCCTGAGTTCTCCCTATACACAGTCCTAGAGGCCCCTAGTGCAGGTTTGACCCCCTGGTCCTCAGTGGGATGATGGGTCCCACATAGAAAACCTTAAGTATTTTACATGCACCCTTCTGCTGGGGTGGACGCCAAGGGCCAAGGTTGAGCTCCCTGAATCCTGAACTGGAGCCTCACAGATGACCCATGTTCTGAGAATGGCCCCAGAAACAGAATGGTGGCGGAGCTAGGATTGGGGTCAGAAGCCCTCTGAAGACCCAGCCAGGCACCCAACATCTCAGGGCTCAGACCAGGAAACTCTTTTTCCCCAGCAAAGTCCCCCATCCCTACCCCATGGTCATAAGGAAAAGGATTCTAGATTTAGAGCTGGTCTTCTAGCCTGTTACAAATAAGGAAAGGTCACACAGGTACTACACAGATGAACTGGGATTGGAGCTCACATCTTCTGACGCCCTACAGTGATCTAGAACAGAATTGGCTGCCTTCTCTTCAGCAAGAAGAGAATCTGAACCACGAGGAAGGGGAAAGTTACCTGACTCTTTTTAATTCAATCAGCATTGAGAGCTTCCCAGGATGGAGGGACCAGCCCTGTGATGTCCTAAATCTATGGAATGACCTGTGAGGAAACTCACTCCACGAGTATATGCCCTCACGCCACCCCCCACTCTGCCTGTTATAGTGCTAGAAAGCTGGGTGGGGTATTAAGAGGTTAAATGCCTGATCCACCATGACCCAACCAGTACATGTCAAAGGAGAGACTTAAACCCAGTCTTGCTGGCTCTAGGACCCACCCTCTCTCCACCATTGCTTCTTGAAGGTCAGGATCAAAATGTTCAGGGTACCATGCTTGGCATTGAGGATGCAAAGGTGAAAAATGATAGTGCCCATCCTCAAGGAGCTTCCAATCTACTGGAGGGAAGGCGAGAAGGAGGGCCACACTATACACACAGATAAGGGTGTATATACCATAGAGAGCCAAAGAGGAAATCAAGGAGCATTAGTGGAGAGACCACTTTCAGCTCAAGGAGGAGATCAGAGAAGGGTTCATGGAGGAGGTGGCAGCAAAGGCAGAAAGACCAAACCAGGATGAGAGTGTGCTCCAGGTGAGGAGCCTGAAGATCAGAAAGGACAAGGCAAGATTAGGGGCCAGGGAGTAAATCTGGCTGGTGTGTAATGGGCTGAACCCATAATTTCTTCTACCAATGCCAATGGGCATCTTCTGCAACTTATAGTCATAGAGACCTGCCTGGAGCACTGCAAGTGACTTGTCCAAGGTCACACAGACAGCATGTATCAGGGGTGAGACTTGAACCCTATTTTTTCCTGGTTCTAATGTCACTTGATCCACTCTGCTGCCCCCTAGGGCACAGAGTAGAATAATGGGCAACAAGATTGGAGAGGGAGGCTGGCATCAGGCGACCATGGAGGACCTTCCAAACCAAATTTTAAAACTGTGTCATTTTAGTCCACCAATAATCAACTAGCATTTATTATTAAGCACCTACTATGTGCCAGGAATGGTGTTAAGCACAGGAGATACAAAAAAAGGGAAAAGATAGTACCTGCCCTCAAAAAGCTTATGGTCTAATAGGGAAGACAGCATGTAAATAATTATGTGTATATTATATAGATGTGTTTATATACCTATGTATATGTGAATATACATGAATGTCATGAATGTACATGTATGTATATGTATACATATAGACACGCATACACACAGAGTAGCTAGAAGATGCCACGAGGTACCACAACTTGCAGAAGATGAAAATAGAGCTGAATCTTGAAGAAAGTCCAGGAAACTAAGAGGTAGAAGTTAAGGGAGCAGATTTTTTTCAAATACATATTTTTTATTTTACTAAACTGTTATTTTTGTTGTTCAGTCATTTCAGTCCTGTCTGACTCTCTATGACCCCATTTGGGGTTTTCTTGGCAAAGATACTGGAGTGGTTTGCCATTTCCTTTTCCAGCTCATTTTACAGATGAGGAAACTGAGGCAAACAGGGTGAAATAACTTGACCAGGGTCACATAGCTAGTAAGTGTCCGAGACTGGATTTGAACTTAGGTCTTCCTGACGCCAGGTCTAGAACTCTATCCACTGTGTCCCTTAGCTGCCCATGTTATTTACCAATTACATTTTGGACATTTTATAGCATTCACTTTTTAAAATTTTGAGCTCTAAATTCTCTCCTTCCATCCCTCAAGAAGGCAAGCATTATGATATCAATTATACATGTGAGTCATGCAAAATATATTTCCATAGTAGCTATATGGAACTGATGGTTTTTGAGGAGGGGAGTGACCTGGTCAGACAATAGTAAGACTACTTTGTCAACCATGTAACAAAGCTATGTAGAGGGTAGATTGGGGACCAATGGACAGCTTCTTGCAATAGTTCACCTGGGAGGTAATAGGTCTGGAAAAGAAGGATACCCACATGGTATAGAATATAAAGCTTTAAACTTGGAATCAAGGAGCTTTCAGTTCAGATCTCATCATATACTAGCTGTGTGACCCTATGCAGATCACTGCATTTCTCTTGGCCCCCAGTTTCCCACTCTATAAAATGAGATGGTTTGACTCAATCGCCTGTGTGGTCCTGTCCAGCTCCAAACCTTTATGGGGCATAATTCCATCACTCATGACCCATGGGGGCAGATACTCCCAGTGTTCTACCTGGAAGGCCCATCAGGGCCAAACCTGCAACTCTCATTGACGTCACCCAGAGAGGTTCCTGGGCACTCTCCGCCCACCGGGGATCTGAGCTCGCACCGTGGCTTCCATGTTGGCATAGTGCATCAGTTTCCAAAACAATGGCCCATTTGTCAGCTGATGATTTATCCCCCAGCTAAGCTAGGAGATGAGAAAAGTGGAGGTGTGGGGCAAACCTTCCACCCTGGCCCATGGGTGGGGGAGCAGAAGCCCAGAGAAGATAAACAGCAAAGTCACACAGCCTGGCCACAGCCTGCTGGTTGAGCTCAATGGCCTCTGACAGGTCCTGGCAGCTGACCAGCATTGTCTTCAATATGAAGCAGCTGGACCCACCACCCCATGCCTGGTCTCATTCACCATCTCCTGCAGCTTCTTAATTGCCTCAGTAAATGTGTTCAGGCAGTAAAAAGGTGACTTGAATGAGGAACAGCCGGCAGCCCAGCCTCCCCACCACCACCCCCCACAACCTGGCTCCAAGTCTCCTTCCTTCTCCTACCCACTGGCTCCCTCCTTCCCAGGGGATGCTGCCTCCTGGGCCTCTCTTGACAAGAGGAGAAAAAGCAGCAGGCAGGGCTAAAACTAGGGAGGGGCAATCAGGGCTTTTTCCCCAGGGCACTACAATTAGAGGATGCAAAATTTTAACCCCTGTATTTCTTCAGTAGCTAGAAGCAATCCTCCCTTCTGACCAGCTGAATTTATCTGAATCCCTTCTTATATTCTTTTTACAGCCTAATTGTGAAGCTGATTGGAGTTTGACAGGGGGGAACCTTCCACCTTGAGGCCACATGTGACCATTTAGGTCCTCAAGTGAGGCCCTTTGACCAAATCCAAACTTCACAGAACAAATCCCCTGAATAGAAGAATTTCTTCTATAAAACTTTAGCTCAGTCAAAAGGCCACACCCAAGGACCTAGAAGGCTACATGAAGCTTCAGGCCCAAAGGTTTCCCCCACCACTGCCCTGTCCAAGGTGTATTTCAAGGTAAGCACAAGTCCTATAGGCACAAATCCCTAGCTATGATTCTAGCCACAGAGATCTTGGCCCCTTGACACAGATGCCCTGGGATTCTGGAACTATCTTATGTGGCCTGAACTGTCAGGGGTCCACTGACTGCATCCCCCTGACGCAAGCCCAATCAGCTGCTACTAGGAATAATGGACTTCATTTTAAAAACATTTTTAATATTTGTTTTCAATTACACATAAAAATAGTTCTTAACATTTGTCTTTTAAATTTGAGTTCCAAATTCTCTTCATTGAGAAGGCAGGCAATTGACTTCAATCATTTTAAATTTTAGTTATATTTTTTCTATTATCAAAAAATTTATTTTTCAGTCTTTCCCACCCTCCCACTAAAAAGAAAAATAAAACCCTTGTAACAAATAAACACAGATGAGCAAAAAAAATTCCTGTATTGACCATGTCTAAAAATATTTTAGACTTCAATATTTCAAGAATCAGTGATTTCATGTGAGGGTCTGCTCCCATCACTGACACTGATCTCCACCCCTTCAGGAGATGGCTTTTGTGAGAGGCAGTAAGTATAGCATCATAACAGTAAGGATGGGGCCTGTGATTTTATTAGTATTGGGAACTCCCAGACAGGGAAATTTCCCCCACAGATGCAGGCTGATGATTTCTCTGCAGTTTGTTATCTGAGGGAACATTAGAGCTGTGAGAGGTTGATTTCCCAGGGCCACCCAGGCAATATATGCCAGAGGCCAGCTTTTTTCTGCCTTCAAGGCCATGTGCCTCCAGCCACAATGTCTACAGTATAAAGCTGGTGCTGCTATTATCTCTGTTTATCAGATGAGCACAGAATGGTTAAGTTACTTGCCCAGGGTCACAGAATTAGCAAATAGCTGAAGTGGAATTCCAGCCTTGCTCTCCCAGATTCCAAGCCCAGTAAGCTGGGTTCAAAGACTGCCTCTGTCTGATGCTTATTTTCAGTACCTGAGTCTGGCTGGGCTGAGCTGGGGAGGGATTCCATGGATTCTAAATCTAGGATTTTACAATATGGTTGAAACTGCCAATATTCTGGCTCGGTAGACAGTGCCCCCCTGCCACAGAACCCCAGATAAACCCGGGGAGATGGAACTTTAACAGAATGATGGTAATAATGTGCCTCAAGGGTTTCAAAGCTCTTTCTTCACACACACAAGCATTCTTGTCCTTGCTTTACAGATGAGGCCCCTGAGGTGCAATGACCAGCCCAGGGTGGCACAGCTCATAGGCAGGTGTAGGAGCCGGGGAACTGGCTGGCTTGGGGAGGTTTGCAGGACGCATCTATTCTGAGACCAAGGCCCTTCTCTCCTCTTCCATTGCAGGGATCAGGAAAAGGTTGCATCACCTGGGCCCTGCCTTCAGGGAAAGACTCTCCTTACAAAAACAGGCCTGGCAGCCTGTGGGGATGACTGCTCCTTCTCAATTTCCCCAAGGATCAGAAGCCAGAGTCTGCTCCCAGGGATCAGAGCTACTAATTCTAGAAGAAACCCAAGCACCGAGACCCCAGTCCATCCTCCTGACCCCTAAAGACAACCTTTCTCTAGGAAAGCCCTGCTTCTTCCTGCTTTAAGGGGTCAATCAATCCGACGCTTTCTGTAGAGATTGAGGGGAGATGCTTTTCTGGGCTTTTTCTCTTTTGTGTTTTGAGAAATAGAGTTCTCTAGGTGGTGAGCCCTAGGGCTCAGAAGGTGTTTCAGAACAAGAGAGGCATTAGAGGAATGGAGGAGGGGAGACAAAGGGGATCCGGAGCAGGAAGCTCTTTAGTTCCCCATCCCCTACCCCCCATCCCTGTGGCTTGCTTCTGTGGTGGGGACATTAGCCAAGTCCTTTCCCTTCTGTGAGGTGCCATTTTCCCATTTGTAAAAGGCAGCAGCGGGGAGGCGGATCTGAGGACTCTTGTCAGTCCTTGTCTCTCTCCCTGTCTCTTTCTGTCTCTGTCCCCCATCCCTCACTGATCCTCTTTCTGTGTCTCTGCCTGCCTATTTGCCTGACTCCCTTTCTCCCTCTCTCTGTATCTCCATCCCTTCTTCCCACCTCTTCTCCCTCCCTCCCAGTCTGTCCACACCCAAGCTCTGGGATAAGCCTTCCTGTATGGGAAGTCAGGGGACTTGTGTTCTGATCATTCAGCCAGCCTTGGGAGCAGCCAGTGAAAGGCCACTTACACCTTACAAATATGGCGTCTCTGTGTTCCAGGAACTTTGCTGGGCCCTGGGTGCACAGAGATGAATGAACCTGCCCTCAAGAAGCTTCCAATCTAATAGGGATGAATAACATAGACCACTGTCCCTTGAATGGGGTAGGGGTAGGGAAGGGAAGTAAAGAGCTGGCACCTGATGGGGGAGGGGAGGCAGGTCTCAAAGGAATAAAAAAAGATAACAGCTAACATTTATACCTACCCTGTTCCAGACACTAAATGCTTTATAATTATTATCTCATTGATCCTCACAACAACCCTAGGAGATAGGTGCTAGAATTACCCCTGTTTTACAGAGGGGGAAACTGAGGTAGAGGTTAAGTGACTTGTCCAGGGACACACGGTCAGTGTCTGAGGTCAAATTTGAACTCGGGCCTTCTTTACTACAACTCTGGTTCCCTATTCACTGTACCACCTGGCTGTCCCCAGGAAGGGAGAGATTGAAATAATGAAAGTAGATATTAAGGTTCCCATTCCAGTGATGGAGGACATTGTGAGCCAAGGCAAGGGGAATGAGAGATGGTGGTCCAGGAATATGTGCGGTGGGAGTAAAGGCTAGGAACCAATGGGCCATGGCTTTAGAGCTGGAAGGGACCTCAGAGTCTAGCTAGGCCAACCCCCTCATTTTACGGATGTGGAAACTGAGGCCCAGAGAGGGGAGTGGTCACAAGGGATGTAGCAGAGCTGAAATATGAGACCGGCATGCTTTGTTCTGCATTGCCTGGCCTTCCCAGGTAGATGGGGGCCAGCTGGGGGCAGCTCTGGAATGAGACAATTACTGAAGAACATAGGGTTTGAATCCCAGCTTGGCTGCTGCTTCCCTGTGGGGCAGAGTTACTTCTATAAAACGAAGGCTTGATTGGTCTCAATGACTTCTAACTCTAAAGTATAAGATCCTGTCAGGTGCCGCTGGAAGCTCCTTCCTTTTCCTTGTCTTTCCTTCTCCTCCTTCCCCTTCCCTTCCCTTCCTCTCTTTCCCACCAGAGTGGAGTCTTTGGAGAAGATATCAGCAAACCATTACAGTATCTCTGCCAAGAAAACCCCAAATGGGGTCACAGAGAATCTGACACAGCTGAAACAGCTCAACACCAAATTCCATGTGACCCTGGGCAAGTCATTTCATCCTGTTTGCCTCAGTTTCCTCATCTGTAAAATGAGCTGGAGAAGGAAATGGCAAACCACTCCAGTGCAAAGACGACCTCAAATGCGGTCATGAAGAGTCAGACATGGCTGGATAACAGCAACAAGAATGGAGTCTTAGAGTTTGGTGGGGGCAGAAGAGCCCTCAGAGAGCCTTGAAGGCAGAGGACCCCCTGCAGATCGGCATAATCCAGGTGTCCTGTCATGTCAGGTGGTTAAGTGGAGTGATGAAGGGCCTGGATACCTGGGGGAAAAGGTGCTCCCAAAACAATCTTCTGCTGATGCAACAGCAGGTCTCCAGAGCTCCCCAGGCCAGGCTGGGGCTGAGACAACAGCTGTCTCATGATTCTTGGGATTGTTTTGCTGGAGTCACACAGATTCCCCCCCCCTCACCCCCATCTCCTGGGCCCAGCCGCTGTGGCAACCCAAGCAATCACAAGGGCCTCTCCCCTTGAGTCTCACACTCCAGGGAAGAGAGGCTGCTGTTGGGAAAATCCAGGGTTGGCACAGACCAGAAGCCACCTAGTTACAACAAGAGAGATACTTGGTTGGTGAATTCTTTGCCTGAAAAAGATCTTGAGGTTTCAGCAGACCCCATGCTCAGGAGGACTCAGTTGTGTGATGAGGGAGCCCCCCAAAAAACTAAAGCAACTAAATTGCATTAGGAGAAGTGTCCTATTCAGGAATAAGGAAGAGATAAGTCTCTCCCTGCTCTGCCCTGGTCAGACTACAGGTGAAGGATTGTGTTCAATTCTGGCCATCACATTTTATAAAGGGCATCAATATGCTAGAAAGTATACAAAGGAGAACCCCCAGGATCATGAAGGGTCCTGAGATCATGCCAGATGAGGAGATGACAAAAACAATTGAAGCTAGGAATGGTGGCTCACACATACAGGCCATTACTGGGAAGGCTGAGCCTGGTGGATCACTTGAGCTCAGGAGTTCTGAGCTGCAGGAGGGCTGAAGCCCATCGGGTGTCCTCACTAAATCTGAGACCATGAAGGGGAGCCCCCAGAAATAGCCAGCCACCAGGAGGGGTGGACTGGCCCAGGTCAGAAAAGGAGAAGGCCAGAGATTCAGCACCTACCCAGCCTGAGAGATATAGGAAGGCCTCGTCTCAAAATAATAATAATAATAATAATAATAATAATAAAAATTGCAGATGTTCAGTCTGGAAAAAAACAAAAAACAACCCAAGGCAGGGCATGATGGCTGCCTTCAAACATCTGAATGGCTGTCGACACCAGAGGGTAGGCCTAAAAGCAATGGGTTTGCTAGAAGGAAAAGCTTCCTAACATTCAGAGTTGGAATGGGCTAGGGGAGAAGAGGGGCAAGGAGAGAGATGAAGGGTCTTCACGCTGAGGCTGGATGACCCTTTATCATCAGCAATGTGCATTTATCAAGCATCTGCTATGTGTTACATGTTGTACTAAGCAGGAAATACAAACAAAAAGCAAAAAAAAAAGAAAATCCCTGTCCTCAGGGAGCTTACATTTCTATAAGGGGGAGACAAGACATACATAGTTATACCTAGAATAGATAAAAGGTAATATTAGAAGGAAAGACCTCCTATAGAAGGTAGCATTGGAACTGAGTCTTAAAGGAAACCAGGGATTCTAAGAGATGGACATGAAGAGGGAGGGCACTCCTGGCATTGGGGATAGCCAGTGCAAAGGCAGGGGGATGGGAGAAGCATGGATGAGGCCAGTGTAGCTGGACCACAGCTCAACCACATTCCTGGAGGGGAGAAATGAGTAAGAAAACTAGAAACATGGGAAGGGGCCAGTTGACTCCAGCCTTCTAAAGTCCCTCCCAACTCTGACATTCTGGGATCCTCCAGCCCAGAGGCCCAGGGAAATCTTCCCTGAGATTAGAAACCTTTTGGGAAGAAGGGAAAGATAGCCTTCAGGCCTTCAGAGTTTGGGGGGAAGGGACAGTGGTGGAGCCTGCTTGCCTCCAGCCCCCGAGGCAGCCTGGGAAATATCACTGAGCCGGGGCGGCTTGTTTGACATCATGTAAATGTTAGCAACTGAGTTGTTCCATGTCACCTCTGGAGTTTCTCAGGTGTGAGATGTTTGTCCATAAATTTAGAGCTGGAAAAACCCACAGAAATCAGCTCTTCGAGGACCCTCATCTTACAAATGAGTCCTGTACAAAAGACGAGTTCAAGGTCACGCAGTTAATTAGATGGCTGAGTAGGATTTGATCCCTGGGCATGCTAAGGGCTAGCTCAGACATCGTGTTACACACACACACACACACATACACACACACACACACACGCACACACACACACAACTTTATGGGTGGGGAAACTGAGGCCTGTGAGTTTGAAGTGTTCCACCCCAAGTCCTAGAAGGACATTGCCAGAGATGGGATCTGAACATGGGTCCTCTCATTCCCAAGCCAGTGATGGGACCAGTATAGAACAGTATTAGGTCATATTTATATAGCACTTTTAAGGCATCAAAAGCACTGTCCTTTGAGATGGGTTATCTCCATTTTACAGAGAAACAAATGGAGGCAGGGGGAAACTAAATTATTTGCCTAGGGCCATACGGGAAGGAGGAGGAGGAAGCTAGATGGATCAGCGGATAGAGTGCTGGGCCTGGACTTAGGAAGACCTGAGTTCAAATCCAGCCTCAGACACTCACTAGCTGTGTGACCATGGACAAGTCACTTAACCCTGCTTGCCTCAGTTTCCTCATCTGTAAAAAGAGCTGGAGAAGTAAATGGCAAACCACTCCAGTATCTCTGCCAAGAAAGCCCCATGGCCAGTATTGGTGCGCTGTGATCCACAGAGCCATGAAAAGTAGCACAAGACTAAACAACATAGGTCCTATGTGTCAGAAGTGGGATTCAGACCTGTGCCTTCTAGCATGAAGTCTGGCATGCTTTATTGTAAACACTCAGCTTCCCCAGGATGCACAGGCGAGTGAGAGGGTATGAGGTTGTCCCCATTGTCCCTTCCTGTCCCATAACCCCTGTCCTCCATTACCACCTCCTTCCTGCCCGGAGGAGCCTCCTGCCTTCCTTCCTGTCTTCCCAGTTCTCCCTCTCTGCTCTATTCTCCACATAGCTACCACAGGCCCCTTCTTGCTCTCACCGTGTCACACCCTCCCTGGACCAGCTCAAAAACCTTCCATGGCTCCCCACTGCCTACAGGATTAAATCCAAATGCTGGTCCCTGGAGCCAGCCAATCCACAAGCCACAGGTATTTACCAAGGACCTACTGTGTGCCAGATCCTGTGCTAGGGGATAGAAATAGAAAGAAAAGGCAAAAACAGCCCCTTGCCTCAAGGGCTTTTTACCAAAGGAGACAAGAAGATGTAATAATAACATAAACAATGGGGTATATGTATTATCTAATAATGTATGTATTATCTAATAATGTATGATGGGACTATTATCTAATAATGTAATAGTGTAAGAAGCGTACATATAAAAGCAAGTCTTACCTGGCATTCAAGGCCCTTCGAGGCCTCTTCCTCACTCTTTCCTCCTTTTCTTTCCTTTCTTGTTTGTATCCTATACTGCCTGACTCAGCATCCCCTGTACCTATCTGTCCCGTCCTTCTTGCATCTTTAGACTGTCTTCAGTGCCTGAGACTCCCATCATCCTCACCATGGTTCAAGCCATATCAAACATAGCCTCCTCCATGAAGCCTTCCCTGATCTCCACCTGCCCCAGTCAGAAAACAGACCAGAGATTTAAAGCTGGAAGGGACCTAAGAGGCCACTTTATCCAAACCCTTCATTTTACAGATGGAGAAACTGAGGCCCCTTGAAGGAAAGTCAAATAGGTGGTATAAGTGACAGAGGCAGGATCTGAACCCAGAGCCTCTAACCCAGGAGCCAGCTCTCCCTCCACTGTACCACATTCTGCTTTCTGAACACATCGAGCCAAGGATGGGTCCATTGGGTCCCTGCTTCAGCTCCCCTACTAGGCCGGGAGCTTCCTGAGGGTCAGGACTGCCTTATTCACCTTGGCATCTCCCTAGCAGGGATGGCAAGGACCATACGTGTTGGAGGATGATGGATGGGAATCCGCTGGAAGGAGCCTCAGAAGGCATCCAATTTAACCTATACCCGAAGAAGAATCCCCTTTAAGACCCCCACTAAGTGGCCATCCATCTGGAAGGCCTCCAGTGAAGGGAGCTCACTCCCTTCTGAGGCCACCCAGGCCACTCTGGGCTAGCTTCAGTGGTTAAACATTATTTTCTTAACCTACATCTACTTCCATCTATGGTTTCCAGTTCTACCCATAGGGGCTGAGGAAAAGTCTGGCCCCTTCTTCCACATGATGGTGGTGTTATTGAATCATTTTAATTGTTTGTGACTTGTCGTGACCGCATTTGGGGTTTTCTTGGCAGGGATACTGGAATGGGTTGCCATTTCCTTCTATTCATTTTACAGATGAGGAAACTGAGGCCAGCAGGCTGAAGTGACTTAGTCTGAGGCCAGATCTGAACTCAGATCTTCCTGACTCAAGGGACCAGTGCTCTAGCAGACTCTTCTTCTATGTGAGAGCCCTTCTAATACAGGGTGTCCCCAAAATCTTATAGCTTAAAACTGTACTAGGACATTGAGGGCATCCTGCATCTAAAGTTAGCGCATTGTCCCCACTAAGTCTTCTGTCCCCTGACTTCTTTAAACTGTCCCCAGATCCCCAATCTCTTCAACATCTCTGTTATCTCATTTGGGATTTGTCTATGTCCTGACCAAAACTATGGTACCTAGAACTGAGCCCATTCCTTCAGATGGATATTGCCTAACTTTCTCTAGATAAGTTAATGCCTCTGTTAATGAAAATGAGGATCCAATGAATTTTTCTGGCCACCACATCCCAAAGTCGAATCTTACTGAGTTTATGGTTTTTCACATGAATTCTTGTCCTTGGGTATTGATTTTTTGAACCCAAGTATGGGACTTTACATTTCTTACTATTCAGTTTCCTATCATTAGATCTGCCCTGTCATTCTAGTCCATTGAGAACCTTTAAATTCTGCCTTTGTTGAACAATGTGTCGGCTAAGCTTCCCAGCTCTGTGGCATCTACAAATGTGATTGATAGGCCACCTATCCTCTTACTTGAGTCAGTGATAAAAAGGTTGACTGGCACAGGGCACATGACAGATCCCTAGGGAAGGACACTTTTAGACCCCTACCCAAATTGACATCAGTCCATTTAATTAAATATTTAATTCAATCACCTAACTCTACCATCATCTCTAACAGTAGTAGTAGTAATAATAGTAGTAGCAGCAGCTGCCACAGATAGCAATTATTATGTGCCTACTATATACCAGGTGGTGTAGTGGTTAGAGCACCATCCCTAGAATCAGAAAGACTCATCTTCCTGAGTTCAAATCCAGTCTCAGATACTTATTAGCTTTGTGACCCTGGGTAAGTCACTTTACCTTGTTTGCCTCAATCTATAAAACGAGTTGGAAAAGGAGATGGCAAACCATTCTAGTACCTTTGCCAAGAAAACCCCCAGTAGAGTCACAAAGAGTCAGACGTGACTAAAAATGACTGAAAAAAATGTGCCAGGCAACATACTAATGGTTTTGCAAATATTATCTCATTTGGTCCTCACAACAGCCCTGAGAGGTGGGTGCTATTAAGATCTCCAATTGACAGCTGAAGAAACTAAAGTGACTTGCCCAGGGTCACACAGCTCTTAAGTGTCTAGGGTCAGATATGAACCCAGGTCTGCCTGACTCCAGACCTGGTGCTCTAACCACTGCACCACCTACCTACCCTATCTCCCTCCATTTTTGTCCATGGAGATTTCATTAGCGATGTTGTTAAATACTTTTTTAAAATCCAGCTACCACATTCCCCTAAGTTATTGACCTGGAACACTGTTAAATCAGGTTATGAGGTTAGTCTGGCCTGCCCAATTCTGGAAGGACTCATGCTTGCTCATAGGGACCCATGAGTGTCTTTCTGTGATCACACATCTGCCTGTGACTTTCAGGACACTGCCCTTCCCTGATTCTGGTTCTCCTCCCACCTTCTTGGTCCATATATATGTATCAGTCTCTTTCGATGTTTCCTCATCCTTCTTCTGCCTTTTAAGCATAGATGTTCCCCAGGGCTCTTTCCAATGCCCTCTTCTCTTCTCTCTGTTCTCTCTCCCTTAGAGATCTCATCACCTCCCAAAGGTTTAATTATCCTTTCTCTGCAGGTGACTTTTGTTGTTGTTTCAGTTGTGTCCAATTCTTTGTGTCCCCATTTGGGGTTTTCCTGGCAAAGATCCTGGAGCAATTTGCCATTTCCTTCTCAAGATCAATTTACAGATGGGGAAACTGAGGCAAACAGGGTGAAGTGACTTGCCCAGGGTCACACAGCTAATAAGTGTCTGAGGTTGGATTTGAAACCTCAGTTCTTCCTGACTCCAGGCCTAGAGCTCTAGCCACTGCACAGAACAAGGTCACCTGTGGTCAAGAACTGATTCTGTCATTTACAAACTGTATGTGACTTTAGGAATGTCACTTAACCTTCTTTGAGTTCAGTATCCTCACTTGTAAAATGAGGGAATAGGACTACAGTATCCCTAAGGCCCCTTTATCATCCTAAAACTGTGACTTTGACAGTTGGTGGAGTCATGTGCTTGGAGTCAGGAAGATCTGAGTTCAAATCCAGCCTGGGGTTTTTACTAGCTATATAACCCTGGGTAAATCACTCAGCCTGTGCCTCAGTTTCTGCATCTGTGAAATGGGGATAATAATAGCACCTACCTCTCAGGGTTGTTGTAAGGTTCAAATGAGATAATAAACATATACATTTATAATAAAGTTCTTTGCAAATCTTAAAGCACTATGTGATTATTAAGTAATAATTAAGTTAATTAAGTAATTAAGTAAATTAAGTAGACCATTTGTGATTATTATTAAGTAAATAAAAGTCATGCCCTATAGAGTACTAAGAGTTGGGGGAAGCGGAACAGGCTTGGCAGGATCAGAAAGGAAAGAGGTCAGGGTGTCAGTCTTTTTTCCCTTCAGCAGGGATGAAAGCTCTGAAAATTCAACAAGAAAATTCTTGGCAAAAAGAATTTCCCATTTCATAGCCTTTCCTGGAGGATCCCGATTTCAAGAGAAAGATGCTTCTTCCTTTGCCTTTTGGATTCAGCCATGCCCAAGTGCCAACTCTGACACCATCCAGCTTTGGCTTTGGGGCAAAGTTTCCAAAGTAATCGCCTAACCTCCAATGCCCTAAGGCCCTTCTCACTTTGGTGCTCTGGGTTCTATGTCCCAACAGCCCATGTTCTAAAGCCCCCAATTCTATGCCTTAACATTCTCTAACATTTTCTATCATCTCAAACGTAACAGACTGAGAGGTGGAAGGAATCCTAAGGCCCATTGGTTCTAGGTTCAGAAAACTCTGCCTTGAAGACCCTTTGTCCAACTAGGCATCCACCCTATGCAGGTTAAATAAATGTAAGCCTTTGTGAGAGATGCACCCACAGAAATGACTTTTTTGGTTTTTTCATTCTTTCATCCTTAATAGCAAGGCATAAAATGGATCCTTCCAATCATCATGAACAAGTCCCTGCCTCAAAAACCCATCCTTTAAAAGAAAAAAACTCTAATTTTTTCATCATGTTATCATGCCTTTATTCCTAAAGGTTCTAAGTACAGGCTTCCCGCTGTCATGCTCTCCTGGAGTTGGCTCCTCTACAGACTAAACACCTCCATTCCCATTTATCCTGCATATAGTTTGCACATAGCTATTTGCCTGTTGTCTCCCCCATCATTGAGAACTCAAGAGGGCAGGCCCTGTCTTTTGCCTTTCTTTGCATCCCCAACAACCAGCCCTGTGCTTGGTACATTGGGTTGTTGCTCAATCGTTCCAGTTATGTCTGACTCTTCATGACCCCGTTTGGGGTTTTCCTGGCAGATAATTCCTTCTCCAGCTCATTTTACAGCTGAGGAAACTGAGGCCAATGGGGTGAAGTGACTTGCCCAGGGTGGCATAGCTAGTAAGTATCTGAGGAGAGATTTGAACTTAAGTCTTCTTCACTCCAGGCCTGGCACTCTATCCTCTATGCCGTGACCTGTTAGTAGAATGCAAACTCATTGAGGACAGAGACTTTCCTTTGTACCTCCAATACATTATATGGTGGTTTTTAGTAATAACCAGAAGCTTAGGGTGGCTAGGTGGTGCAGTGAATAGAGCACTAGCCCTGGAGGCAGGAGGACCTGAGTTCAAATCCAGCCTCAGACACTTAACACAAGAAGTAGCTGTGTGACCTTGGGCAAGTCACTTAACTCCAATTGCCCTCCAAAAAGCAAAAAAAAAAGTTTATATTAAACATCTTCTATGTGCCAAGCACTGTGCTAAGTTTGAGGGATATGGAAACAAAGAAGGAAACAATCCCTACTAGATTTTTTCATTATTACACCGAGCTTCCTCATTTGGTGGGTCCAAGGAGAGGGGCACCATGATGATAAGAAACTGGGGGTGGCCAGACAGCAGATGACCTTGAGATGAGATGGGGGAACAATAGTCACTGTGACCAGAAAGAGCCCCACCTAAATGTCAGGGCCCTGGGATAAAGCCTCATTAGCCCTACCCTAGTTTCAGCCCCAGATATGCAGAAGCTATGACCATTCTCAGGCTGCTTTCCTTTATGTCCCAGATACAAGCAGACTTCCCTATTGCTCATGTGGGGTTGGTTGGCATGCGGCAGTATTCCTCTGCAGGAAGTAGGGGTTCAGAAGAAGAAATCAAAAGTCCAAGAAAGTATACCCCAAGAAAGCCCTGAGCTTGATGCATAAAAATTCAGCAGGTCTCTAGGGGGAGCTTATGTTTACCCCCTATTCTTTCTCCATCTTCTTTGCTGATGTCATACCCACTAGCTGAGGGTCTCCCCCTGCCTGGTCAGCCCTGGTCCAAGGTGGGAAGAGGACAGATGGGGAAGAAGGGAGGGACTCTACAGGGCAAGGGAAGGAAGAAAGTTAATAAAATGAGATCGTGCCTAGGCCCAAAGATTAACAGCTAATATTTATATAGCATTTTAAAGTTTGCAAAGGTCACACACGTGTTAAGTGTCTGAAACTGAATTTGAAAGGGTTTTCCATATGTTCATTTGATTCTCTACAACCCTGGGAGATAGATGCTTTATTATCCCCATTTTATGGATAAGGAAACTGAGTTTTAGGGGGAGGCTAGGTGGCACAGTGAATAAAGCACCAGCCCTGGAGTCAGGAGGACCTGAGTTCAAATTCGGACCCAGACACTTAATACAAAAACTAGCCATGCCACCTTGGTCAAGTCACTTAACCCCAATTGCCCTCCCAAAAAAAAATCGAAAGAAAAAGAAAGAAAACCGAGGTTTAGCAGGTTAAGTGACCTGCCCAGGGTCACACAAGCTAGTAAGTATCTGGGGCAGGTTTCCAACTCAGGTCTTCCTGACTCTAAATCTCACTACAAATCCAATATACCACCTTGGATAGTCCCTGACTCACCCCAACTCTGACACAACTCTGGCCAAACTCTGCTCTCTCCTCACCTGGACCCAGCCCTATCTACAGGAAGAAGGCAGAAGGAAGAAGGAAGAAAGCATCAGGGCCAGCCCCCCTCCTCCTGAACTGAATTTTCTATTTTCAGGAAGCTTCTAAAATAGCTCCTTTGTTCCACCAGAAGAAGGCAACCTGTAATAACTCCCAGGGTAACTAAGGAGACCTGAGACTTTGACACCCACCTGCCCTGCCCTGCCCTTCTCAGAGATTTTTACAGGAGGAGGAGGGGATGTCAGCCTCCCCTTCCCTCCCCCATTCCACCCGCACCCTCCACCAGACTCCACCAGACTAGGTTGGCCAGGCTTTGCGAACAGAGCTTGCCCAGCCCCCACCTTGCTTGGGCCCCAGGGAAGCAGTGGGTAGGATGGGAAAATGGGCCATTGCTGGCCTCCGGCCTTCTGCGGAGACTGTTCAGAGGAAGGACGGCCCCCGGTCCCAAACAATTGTCTGCTCCCGGGCCAAGTGAGCCGCCCCTTGTGGGAGTCTCTGGCAAGCTCTGGGCAGGAAATGCAAGCCCTTCCCTGCAGAGGAGCTGGGTTATTTCAAGTTGGCGCTGATGCCTCAGACGTCCTCCTTCTTACAGGGACAGGGAGGAAGGGAGGGGAAATGAGAGAGAGGTGGGGTAGGAAGCAGGGAGGGAGGGGCGGCCAGGGAGACCCACACCTCCCCGACACCATCTGGAGGACGCTGGGGGCCTGTGCCAACGAGCTATTCGGCTCCTCTCTGAACGGCTCTGAAATGGAGCCTTGGCCCGATGCCATCTGGGGCTCAGCGAGGGCCCCCTGGTGTGTGGCTCTGCACACAGGTAGTGGTCTCTCGGAACAGATGGAGCCCGATCAATAGAGAAGCAAATGCTCAGGGAGATGGCTCTGCCCCTCCTGCTTCTGCTCCACCTCCCTCTCCCCTTCCTCCCTGCCCCCGCCCTCATCCAGTCCCTCTCCCTCCCCCCACCCCCATCCATCCCTTCCACTCTGCCAGGCACCCCGCTGAGATGAAGCAGGAAAAGGAGGCATGTGAAAGACAGAGCAGTGGGTGCCATGGGTGGGGTGGGGGAGGGGGAGGATCCTAGGACTCTCGAACTGGGAGGCACCTCAGAGACCATCTAGTCCACCCCTCCCCCTTTTACAGATGAGGAAACTGAGGCCCAAAGAGGAGGAAGTGACTTGCCCAAAGTCACAAGTGTCAGAGGCAGAATTTCTACCTCGGGAACGTGTATTCTGCTCTTTCCTCTATACCAGGAGAGAGGGAAGGAGATCCAAGGAGCTCGAGCCCTTTCTCCCCTCCTCCCCCTTCCCCTTCACCAAGAGGGGAGGAATAGATGATTCCCAGGCTCCTCCAAGACCGGGAGAGCTTGGAGGGAGGGGGCGGGGGGCTGGGCTCTGGCTGTGATAAGGCTTCCTCTAGGTCAGACCAAGCTCCTGCTAATAGCCAAAGGTCAGAGCAGGGAAGAATAATTAGAGCGTGCAAGAATTGTATTTCTGTCCCAAAGTCTATTTTTTTTTTAATTCAAGGAAGGTTTCTGCCTTCATCCTGACCCTTAGCAAACAAAAGAGATTTGCCTGTCCTTGAGTTTTGTGTTTCACATCAGGAATCCAGGCTTATTAAACATGTCCTGAGTCTGACAGCTGTATTCAAAGCAAAGACATCACTTAAACCAACAGTTAATCCTGGCGATTGACGTGCTGATGAACAAAGAAGTCCTGTGTTGACTGCCCAGTTGTCTCTTAATGGCAAATATTAGCCAGCTTCCAACTCATCTTTCCTTTTCTTCTCCGGCAAATTGCCCCGGTCATCACTACCACTCCATCAATAACCTTCATGTCTCTTTATCCACTGACTCCTTCCCTGTTGCCTACAAACATTCCTATCTCTTCCCCCCCCCCCCAATAAAAACCCTCACTTATTTCTACCATTCCCACTATTTATGGTCTTAGATCTCACCTCCCCTTCTCAGATAAACTCTTCGAGAAAGCTGCCTACACTAATTAGATGCTTCCATTTTCTTTCCTCTCCATCCCTTCCAAATTCTCTGCAACCTGGATTCTGACTTCGACATTCAACTGATGCTGATCTCCAAAGCAACCAACGGTCGCTTACCTAATCCAGTGGCCTTTTCTCAGTTTGGATCTATTGATAACTTTCTGCTGAGGAGTCAATCTTCCCTCCATTTTAGTGACAGTGCCCTCTCCTGATTTTCCTCCTATCTCCTACTCCTTCTCTGTCTTCCTTGCTGGTTATTTTACACTCACTTACTATGGCATCCTCAAGGCTGTGTCCATACTGTCTCACTTGAGTATCTCCATTTTCATCCCTATGCAAATGATTGATTCCCAGATGGATATATCCAGTCCTAGCCTCTCTCCTGAGCCACAGTCTTGCATTTCCAACTACTTCCGAGCCAGAGAAGGAAAAGGCAAACCACTCCTCTATCTTTGCCAAGAAAACCCCAAATGGGGTCATGGAAAGTTAGGCATGACTACACAACAAAACCTGGTATATAATATAATTATTGATTTAGCACGTGGGTGTGTTTATATGAGGAGGTGATACAGGTAAACAGGTACTTACTTACCTGTGTGTAAATCTCAGGGTATGAATCCAGAGCTAGAATGGATCTCAGAGGCCACTGAGACCACCTCCCTCATTATACAGATAAGGAAGGGAAGTGACTTGCTCAAGGTCATGAAGTTAGCAAGAGGCAGAGACAGAATTGGAACCCAAGTCCTCTGACACCAAAGGCAGAGTTCTTTCCATTGTTCTATCTTGCTCCCACTATGGGTAGGTACATGTGTAAATATGTGTGTCAGTACACTTATGTGTAACTAAGTACATTGGTGTGTAAACACATGTAATTATTACATATGCAGTAATTGCTTGAGTATGCACACATATATCAGAATACATGTATAAATATATAACACAAAGATTTGAATATGGTGCAGATGTTTTAATATGTGCATAAGTGAGTATGCAAATAGGCATGTTTGATTTTGCCTTCCTCTGAATCCCCAGTACTAAATGCCTGGCAGATTATAAGTGCTATGACTATTATTTCTAATAACAATAGGAATAATAATTGCTAGCATCACTTATTGCTTTAAGGCTGTTAAAGTGCTTCACAAATCTTATTTCATTCATTCCTCAGAATAGCGCTGAGGGGTAGATGCTATTATCATCCCCATTTTACAAATGGAAAAACTGAGGCAAACAGAAGTTAAATGACATGCTCAGGGCCATACAACTGGTAAGTGTCTGAGGCAAGATCTGAACTCAGACTCTGCTTACTTTCAGTCCAGAATTCTATCCACTGCCCCTAATAAATACTTGTTGATTGAGCATGTGTATTTAAATGCATAGATATATGTGCATATTTAAGTATGTGTGTATAGATTTAAATACACATGTGTATGCATGTAGATTGTGGCCATTTCTAAGTACATGTGTCTACATATATAAATCTGTTCTATGTGTCAATGTTGATAATAAGTAATATAACCAGAAGACCCCTGGATTTGGGGCCAAATGGTCTGGGTTCAGAACTTGCCTCTGACACTTCCTACCTATGTGTCCTAGCACAGTCACTTCACTTCCTGGGCCCCAGTTTCCTTATCTGTAAAATTGGACAAGACAGCTTCTAAGGTCCCTTGTGGGCGGAAATCTCTTTCCCTGTGTGAGCGTGTATGGATTGCACGTGTATAAACATATAAGAGCACATACAGGCCGGCAGACGGGTACACGCGTGTGGATCCGTGATTGTGTGTGTAGACATGGGGGGAACCCTTGAGAAAGCGCAGGCCCCCAGCTAATGCAACCTTGTAGCTGATGGAAAATCATCGTTTCCTTGTCGTGATTACCCTTCTGTTCTACCGCCACCCACTTCATTAAAAAGGGACACATTTGAAATGAAAGTTGTCTAACACCTTCCAAGATAATGAAGTTTCAAAGTGTCTAATTGAAGTTTCTGAGGAGAGTCTGCGCCGGGAGCTGGTGCCCGGCTCCTTTGTCTCTGCAGGTGCACGAAGCCAGGATTTCACAATTCCTCAGTCGGAGGGAAGATGAGGGTCCTTTGAGAAAACGCAGGGGAGCCAGGCTGAGGCTGGGGCAGCCGTGAGCCGCGAGCCGCGAGCGGGGGTGCTAACTCATCCCCCGCCTGAGCTCGGCACTAGGAGAAGCTGGAATCTGACAGCCCGGGGTGCTAATCCTGGAGGATGGACTGGGGAGGGTGCACGGCCAGCTGCGCTCAGAGCTTGGAGCCTGGAAAGGTGAGGCTGGGCGCTCCCACGGCTTCTGCCTCAATCCAGCTGTGGCCATATGCTGCCTCCACTGTCCCATGAGTGTCGGGGATGGATATTGAAAAGTGCCACAGGTCCTGAGCTTGCGTGGAGCAGGGTTCAGGTCCTGACTCTAGCATTGGTGATCTGTGCGACCATTTAGGAATCCCTTTGTCTCTCTAACCTCACTTTCCTTCCTCTGTAAAATTGGAATAAAACCACCTGTTTTGCCTCCCTCATAAGGTGGCTTTGAGGTTCAAATAATCATAGGTTTGGCTAGCAGAGAAGCTCAGAAGGCCGAGACCAACCTCCTAATTTTACAGAGAAATGCGATTTACCCACCCACGCCCAGAGAGGATTGGAATCTGAGTCTCCTGACTCCAAGTCCAATGCACCAAAACAAGTCAAAAGACTGAAAAAATAGAAGAAAATGTGAGCTGTTTCATAGCAATGTGTGATGTGAAATATGTATGCATACTCATTTCTCTCCCTTCTTTGCTCTTGATTCTCCTGACTTTGCCACCTCTGTTCCAATGTCTCCACTCTTATGACTCCCTCATTCAACTGTTACATCTAAGGAAACCACCATTGGAGACCACCAAGGGGAGCCATTGAATCTACCATTTAAGGAAGTACCCAGGCCATCCATGCTCACTTATTTCATCCAAGCTCCTGACTCTCTGATGTTTTCCATTTTGTCCCTGTGCAAATACTCCCTTCCATCTCCCTTTTATGTAGGTCTTCCCCCATTAGAATGTAAGCTTCTTGAGGGCAGGCTGTGTGTGTGTGTGTGTGTGTGTGTGTGTGTCTCTCTCTCTCTCTCTCTGTCTCTCTGTCTCTCTCCTGGTTCTATCATTCCCTCTGTCTCCTTTTCTGGATTCTCTTCCATGTGATGTTGACCATAGGTATCCCTCAGAGTTCTGTCTCTGGCCTTCTCTTCTTCTATACTATCTCATTTAGTGCTTATCAGTTCCCTTCAGGTTCAATCATCATTTTTATTCAGTTGATTTCCAGATCTATTTATCCAGTTCTAATCTCTCTCCTGAGCTAAAGTCTCCCATCACCAGCTGCCTTTTACACATCTTGAATTGGATTCCATAGTTATCTCATACTCTATGTGTCCAAAACAGAACTCATCTCTATATCCAGATCCTCCCTCTTCCCAACTTTCCCATAGCCATCAAGAGCACCACCATATTCTTAGTCTCTCAAATTCAGTATTTCAGGATCCTCTGTGACTCCTCACTCACACACACCCCAAATTCAATCTGTTGTCAAATACTGTAGATTCTACCTTCACAGAATTAGTCATCTATGTCTCTTCTCTCCTCACATAGCCACTGCTTTGGGGCAGACGCTCATCACTCCACACCTGCACCACTCCAATGCCTTTCTGATTGGTCTCCCTGCCTTGCCCCACACCAGTCTATCCATCACTCAGTTACCAAAACCATCTTCCTAAATCTCAGGGCTGACCATGTACCCCTCCCCCAAACTCCAGTGGGCCCCTATGAGCTCCAGAATAAAACAGAAAATCCTGTTTGACTTGCCAAACCCTTGCTCACCTGGCCACCCCCTGCCCTTCCAGTCGTCTCATACCTTATTCTTCTCTACATATTCTCTGCTCTGGTAATCTGGCCTCCTGCTATTTTCTGCACACGACCCTCCACCACCCAAATCTGGGTCTTTTCACTGGATGTGTCCAATGCCTGCAGTGCTTTCCCTCCTCACCTCTGCTCCCCTGGCCTCTGTCATGACTCAGTTCAAATCTTGCCTTCTGTAAAAGGCCTCTCCCAGTCACCTCCCCCTCCCCCACTGCCAGTGCCTTCCCTCTGTGATTACCTCCCATTTATACTGCATCTATCTTGTAGACTCAAATATTTGCATATTGTCTCCCCCATTTGAAGGTGAGCTTCTCAAGGATAGGGATCATGGTTTTGCCTTTCTTTTCATCCTCAGAGTTTCTAACACATAATAGGCACATAATAAAGGCTATTTATTAATTCTCACTATCTCCAATGAGATGATATTTGTAAAGCATTTTGTAAGGTACTTCCCACAGTGTTAGGCACATAGTAGGTATGTAATATAGGTTAGTTATTAATTCTCACTATCTATAACGAGATGATGTTTATAAAGCACTTCCCACAATATTTGGCACATAGCAGGTTCACAGTAGGTACAATGCATAGAGTGCCAGACCCAGAGTCAGGGAGACTCATCCTCCTGAGTTCACATCTGGCCTCAGACACTTACTAATTGTATGACCTTGGGTAAGTCACTTAACCCTGTTTGCCTCAGTTTCCTCATCTGTAAAATGAGCTAGAGAAGGAAATGGACTAACCACTCCAATATCTCTGCCAAGAAAACCCCGAGTGTGGTCACAAAGAGCTGGACAATAAAGGCTTGTTTACTAATCTCATTATGTCAAAAGAATGTCTGTAAAGCACTTCACACGGTTCTTGGCACATAGTAGGTGCATAGTAAATGATTATTGACTGACTATGTATATATCTCCATGATTATGGATAGATTTCAACATTGACTCCAGGAGGATGTGATCACATTGATTGTTGAGAATGTGGGGCCTGTTTTCTATTAAAAATTAAAAAAACAAAAAACAAACCCCAACAAAGCCAGACCTATGCTCTTCTTTAATGGCTCCCATTAGAGGTCACGCAGTCTTAGGCTGCACTAGGGGAAATTCAGGATCCAAACCAAGGTGTTATTTCACCTTGGTCAGAACACATCTGGAGGACATCATGCAGCTGTGGGCTTCCTAGCTTCTTTCAGAGTTTTCCTGATGCTTTTTGTTTTGTTTTTTACACCAACATTCCCAGATAGGTGCTGAGACTTTCCCTGGCCCACTTCCCTGGTCCCCACAGAATGCTCCCTCATGACAAACGTAAAAGGGCCAGAGAGATTATTGATGCAAAGCCCTTGGCAATCTGGTCCCAGCCTTCCCTTCCAGGTTTGCAACACATCATTCCCCTTCACTTGAGCTAAGTTCCAGCAATCAATTAATTGATAAACATTTAGTAAGTGTCTACTGTATGACAAATACTTTGCTAAGCTGGGATACTTTAGAAAGAAGCAAAAGAGAGCCCTGCCCTCAAGGAGCTTGCAATCTAAGGGGGACGACAACACGCACAGCTATATTGCAAACAGCTATATACAGGAGAAATAGGAAATAATTAACAAAGGCACATAGTAGGTACAATGCATAGAATGCCAGACCTGGAATCAGGAATATTCATCTTCCTGCATTCAAATCTGACCTCAGACACTTAATAGCTGTATGACCCTGGGCAAGTCCCTTAACCTTATGAGGCACTGGAATGCAGAGCATCTAGGGAGGGCTTCTTGGAGAAGGGATTTGAGTAGCCATGATATTCAATATTCTGCCTCTCCACCTTTTACAATGGGAGGAGCACCAGTTCTAGAGAACAAGGACGAGGTTTCAAATCCTCCCCCTGCTATTTCCTGCCTGTATAACCTTGGGCAAATCCTTGACCTTGGTCTCCTCAGTTTCCAAGCGAAGAGAATGGAGTAGCCAGCTTCTTCATTCCCTTCCAGCCTTAGATCTGGCATCCTTTGCACAAGGCATTTTCCATGGCTCGAAGATGCTCCTTCCTTCCCTTTGCTTATTAGAATTCTGTCTGTGCCCTCCTTCCAGAGGCCTTCCCAGGCATGTTAGTCATTGCTTCCCCTGCCCCCCACCACCCAAATTACTTTGTATTTACTTCTTTATCTTTACCTCTCTTTCTTTCTAGCTACCTTTCTTCCTATCTATCTATCTTTTTGTCTAGCTAGCTTTCTATATTTCTTCCTGTCTATATTATTCTTTCTATCTTCCTATCTTTCTATTTATCCATCTACCTTTCTTTTTTTCTCTCTTCCTATTTATCTATTTTTCTATCTTTCTGTTTATCTGTCTTTCCATCTACCTATTTTTCTTGCTATCTTTATTCCTATCTCTTTTTATCTATCCAGCTTTCTACTACCTACCTTTCTATCTTCCTATCTATTTATTTTTCTTTCTGTCTTTCTATTTATCTATCTACTTATCTTTCTTTTTTCTATCTATCTATCTATCTATTTATCTATCTATCTATCTATCATCTGTTTATTCCCCCAGTAGAATGCAATCTTCTTGAGGAGAGGGACTGTTTCCTTTTTGGTTTTGGTTTTTTTTTTTTTTATATTTCCCATACCTGGCACAGAGGGATAGGGATAGCAACCAGACCCATGATTTTACCGACCCAGAGAATGGGTTCTCTCATTCCCCAATAAAGAAATTCCTTCCCCCACTGCAGGTTGGCATCTTCTCTGTGGCTTATATTCATAGAGTTGCCTTGAGAGGTGACATAGCCAGGGTCACACAGCCAGGATGTGGCAGAGACAGGATTTGGACCCAGACTTCCCTGTGTTCTAGCCATTATACCAAATAATAAATGTTTGTTGATGGATTGATTATTAGGGCACAGCACCTTGGGAGATCTTGTAGAGCTATTTGAGCTGAACTAGGGATTCAGAGAGACTAAATGAATGGATGCTGAAACTCTCCTGCAGGGCACTGTTATGGATTCAGCTGGTAGTGACATCTTATAAGAACAGAGACTGCCACCACAGTGAGAGTAGTCCCTGGAGGAGCTGAGAGTTATCCTCTACTCAGTGCAACCCAAGGACCCCTGGAGCTTGCCATCCACTCTGCAGCTATAGGTATTGTCTCCTCCAATTAGAATGTGAACTCCAGCGTTTAACACAGTACTTGGCATGAAACAAGGGCTAGGTGGTGCCGTGGATAGAGTGCCAGGTCAAGAGTCAGGAAGACTCATCTTCCTGAGTCAAATCTGCCCTCAGATATTTACCAGCTGGGCAAGTCACTTCACCCTGTTTGCCTCAGTTTCCTCATCTGTAAAATGAGCTGCAGAAGGAAATGGCAAATCACTCCAGCATCTCTACCAAGAAAACCCCAAATGGGGTCACCAAGAGTTGGACACAACTGAAAAATAGCAACAAAAGGACTTAGAAAACGCTTTCCATCCAATTCTATTGTCATACTCAGTCTACTCCCATCTCCAAATCCTCTGTTAGCCCCCATCACTAAGCAGCCTCTCCTGCTTTGAAGTTCTCTCTAGCCTCTTTCCCTCTGCAGATCACTCTCAGTATCTGATTTCCAGTCTTCCTACCCACCCTATCCCCCTGCCTTCAACTTTGGTGTTCACATTGATTACCCTTAGAAAGACAACTGGCCTCCAGATTCAATTCCAGTGACTTTGTCTTCACTCTACCTCAGTCACAAGGGCGGGCATGTCATAGACTTGACCACCACTCAAATAGCATCTACTAACACCTTTTATGTGCTGGGCATTGTGTTAAGTGCTGAGGGTTCAAAGAAAGACAAAAACCATGGTCCTCCCCTCAGGCAGCTCAAGGTCTGCTGAGGCAAAAGATGAAATCTAAACAACTATGTATAAAGAAGTATACACAGGACAAACTGGGGAAGCCTTAGATGAAGGATGAATGATTGGATGAAGGAGGGATGGGAGAGCCTTCTTGCAGAAGGCAGGATTTTAGTGTAGCTGAGGCTAGAAGAAAGCCAGGGGAGTTAGGAAGTGGAGACAAGAGGAAAAGTTCCAGGCACAGGCAATGGCCAATGAAAATCCTGGGACTGGGAGACAGAACTGCAAGGCAGTCATCACCCCAAATTGGAACATCCCCAACATTTTGAACTTTAAAATCCCTTCTGGTCACCTTTCCCCATCCTCCTACCTCTCCCTCTGCCTCATTTATCCTAACACGCCCTTGGTCCCTTGGTTCATCCCTTCTGTTATAGCCTCATCTTCTTCCCTTCACTCTTTTTTTGGGGGGGAGTTTAGAGAGGGAAAGCAGGGCAATTGGAGTTAAGTGATTTACCCAAAGTCACACGACTAGTAAATGTTAAGTGTCTGAGGCCAGATTTGAACTCAAGTCCTCCTGACTTCAGGGCTGGTGCTCTATTCACTGCACCACCTAGCTGCCCCCCCTCACTCTTTAGATACTAACTTGACAAGGTGGGATCCACCACCTTTGAACCCCCTGACTTCTAGTCCTTTCATTGTTCATACCATTACGGTTTTTTAAGCATTTATTAAATTTTTAGTATGTGCAATTGTTGTTCAGTAGTGTCTGATTCTATGTGGCAAAGATACTAGAATGGTTTACTATTTCCTTCTCCAGTGTGTCCCTATTTTACAGTTAAGGAGCTGAGGCAAATAGGGGTTAAGTGACTTGTCCAGGGTCACACAAGTAGTAAGAGTCTGAGGTCAGATTTGAACTCAGATCTTGCTGACTCCAGGTGCTCTATCCACTGCTTTTCTTTTTTAAATAGGACTCTACAAACACTGTCCAACTTCCCCGTAGCATCTGCTTCAATTGCTTTTCTATTTTTCCCTTCTTTTTGAAGGCAAATCAGGGTTAAGTGACTTGCCCAGGGTCACACAGCTGGTAAGTGTTGGCAGCTGGATTTGAACTCAGGTCCTTCTGACTCCAGGACTGGTTCACTCAGCTCTGGTTCACCCCTATTAACCCCGTTACTTGCTCCTTCTTTTGCATAGCTGAGGAATCCTATGCTCCAGGCCCACTACAAATTCATGTGATCTAACCTCAGATGAACCTCACATGGTAATCCTTTACCTCATTCCTGATTGACGTCTCCACTTTCCATAACAGCCACTCTTCAAGTCCCCATCTCCATCTCAGCCTCCCCTGTAAGCAGGTTCTCTCTGCTCCTCCGGTATTCCACTGAAAAGACAGAGGCCATTATTATTCACTCCCTCGTCTTCCCTCCCACACACCTCAAAAACTTCTCGGCATCTCTTCCCATCTTCTCCTCCTTTGCTCCAGTTTAAGAAGAAGGGATTGCTGGTTCCCTTGCTAAGGCTAAACTGGCCATTCCTAGCCATGATCCCATCTCCATTCACCTGGAATTTACTCCACTGATTTTTCCCCTTTCTCTGATTCTTTTGATCCACCCACTCTCTCTTTCCTATTACTGTAACTCTTCCCTTTCCCATGAAAATCCTAGAAAGAACAGGCAACGCTTGCTGTCTCTATTTCCTCATTACACATTCATTCCTTGACCCCGTACAATCTGTTTTCTGGCCTACTCTCCTGAAGCCCCTCTCTCAAAAGTCAGGAGTGGTCTCTTAGCTGCCAAATCTCTTGGTCTTTTCTCAACTCTCTTCCCCTGTGACTTTTTGGCAGCATTCCACACTGCCCACCAGTCAGTTGACAAACCGGGTGCTTTGCTAAGTGCTGGAAATAACCAAGAAAGCAAAATAAAATTAAATAATAAAACAAAACAAAACAAAATGAAATGAAATAAAATAAAACAAAATAAAATGATGGTCCCTTCCCCCAAGGAGCTCATCCCCTTATGGTGATGATACCACACAGCCAGTCACGTATATACAAGATACATATATCCTCCAAGTGATCGGAGTCTTGAAGGGGCAGGAGAAGTCTGGAGGCAGAGGTGAAGAGAGAGAGCATTCCAGGCACTGAAGCCTGGAGGCGGCCAGGGAAAAGGCATTGAGGTGGGAAATAGTGTCATGTTCAAGGAACAGCAAAAGTCAATGCCCCTGGATCATGGGGTACATGGAGGAGGAGCAAGGATAAGAAGACTGGGAAGGAAGGAAGGAACCAGGCTATGAAGGATTTTCTATTTGGTCCTGGACATAATAGGGAGCCACTGGAGTTTATGGAGTGAGAGGGGTGGGGAGTGATAGGGTTAGATCTCTGCTTTACGAAGATCACTTGGGGAAACAAAGTAGAGGATGTATTGGAAAGGAAAGAGACTTGAGACAGGGAGAACTGTTCAAAAGCTGTTACAATAGTCTGGGTGTGAGGTGGTGAGAGCCTGCATCAAAGTGGTGGCTGTGCAAATGAAGAATATGCAAGAAATATTGTACTCTAATTGGGTTGGTTTTTTTTTTTTTGAGGCAATTGAGGGTTAAGTGACTTGCCCAGGGTCACTCAGCTAATAAGTGTCTGAAGCCAGATTTGAAATCATCCTGACTTTAGGCCTGGTTCTCTATCCACTGCACCACATAGATGCCCTATTCAAGAATTAACCTAGTTAATAATAAGGAGACATGTCACTGGAAGGTTGATCAATTTCCCAAACTCACTGGAATCAAGATTGAGATTGGGATTGGAAATCTGTGTAGGTAGAGAGAAATTCCACATGGATAAGCTCAAAATCCTTGGAAAGAACACTGGTTCTTGAGTCAGAGGACCTGGGTTCAAGAAAGCAAGCAAGCAAAAAGCATCTATTAAGTACCTACTGTATGCCAGGAACTATGTTAGATCCTAACATAGATCCTAACATAGATCCTTTTACAAAGACAAAGAATGAAACAATCCCTATATGCAATTAGCATTTATATAGAGCTTTAAGGTTTGCAAAGAACTTCACAAATATTTTTTCATTTTATCTTTGCAAATGCTCCGGGAGGTATAGGTTCTCTTGTTTTATAGATGAGGAAACTGAGGCAAACAGAGGTTAAGTGACCTGCCCAAGGTCATCCACTAGGAAGTATCTGAGTCTGGCTTTGAATTCAGGACTTAATGATTCTATCCACTGCACTATCTGCCTTGTATTCTAATGAGGGAGACCACACATATATGCATGGATGTTCCAATACTCACTTCTGATGCTTAGTACTTTTCAATTCTAGCTCCTCAGTTTCCCTAACTGTAAGATAAGAAAGTTATACGACATGGTCTGGGAGGTCCCTGTCAACCCTACAGCTATGGCACTCTGATCTCTATTAGCATGTGATTTCCATGCTGGCAGGAATCTTGTCTTCTTTAAACATGGAATCTTTCTCTCCATTGAGAAATGCTTATGATAGGTCCTTAAGCCAGGTGTGGACATACACACCTGTGATTCCAGAGGCTGGGGAGGCTGAGTATAGTAGGTCTCTTGAGTTCTGGTGTTCTTAGGAGGAGAAGGCCAAGCTGATGGGGGGTTCTGAGCTGGAGGAGGCCAAGCTGACTGGGCAGCAGCCATCAATCTGGCCCCAATATGGTGAGCCCTTGAAGGCAGAGTTCAGCCAGACTGCTTAAAGAGGAGTAAGGAGGACTGGGTCAGAAAAGAAGCTTTCATGGTGATCAGTATTAAGATTGGACCTATGAGTGGCCGCTGTACTTCTAGGCTGATGGAGATAGAGAGACCCATTCTTGAAAATGAAGCAAAAATAAATGCTTAATGAATGCTTAAATTGAATCAACTCATCAGATACACTGCCTTGTGACATGCAGTAAATTTTCCTAAACAAGTTTTGTTTCCTCAATGTAATTGTAACATCTTTAAGTCAGGAAATGTCAGATACACCTTGGGGTTTGATGGAGGACCAGACTTGGCAGGTATGTTATAGGAAAGTCACTTGTTCAGACGCAGGTAGGACCACATGGCCTCTGTCTTCCATGCTAACTCATCGATTCTGTGATTCTATCAGCACTCTTTTAAAAAATCATTTTCTTTTCAATTAACAAGCATTTCTTTTCTCTCTCCCACATCCACCCCTCCCTACCACTAGAAAAAACAACAACAGCCAAAAATACAACAAAACCCATGTAAGAAATAGAACTGGGATCTGGACAATGTGAAGGCCCCATCAACTTCCTCAACTGATATAATTCTTTATATGGATCAGCTGGGCCCTGACATGTCAACAAGCATTTATTAAGCACCTACTATGTACCAGATATCATGCTAAGTGCTGGGGATACAAGAAAAAGGCAAAAGATGACCCCTGCCCTCAAAGAGCTCACAGTCTAATGGGGGAGGAGACAACATGCAGGTACAAGCAAGATATAG
This sequence comes from Gymnobelideus leadbeateri, assembly GCA_011680675.1. NCBI lineage: Eukaryota > Metazoa > Chordata > Mammalia > Diprotodontia > Petauridae > Gymnobelideus > Gymnobelideus leadbeateri. The sequence continues at coordinate 111,331 of WOXC01009071.1, forward strand.
GTGGGATCAACCAAAAGTAGACTCAGTAGAAAATTACTAAGATTAAGGAGAACTAGGAAGAAGGCTGGACATTAACTAGGACTTGAAGGAAGCTAGGAAAGCCAGGAGATGGGAATGAGGAGGAAAAGAATTCCAGGCATGGGGGCAACCAGTGAAAAATAGCCGGAGTCAAGGGATAGAGTGTGGCCATCTATGCCACTCTAGGCTAAGCTGTTTGCCTCAGTTTCCCCATCTGTAAAATAAGGACAATAATGGCACCTATCTTCCAGAGTTGTTGTGAGGATCAAATGAGATAGTAATTATAAAACACTTAGCATGGTACTTGGCACATATTACATGTTAACTTATTATTATTATTATTAATTATTATGTTTGAGAAACAGCAAGGTCAGCTCACTGGATAAATAAAATCAATAAACATTATGAAGCACCTATTATGCACCAGACGGGATATGAACAAAAAGAGACAAAAGACAGTCCCTGCCCTCAAGAAGCTTACAATCTAATTGGATCACAATGTACACAGAGGACCATAAACTGCCAGAGGACTAGAAGGGGTAGGAAGAAGGCTTTAAAAGCCAAACAGGGTCTTCTATTTATTGGAAATAAGAAGGCACATGCTAAGATACAAGGGGAGTACCCTTTGGAGACTGTGGACCAGTGGGGACATTCTGTGTTTCTGATCCGTTTTGAAGAGTAGGCTCTTCAGTTTGCTTCTGGGGCATTCAAAGGGAACTGTCTATTTCTGCTACTTCCCCATTTGCTCTTGGGGGATCTTAGTGAGAAACCATGCTATAAAGGGCTTAGAATATTCTCCCGAGGCCTCGGCATCTATTTTTTCCCCTAGCTTTAGACAGTGGAGTCTCCAAGACTGTGAGTTTGAAAGACACAGAGGATGACTTAATATCCCAGAGTTCCAGAGTCCTAAGATATGCAACTGTTACAGTTCACTCTCAACTGTAAGGACTGACCTTCAAAAACAACATTCAGGGCCCTGAAACAGTGGTTACTGAGATGAATCTGAACAAGAACTTGGTGATATGGAGGAACTGAATTTAAGTTGAGCCTACACTCTACAGACACCAAGCTGGCATAAGGGAGATTATGGCCCCAAGATGTTAAGAGTAAATGTTCTCACCATTCTGTGTTTGGTTCTTGCTATATCTTTGCTCTTGGGGGATCTTAGTAAAAAACTGTCTGATAGTAAATGGCTAGATAGAACTCAGGCAGTATATTCTGGCCCCTAACAATGAGAGGTGTTCACATCAATGACAGTAAAGAGCTCCCCAATACCTTTGGGATACCCCAACACCCTGAGACAGAGATGTCACCAGCCTGTCTCTGGGAGAGTGGCCCAGAGCATACTTAGTAGGCAAATGTGCATAGTCAAACAAAACAAATTCCCCTATTGGCCATATCCCAAAATATGTGTGTCATTCTATATATTTAGTTCATTATGACTCTGCCAGGACTTGGGCAGCACTCTTCATCCTCAGCTCTCTGGAATCGTAGGTGATCATTGGGTTGAATAGATTTCTTAAGTCTTTGAAAATGGTTCAGTTTTTAAATGCTGTTACAGTATAAATTGTTCTCCTGGATCTGCTGACTTCACTCTCTGTGAGCTCTTCAGTCTGTCCTGACTTGGAGGGTGATTTATCCTCTGGCAAGACGTTCAGGCCAGAGTTCGATGCCAGGAGGCAGATGAAGGATTGGTTTTTGAAAGGGGGATTAGCCTGATCTGCTTGGTCCCAAAGGGCACAACTAGGAGACAAAAGTTTGGGAATCAATGTCAGCAAAAACTTACCGCAATCTAGAATTGGAAATGACATGCCGGGAGACATAGTGGGTCCCTTTCATTTGAGGACTGTAAGCTAGATGACCCCTTTGTTAGAGGGGAAATCTTTTCTCCAGCAATGATTTAGGCAAAATGGACTCAAGATTCCTTCCATCCTGAGATCCTGTGATTCTGATAACAAAGCCTTAAAAGAGGCACATACCCTCTCCAAACACTGAGAAAGGATAAAAAAATAATAATAATAATAGCATTTATAATTCCATTTTAACATCGACTGACTTTTATGAAAGGATAATAATAAATAAATAACAATAATAGCATTTCTATAATGCTTTAAGGTTTGTAAAGCTTGTTACATACATACATATACACATACCTATACATATATACACATACATATGTACATAATATATTTACATTCACACACATATATGGTTTCATTTGATCTTCAGAACAATTGCATAAGGTAAGTGCTTTCATAATCCCCATTTTATAGACGAGGCTAATAATAAGGCTGATATTGACTTCAGAGATAGAGAAAGAACAAAAATGCAGGCATTTCCCCAGTAGCTCCAGGACATATACTCCCTTATACCTCAGTCTCTAGTGAAGGAGCCTTAAAATTTAGCCCTGTTCCAGCACAGCATTGGTTCCCCCAAGTTCATGTCCAGATGAGGCCTGATTGCCAGGTGAGTCCTTTGCTGAGCTGAAGTCACAAAGTCACCTTCTCCTAGTTCTACAAGAGGCAGATTTCCTCTGGGTTCTCATTCCAAAGGGCACTTTCAAATTTTTCTGGATCCCTACCACTGTTAGGGCAGTCCAGATGGAAATGCAAATTCACCAGGCAGGACAACTAGATTCAGGGAGAAAAATAGCCAGAATAAGTCAAATAAGCCCCAAAGACAGATAAGGGTCCCAAGAAAAGGAATTAAGCACTAGAGATTGTTTACTTAGAGTTTCTAGGCACACATGCAAGCTTTGCCCTGTGAATTTGCAGGGTTGGATCTCACAATGAGGCATGCACTTTAGCTAGGTCGGTTTACACAAAAAAAAAAAAAAACGTGAACATTTCTTAACTAGACACTAGCATTCTGACCTTAGTTCAAATCCTATCCCAGACACTTACTACCTATGTGACCCTAGGCAAGTCACTTACCCTCTGTCTGCCTAAGTTTCCTCAACTGTAAAATAAGGGTCATAATAATGTTGTTCAATTTTCAATCGTGTTCATGACCACCTTTGGGGTTTTCTTGGCAAAGATACTGGAGTAGTTTGCCATTCCTTCTCTGGCTCATTTTATAGATGAGGAAACTGAAGCAAACAGGGCTAAGTGACTTGCTCAGGGTCACCTAGCCATTAGGTGTCTGATGGCAGATTTGAACATTAGACTCGAAATCAGTAAAGATTCAGAAATACAGCAAGTGTTTGGTTTAAACTTTAAAAACAACAAATTCAACAGTCTGCAAGATAACCTCAATGGAATCATTGAAGCATACTGTACAATTATAGCATATACATATCTGGATAGAGCACTGGGCCTAGACTCAGGAAGACCCAAGTTCAAATCTGGTACTTAGTAGCTGTGTGACCCTCGGCAAGTCACTTAACCCTGTTTGCCTCAGTTTCCTCATCTGTAAAATCTGGTAAACCACTATAATATCTTTGCCAAGAAAACCCCAAATGAGGTCACAGTCAGAAACAGCTGAAAAACTACACCATGATAACATATACGTGTGTAAAGATGCACACATATGTACATATATGTATATATAAACACACGTGCATATAAATATACATGCACACATATATGTATACCTACTTTTCCTATAATCCCTCAAACTGGAACATCCAAAATTTAAAGTTTCTGGTGGAGGTTCTCTGTAGGGGATCCCTCAAAATGCAAAGGACCCAATTTTATCCCAGACAAGACCCCATTAAAAAAAGTGCCTGCTCAGGTCTCACACTCTTAACATGGTGAGTCCATGGTACCTGAGGCAGGGTTTCCTAGAACCAGTTACCACCAGCTGGTAAGAATTAATTACTAAATTTTCAGTGTGAGCATGTAGACCTCAAAAACTGGCAAATGTTGTAAGTCAAGGTTTGATTTATTGTTTTACCAATTGTCTAAAGCAGAGGTTCCCAAACTTATTTGACCTACTGCCATCACCCCCTTTTAAAAAAATTACTCAATGTTCCCTCTGGAATCTACTTTATTTTTAACCCTTTAATGGGTTTTTTTTAATTTGCATCATTTCAAAAAACTATAAAATATATTTTTTTAAATGATGCATCTTAAATTTAAAAATTTATTGTAAATTTGTGGGATTTTTCGTACATTGAAATTTTGATGATGTAATATTGTGTCACGTAACCATATAGTAACACATTTATAAATAAGTCATTATATGAACATATTCCTGCCAATACATATTGGACTTCCTGACAATGCAGGACACACTCACCTGACAACACTCACTTGTTAAGACCTGTTGGCTGACTTGACCATTGATTGTTTATAATTTGCATTTTGTGCATTTATTTGGAAAATAACGTAACCACTACAACTTTAACTCTGTTACACAATAGATGAAACATGTACTAACAGTTTTTCAAAATTCTCTTCTCTTTCCTTATGCTTCCACCACCCCCTTATTTTTATTCAATGCCCCCCAGTTGCACCCGAGGCTACTACCACCCCTTGGATGTTCCAGCACCCACCCCCCATGGCAGTATTGCCCATTTTGGGAACCTATGGCTTAAGTTAAGAGAGTGATGGAGAAAATTTTAATAATGCAGCTGAAGACTGGTTGTTAAACATTTAACAGCACACCCCTGCCCTGAGGGGGTCTATGGGTATCAAGTCAAGTTGGTTTAATTCCTCATCTGAGAGTAAGGAGGTTAGGTTTAATTGCCCCCAAGTCCTAAACCCCTATATAGACAGGTTTGGAAAGCTCTGTGGACCAGGCATCCTTCAAAGATAGGAAGTTGATTTTCTTTGCTCTTTCTTGTCTTTTGATTTTGGGTTGAGGAAGGTCATTTAAGTACCAGTCAAGTCAACAAGCATTTATTAAGCACCTTCTATATTCCAGGCACTGTGCTAAGCACTGGGAGTAAAAATATAAGCAAAAAGACAGTCCCTGGTCTCAAGGAGCTTACAATCTAAGGAGAAAACAACACACAGTAGAGAAGAGGGAGGGAATCATGGTGGAAAAAGCATCAGAAAAGGCAGGAATGGAGCCAAGTGAAGAATGAAGCAGGGAACATGGAAGGCCTCAGCACTTTCTCAAAACAGAGGAGGAACTGACCAATCAAAGGAAGGGGCCATAGGGGCTGAGGCATATCCCAAGTTGAGAAGCCAGAGTGAATGAAGGAATGTGCTAGACTGAGAAGGCTGTTGGTGGATAGTGGAGAAAAAAAAAACAGTAACCATTAGCAAATTTTGTGAAATATTCTGTTTGTTGAATCTGAAAACTTTGTGGAAATAATTGTGATTTTCCCCCAGCCACATGGTATTGGATAAAATCTTACTACATCTGCTCTTTTCAGGATGTGTCCTGTATTGCACTGGAAAAGTCAGTGAAAGGACAATGCTTATGCCTCCCCAGAGAAGACCATCCTGGATTGAGCACCTGGACAATATGTTCATAATATACCTTTGCCTACTATTGCAAGTTTTTCTAACAGGGCAGATAGTGTAATGGAAGTCTGGCCCATCCACAGACAGGTTGACACAATCTCTCCATGTGAAGGACACTGGGTAGATGGCTTCCAGAATAGTGGTTATATATAAAGGAGGTATTTTAGAGAGTTTGTCGAGAGTCTAGATAGGCTGTAGTAACCAATCAAACATTTTTAAGCACTTACTATGTGCCAGTCACTGTGCTAAGTGCTAAAGATATAAAAAGAGGCAAAAGACAGCCCCTTCCCTGACTGGCTACTACATGGTTGGGAAGAACTTTTCTCCATTGGCTCCATAACCAGACCTGTCAGCATCATTCAATTTCAGCCATCTCTCTTTGCATCTGAGGGAGCTTGGTGACTCTCTCGGTGTCCAATGAGAGACCACGTATTAAGGGAACAATGTTTACTACCTCTGAGACCACATGGCCCCCAGAAATGGGGCTTCCTTAGCCTTTTGTTTTGTTCTCCATTCTAGGTGAAGGGAATGCAGTCTCCAAACCTGATCAGGACCAGGAGCCTCTAAAGTCCAGAAGGTAGAATTCAGGCCAAATCTGGCAGCCATAGACAGTGAAACATTGGTACCCAGAGGAGGAAAGTGTTATCTTTGAGACTCCAGCCCAACAGAAGTACTCACCCAACAATTATGCCTCATTTGGACGTGTAGCACTGAGCTAAGTTTTGACCCTACTCCCCCCAAAACTGAAGAGGTATAGGAGAGTGGGGTGCAGAGATGCCAAGGGAAGTGTTTGTACATTTGTTCTTGCTATATCTTTGAAGTGGACATCCTTTGGATTGTTGATGTTAAGAGTTAGAATACAGCTGGAGTGCTAGTGAGAGCTCCTAACAAAGGGAGGTGGGTACACAGCTAGGGAGGGCTCAGGCTGATGACAGAGAAAAAAGGCATCTTAGGATATCCCCTAGTACCCTGAAGGAAGGACGTAGCAAGTCTAACCCTGTAAGGCCAAAGTGTGGTTATTACACAAAGCAAAAAAAAAGAGAGAAAACTCAAAGGGTGGAAGAAAGAAAGAGATAGGAAAAAGAAGGAAGGAAGGAAGGAAGGAAGGAAGGAAGGAAGGAAGGAAGGAAGGAAGGAAGGAAGGAAGGGAGGGAGGAAGGAAGGAAGGAAGGAAGAAGGAAGGAAGGAAGGGAGGGAGGGAGGGAGGGAAGGAGAGAAGGAAAGGGAAAAAGGAGTAATTAAGATTATGTATATGAAAGTATGTTGTAACTATAAATTATTTGCTATAATTATTTTATCAAATGAGGAATTTAGACTAGAGTTGTTGTTTTTGCTGGGTCATTTCAGTTGTGTTCAATTCTCCATGATTCCATTTGGGGGTTTCCTCTTTTTTTTTTTCTTTTGGAAGGGGGAGGGCAGGGCAATTGGGGTTAAGTCACTTGCCCAAGGTCAAATGGCTAGTGTTATGTGTATGAGTCCAGATTTAGACTCAAGTCCTCCTGACTTCAGGGCCAGTACTCTATTCACTGTGCCACATAGCTGCCCCTGTTTTCTTCTTTTTTTTTTAAAGAAAAATGCATTCAGTATTTTATTTTTTCCCCAGTTACATATAAAAACAATTTTTAACATTTCTTTTTAAAGCTTTGAGTTCCAAATTCCACCCCCCACATGGAGAAGGCAAGCAATTCCATATAGCTTATACATGTGTAGTCATGCAAAACACACCCATAATAATTATGCTGTGACAGAAAAGAGAAAAAAACCTTCAAGAAAAGTAAAATTTAAAAACAGTATGCTTCTATCTGTATTGACACCATCAGTTCTTTCTCTGGGGATGGAGAGTGTTTTTCATCCTAAATTCTTCAGAGGCCTATTGTATCATTGTAGCACTGAGAACATCTAAGTCGTTCACAGCTGATCATCTTACATTATTGCTGTTACTTTGTACACAGTATGTTTCAATTTACATCAGCTCATGCAAGTCTTTCCAGGTTTTTCTGAGAGTATCCTGTTCATCATTTCCTTATAATACAATAGTATTCCATCATAACCACATAACACAACTTGTTCAGGCATTCCCTAACTGATGGGCATCCTCTAAATTTCTAATTCTTTGCCTCCAGAAAAAAGCTGCTATGAATATTTGTGAACATATAGGTCCTTTTTTAAATTTCTTTTGGGATACAGACCTAGTAAAGGTATTGCTAGGTCAAAGGGTTTTATAACCCTTTGTGAATAGTTCCAAGTTGCTCTACACAATGGTTGGATCAGGTCACAACTCCACCAACATTGCATTAAAGTTTCATTTTTCCCACATCCCCTCCAACATTTGTCATTTACCTTTTCTGTCCTATCAGCCAATCTAATAGGTATGGAGTAGTACCTCAGAATTGTTTTAAATTATATTTCTCCAATCAATGGTGAGTTAGAGTATTTTTTCATATGGTCATAGATAACTTTGATTACTTCATCTGAAAACTAATCATATCTTTCTATCATTTGTCCATTGAAGAACGACTCTTATTTTTATAAATTTGACTCTGTTCTCTATATGTTTGAGAAATGAGCCTTTATCAGAGAAATTTGCCTTAAATTTTTTTCACAGTTCCTATTGTTAACTGTATTTCTCTCCATCCTATCCCCCCATTTATTCTATTCTCTCTCTTCTTTAACCCAATGCCTCCTCAAAAGTGTTTTGCTTCTGACTACACCCCTCCCCAAATCTGCCCTCCCTTCTATCACCCTCCCCCCTTCTCTTATCCCCTTCCCCTCCTACTTTCCTGTAGGGCAAGATAGAATTTTTTTTTTCATTTTTCAGTACTTATTTGGGTTTTTTAATTTATTTTTAGTTTTTAAAATTCACTTTTATAAGATCTTGAGTTCCAAATTTTCCCTCCTCCCCCCTCCCCAATCTGACATAGTTTCTACACGTACAATCACATTAAACATATCTCTACATTACTCATGTTGTGAAAGAAGAATCAGAACAAAAGGGAAAAATCACAAGAAAGAAAAAAAAGAGAAAATAATTTGGTTCGCTCTGCATTCAGCCTCCATAGTTCTTTCTCTGAATGTGACGGTATTTTCCATCATGAGTCTCTTGGAGCTGCCTTAGATCCTTGCCTTGATGAGAAGAGCTAAATCTATCAAAGTTGGTCATCACACCATGTGGTTCCTACTGTGTACAATGTTCTCCTGGTTCTGCTCACTTCACTCAGCAGTAAGATACATTTCTATACCCAATTGCGTGTGTATGTTATTCCCTTTTGAGCCAATTCACCTCCCCCTCCCCCACCTTCCCTCTCTTCCCTTCCACTGTAAAAGCTTTTTCTTGCCTTTTTTCTGTGAGATCATCTACCCCATTTGGGATTTTCTTGGCAGAGATACTGGAGGGGTTTGCAATTTCCTTCTCCAGCTCTTTTTACAGATGAGGAAAGTGAGGCAAACTGGGTAAAGTGACTTGTCCAGGGTCACATAGCTAGGAAGGCCAGGTTTGAACTCAAGTCCTCCTGACTCCAGGTCCCAGTGTTCTACCCACTGGGCCACTTCTAGACTAGACTAGAGCAAGACTCATTAGCTTCCTTTGTGTCCTAAACCATCTGGAAGTCTGGTGAAGGCTAGGGGTGCCTACTTCAGAATCAAATCATATTTTTAAATAATCAATACATATATGTTAAATCATATATATTAAATTACATGCATGTGTATGTATGTATACTCCCATTCAAATTCATAAAGCCCCCTGAAAGCTATGGAACATAGACCTTTTTAGCTCTGTCATGCCACATTTTAAAGTCTCTCCCAGCTCTGACATCACCTGTTCTCAGGCCCCTCCCAGCTCTGACATTCTCCATTATAAGGGCCTTCCTAAGCTTTGCTATTCTATATTCATAGGAAGGGATCTTAGATGTCCCCTCCCTCAGCCCTCTTAGCTTACCGATGAGAAAACTCTGGCCCCAAGATTAAGTGACCTCTCCAGGACCACCCAGGAGGCATGAAGGAAAGCCAGGGTTTCAGCCCACATCTTCTGACTCTACAGTTCACAACAGAAACACCTGGAAATGTCCCATAGGGGCTGCTGACATCCTGGAGGATGGAGCTGTACCAATCCAGGCATTCTCACTCTAAAGTCAAGACAAAAATGCTGCTGCCAAGTGGAAGGATGGCTCACAGATTCTCCTTTGGGGTTCTAGGGCCCTTCTTGCTCCAACATTCCATGCACCTCATTGGGACACAATTTTCTCATCTAGAGCATAAAGGGCTTGTACTAGATAGTTTTCTCTTCTGTTCAGTGGCACAATGGACAGAACTCTGGACCTGAAGTAGGAAAGACCTGAGTTCAAATCCAGCCTCTGATGCTTACTAGCTGTGTGACAGTGGACAAGTCACTGTACCTCTGTCTGCCTCAATTTCCCCATCTATAAAATCTAAATAATAATAGTGCCCTCTTCCCAAGATTATTGTGGATAATATGTGCAAAGTACTATGTCAGTGAATGTCAGAGCTATTATAGTTATAATTAAAGCAAAAGAGCTGTACTATGAAGTCTAAGGTAATTTCTAATTCTAAATCTACAGTTCTATAATTTGCAGCTTACTGGATCATAGTAGAGATGGAAGGCGCCTCTAATGTAGCATGAAGTGAGTTGAGTCAAGGAAACAACACACACAATGACTAGAGTAGAAAGTCACTTTGGAGGCAATGTGGTCTAATTATTTTGCTGATGATGATAAGAATAAAAATATAATCAGAGCTAACATTTATACAAAGCTTTAAGGTTTGCAAAGCACAAACATTATCTCATTTGATCCTTTACAACAACCCTAGAAGTTGGTATCATTCCTATTATCCCCATTTTAGAGGCAGATGGAGGTTAAGGGACTTACCCAGGGTAACACAGCTAGGAAGTGTCTGAGGTCTCCCCAACTCTTAGATGAACACTAAGGCCCTGCCCATGGTGCCAGGATTCTGGCACCTGGATGCTGGGCTGCAATATCTTTCATAAGGCAAGATCAAAGTCCAGCCACAACCTGACAGCCTTCAGGCTTGAGGAGAGACAAAGTACAAGAGGTAATTTCTTATCTTTCATTGGTGGTGGGAGAAAGTCCAGGCTGGGAGTTGGCCAGGGTTGGGGGACACTGGAGTGAGGCTCTGGATGTTTGCTGGCTGCTGCTTTGGGAAAGGAAACAAGGTCATGTCCACACACCAGGGATTCCAGTTTGAGGAAGGAATTAATCAGGGGACACCAGAATCCCCATTTCTTTCTTTGCATGGGAACTGGGCTCTGGCCTCCCCTTTGCTTTTAGGGGATTCTTTCTGGTGCCTGGAGGGGAATTTTCCAAGGGGGAAGCCACACCCTGTGAGGTTCACAGAAGGTCTCATCTTCCGTGCCCTGTCTAGCTCCCCAAAGAGGAGTCATGAGGTGGGTGGGGTAGGCAGGAAGAAATGGCCCAGACCCAAACAGCATTGAGCCCATCTCAAAGACTCCCCTGACCTTCTAGCAGAGCAGAAATCTGTAAGCAGAGCTATTAACAAAGGCAGAGATGACTTAGCATGGGGCCAGTGCAGCTTGGTCCCAAAGAACCAACATCAGGGGCTAGGGCCTGATCATTGCAGGGTCTGGGCAAGTCATTAGCCTAAGGCCTAGTTTTCCTCATCTGTAAAATGGGAATAAAGATGCCTATAGGAGAGTGCTAGATTTGATGTCAGGAATAGCTGGATTCCAGTCTTCCCTCTGACATTTATTAGCTGTGTGACCACAGGCGAGCCAGTAACTGCTCTAAGACTCCGCTTCCTCATCTATATGATAAGTTGTAGACCTAAAAATAAAGTATAAATATCAGCTATAATTATTATACCTTTAGGGCCTAATTCATAGGATTGTTGTAAGGCTCAAACAAGATAAATATAAGGCATTTAGCAAATACCAAAGCCTCAGGTAAATTCCTGTTACTCTTATGATGAAAAGTGTTTTGTTTGTTTTTTGTTTTTGTTTTTGTTTTTTGGAGGGCAATTTGGGTTAAACGAATTGCCCAAGGTCACATGGCTAGTAAGTGTTAAGTGTCTGAGGCTGGATTTGAACTCAGGTCCTCCTGACTCCAGAGCCAATACTCTATTCACTGCACCACCTAGCTGCCCTGAAAAATGTTTTACAAACTTTTTTTTTAATGTGTTGATTGATTTATTTAACATTATTTATTTTTAAACAGCTTTATTCTTTATCCCTCCCACAGCCCTCTCCCAGTTGAACACAAAAAATGAAAGAAAAAAAAGCCCTCATGACAAATGTGCATGGCCCAGCAAAATAATTCCAATGTTGGCCACAGCCAAAAATGTATATCTCTCTCTGTATTTTTAAATCCGTCCCCTGCCTGGGTAGGAAGTGGGCGGCATGTGTTATCTCCAGTCTGCTGAACTCACGGCTTATCCTTGCATGGGTTATTTTTTCTCTGTAATGTTGTTATCATTATATAAATTGTCCTCCTGGTTCTACTCACATCACTCTGCATTGGTTCATGGAGGTCTCCCAGTTTCTTCTGAAACTGGACATTTCATCATTTCCTCTGGAAGTGGAAGAGAATTAAGATTTATATAGCACCTACTATGCGTCAAGCACTTCACAAATATCATCTTGTTTGATCCTTCAAAAACCCTGAGAGGTAGGTCTATTACTATCTTTATTTTACAGGTGAGGAAACCGAGTCTGGGAAAGGGTAAGACACTTGTCCAGAGCCACACAACTAATAAGTATCTGAGGTCAGATCTGAATTCACCACTTCCTAATTCCAGGCCCAGCACTCTACCCACTGCATCATCTAGCTTCCTCTAGACAGTGGAGTCAGGAAGATCTGGGTTTGAATCCCATCTTGGACACTTACTAAATGTATGACTGAGCAAGTGATTTAACCTCCCTGGGCCTCAGTTTTCTTACCTCTAAAACAACGGGGTTGGACTGGATGGCCCCCGAGGTCCTTTCTAGCTCTAGAATTATGACCCTACAGTGTTATTATGGGTTCAGATCTGGCCTCAGGTACTTACTGGCTGTGTAAACCTCCACAAGTCATTCTTCTATTGGAAGATGGTAGCCATAGGACTTTCATGATCTGCCTCTCACAGAGACACTGGAAGGAAAGTGGTCCAGTGGCTAGATAGATAGATATATGGATATACAGAGACAGACACACAGACAGATAGATAGAGGCAGATAGATGAAGAGATAGATCGATAGATGGATAGATAATACAATGAATAGATAATAGAATGGATAGATCATAGAATAGATGCATAGACAGACACAGGTAGATAGATAGATAGATAGATAGATAGATAGATAGATAGATAGATGGATGAATAGGTAGATAGATAATAGAATGAACAGAGAGATAGAAATGGGAGCCATGGGTGAATAGAGTGGAATATGAAGAGTTCAGAGAAGTATGGGAAACACATATAAGCTGATGCAAAGGTGAATTCTGTAGAACCCAGGAAAATAAGACATTCAATGAAGGAGATAATGTCAATAGAAGGAACAGAAACATGAAACTGAGAGTGGTGGGTTGTTACAAATCCCAAGCTTGTTCCCCAAGAGTAGCTGAGAGACCATGCATGTCCCTCTTTTTAGCGGAGGTGGGGGTATCTGGGTATATAACTTGGCATGTACCTTTAGACTCAGTTGGCATGCTGGGTAGTTTTGCTGGACTATTTTTCTTTTTTCCCTTTCTTTTTTAATTTTCTGTCACAAGGGCGGCATTATGGCAAGACGAGAGAGTGCTGGCTCCAGGATGTTGGGCTTAAGACCCACCTCTGACATATACTGACTATGTGACCTCCCCATCCCACCATGATCCTAACCATCTCTGCTCTAGGCCACAAGTGTCAAACATATGGCAACTTGAACCAGATTAAAATGTAATTGGGAAATACTTAATAAAATAAATTAAAATGCAGTCGAATACAGATAATGCTAATTTGTGGCTTTCCAAGTCAACATGTGGCCTGCTGGAATCCTTATTGTGGTTTGGGCCCTCCCAATTTGAGTTTAACATAATTTCTCTAGTCTCTTCTCTCAATGGCAGCTCTGTGAGGCTTAATGTTGAGATGCAATGGCAAAAGGAATTCCCCATAGCAACGAAAGCAAATGAAAGGTATAATACCCATCCCCTACAAAGCATAGTTCAATGGGGAAGGCTTTTACCTACTTGCCTCCAACTCTCTGTTCTTTCAGGAAGATCTGAGTTCAAATACAGCCTCAGAAACTTACCAGCTGTGTGACCCTGGGCAAATCACTTAACTCTTGTTTGCCTCAGTTTCCTCAATTGCAAAATGGGTGTAATAACAGCTCCTACTTCCCAGGGCTATTGTGAGGATCTAATGAAATAACATTTGTAAAGTGCTTAGCACAGTACCTGGTACATTGTAGGAAGTATATATATGTTTATTTTCTTCCTTCCTCCCCAACAAAACCACCTTGTATCTATTTTGTATTATTCATATGTGTATGTGTTGCATCCCCCAAAAGAATGTAAACTCCTTGAGGGCAGGGACCGTTTGACTTCCGTCTTTGTATCATCTGTGCCTAATGTGGGACCTCACTCAACGGAGGCCCTTAATAAATGTTTGTTCATTGAACAAAGCAAGTGAAACTGAATGTTGTGAAATTATGACTAAGCTTGGCCTCAAAAAAAAGAAATGAGAAGTTACCCCTCCCTTTTTTTTCAGTGATTATGGGGAGCCTATGGGTGTGGAACATTGCATATAATGTCAGATTTTTTTGATGTGTTGAGGTAGTTGTACTGAGGGAGGGATGCTTTTTATGCTTTGTTATAAGAAATGTCTCTCTGGGCAGAGAAGGGATATATTGAGAAATGAAGGTGATATAAAAACAAGAAATTAATAAAATATATTTACAAAATGTGTTTATTGGTTTAAAAAATAAGAGATACCAATAAAAAAGTTATTAAAAAGAAATCTGAGTTTGCTGTTACCATACCCATCTTTACTTTGTTCTACCAATTTGCTGGCCAAAGTCAAAGTGCCCAATAATTTCTCCCCTGCTTCCCTCTCAAGGAAGGAAGAAGGGCATGAATATTCCCAGGCTCCCTGTGACTCCAAGGTCTCCAAAGGTCCCTTTAAGTAAGCTTCTTTCTAGGCATCCACTTGATGCTCCTGACCCAGGAGGGGACCTGGTTCCTCAAGACATTGGCCCTGCTCAGCCCACTTGAGTTAGGTCAAGTTTGCTGCCAAAGTCAGAATAAGTACCAGGTTCACTCAGGGTTGCCCTACCTGTGGATGTCAAGCTGGGGATTTACAGGGTCATCTGAGGCTCCTTCATGATCCTTGTCCACTGAATCCTCTTATTTCTTAAGACCCAGAATTTAATTCAATTAATTCCACAAACTTCTATTAAGGATGTTCTCTGGGCCAGGCATTCGGGTAGAGGCAAGAGATAAAACAACAACAAAAATCCGGTCTGCACTCAAAGAGCTTAAATTTCACTAGAAAACAATGTGTACACAGGAAAGCAAAAGAAATACATATAAAGAAAATACAAAGTAATCCAGAGAGAACAAGAAAAGCCTCCTGCAGGAAACAATAACATTTGAGTTGTGCTTTGAAGAAAGCTAAGGATTCTCTGAGGAAGGTAATCATTTTAGCATGTATGAGATGAGTCTGGAAGCAAAGACTGGAGTCAGCTGTGAAGAACTTTAAACGTCAGGCATCAGAGTTTGTATTTTATCACAGGCAATAGAGAATTATTGAAGTTTCTTAAGCAAGGGAGTAACATGGTTAGACTTACACTTTAGGGATAGTTCTTTGGCAGCTGACTAAAGGATGGAGAGACCAGAAGCAAGAAGATCAAGTAGAAGATTATTGCAATAGTCCAGAGGGCCTGAAATAGGGCAGTGGTGGTAGAACAGAGAGAAGGGGGTGGATATGGAGACAACCTAGAAATACAATCAACAAGACTTGGCAACAAGTTGCATATGGAGGAGTGAAGAAAAGGAAAGAGTGGAAAAAAATTCTATGACTTTAGAGCGAGATGAGATCTTAGAGAATCCCTAGCTCACCCTCATCTTGTAAATGAACAAACTAAGATACAGAGAAGGGTGCCAAAGGTCACATAAGTCATAAGTAGCAGTCAGGATCTGAACTCAGATCTTCAAATACATCACACTTCCCACTGCCTTACCTGGCTTTATCTTTCCCATAGAACAGCTCTCCCAGATTATGTAATGGACACTTGCCAGACTTTTCCAGAATTGTTATGCGACCCTAGGAAAGCTCTTTGGTTCTGTTTGCCTCAGTTTCCTCAGCTATTGGGGATAATAATACCTGCCATGAAAGAACTATTGTAAGGCTCAAATGAGAGAATATATAGGGAATGGTCTTTAAATCTTAACAGTAATTATAAATGTAATCTATTATTATTAGGGGTTTGGGGGTTCCTTAGACTGCTTTCTGGGAGGGGTGAGGCTAGGTATTCTTCTTAGTGGATGGGCACATTCAAGAAATCTTTTAAAGTCAAAAAATTCTGACAATCCCTCTGGCCACTTTGAATAGACTATTGGACTTGGAGTCAGTAGAACCTGATTTGCTAGCTGTGTGACCCTGAGGAAGTCACTTAATCTCTTTTTGCCTGACTTTCCTCCTCTGCCAAATGAGGAAGCTGGTCTCTATAGCCTCTAAGGTTGCTTCCAGATCTAAAGGTATGATCCCTTGACTCTGGATTTGAATACTTTTTGTTATTGTTCAATCATGTCCAACTCTTCATGATGCCATTTGGGGTTTTCTTGGCAGTGGTTTGCCATTTCCTTGCCCAGTTCATTTAACAGATGAGGAAACTGAGGCAAACTGCATTAAGTGACTTGCCCAGGGTCACACAATAAATATCTGAGGCTGGATTGGATTTGAACACTAGTCTTCCTGACTTCAGGCCTGGCACTCTATGCACTGTTCCACCTCTGAGGATAAGGAACAGGGCAGATATAATCAGGTCAACAAGCATTTTATTAAGTGCCTACTACGTGCTAACTTACTACATTACCTAGTAGTGCTGTGGGCAAGAGCAGCCCTTCTAATACAAGTGAGAAGAGAGGGGAGACCTCCCTGGAACAGAGTTTCAAAGTAGGGGAGAAAAAAGACTAGCTAAGGGGCAGCTGGGTGGTACAGTGAATAGAACACTGGCCCTGGAGTCAGGAGGACCCGAGTTAAAATCCAGCCTCAGATACTTGACATACTAGCTGTGTGACCTTGGGTAACTCAACCCCAATTGCCTTGCCTTCCCCCCTCCAAAAAAAAAGAAAAAAAGACTAACCAGGACAATTATAGAGATTTTATAGGGTGTTCCCAACCAAAACCCTGCCTCTCACAGGACACCTTCCCCAACCCTTCTTCATTCCAGTACCTTCCCTCTCTTAATTATTACCTATTTATCCTGCATATAGCTGGCCTTGTACATATTTATTTTCTTGTCTCTCCCATTTGTATTATATATCTACATTATATTATATATCTATATTGCATTGTATATCTACAATTATAGATTGTAAGTTTCTCAAGGCCAGGGACCATCTTTTGCCTCTTTTTATATCCCCACACTTATTGGCACAATGCCCAGCACATAGTAGGTGCTTAATAAATGATTAATTCAGCTGAAATTCTGATTCTCTGCAATTTAGGATTATAAATGGATAGATTAAGGGAGACCACAGAGGGCATCTAGTCCTTCATATTATGGAAGAGGAAACAGAGGTTCAAAGAGAAATAATTTGGCCCCCATAAATGGGAAGCTTGGGCCCCTGACTCCTCCTTGCCTCTTCTTCTTTGGTACCTGGTACCAGCCTCCCAAATTGCCCCATGCTGCCTCACGGTGATTAAAATCTAGCTTGATTACACCATGTGATACCCAGATAGGGGCACCTAGGCCTGGAGAACATGGGGCTCAGGAGTTTTTCCTCTCTCCAGTCAATTGATCCCAGGCAGGGCAAATTTCCAGCCCTGGTGTCAATAAGAGCTTTCTTGGCATTCTTCCAACTGGCCAGCTTCTTAAATTGAGTACCTTGCTTGCAGAAATCTCCAAGCACTTCAGCCACATGAATAATTCAGACCCATGGCACTCTGAGGATGAGAAGTCGTCTGTGCTGGGTCACCCAGCCCAACTGGGGCCAGGGAGGAAAAGTGGGTCCAGGAAGTGCTTCAGTGCATTACCCGGCCTGACCTCTCTACGTCATGCAGAAGGGAGCCAGTAGTGCGATGGGTCCCAAGACTATACCAGGTGAGGATTGAGGGCACTGAAAAGCCAACAGGATTTAGATTCTGGCCTAAATTCAGATCCCACTGGTTACCTGTGTGACCTTGACTAAGTTATCTCCACTCCTCAGCTGTAAAATAAGAGTTAGACTAAATGACCTCTAAGGCCCCTCCCAGCTGCTCTGAGTCTCTGATGCTATAAGGGATAAAATGTTAGCACTGCCTAAGTTCACAACTCCTTCAGGGCAGCTAGGTGGTGCAGCTGGGCCTGGAGTCAGGAAGACCTAAGTTCAGATCTGGCCTCAGACACTTCCTAGCTGTGTGACCCTGGGCAAGTCACTTAACCCTATTTGCCTCAGTTTCCTCATCTGTAAAATGAGCTGGAGAAGGAAATGGCAAAACTGGTCCAGTATCTCTGCCAAACAGGGTCACATAAAGTCGAACATGACTGAAATAACTGAACAACAAAAGGGGTTCTTCATTTTCCTTGCCTTATAGACCCCTGCGGCATTCTGGGGAAGCCTAGGGTCCCCTTCTCAGAATTGTGCCAAATCAGTGAAGGAGATACAAAATTTCAGTTATGGCTTTGTGCCAAGAAATCTCTGAGATCCTTTTCTGCTGAAAATCTATGACCCCAGGGAGCAGAGAGGGGTTAGCCCAGGGTGGGGTGGGCGGGGAAACATGACTGATGTGCTCTGGGTCTTACCATGCAGAAGGGGGCTGAGTCTTGTTCTGCTTGGCCCCAGAGGGCAGGACCAGGAGAACGGATAATAGGATCCCCTTCAGTGGGGAGAGGCTGTATGACCAACCACATGTCCAGTGGGTCACCATCTCCATGGTGGGCATCTCCACTCCCAACTCTGAGATTCTGTGTTTCTCTGAAAACACCTGGATAATGACCTCCCTCTCTGTTTAGGAGAAACAAGAGAAGCAGCCTGAATGGGGAAGAAACATAGGGTCTTAATATACACCTAAAGGAGACCTTGGAGACCATCTAGGCCAACCCAGTCTTTTTGCAGATGAGGAAAGGGAAGCCAAGTGTTAGGATCAGGATCAGCAAGACCTTAGGAGCCCAGTGAGTCCAACCTCTTTTCTTTTATAGATGAGAAAACTGAGACTAAAAGACGTGATGTGATTTGTCCAAACTCACCCAGGTAGTAGGTGTCAGAGTCAGGATTTGTGTCCATGTCTTCGGGCAACACACGAGCCTAAAAGTTCCCTTCCATGCAAGGCTCAGAGCAGAAGGTGGGTGGGAGGTGGGAGGCTGGAGGCAGCTTGGCCTCCTTCCGAGTGGATAGAACTGGCCCCTCCCCACCCCCAGCCAAGGCTGAACTAGAATGGCCTTGGATTTCGAGGCTAGATTGACAAACAAAACGGGCACAGAAGCCATTGTTTCCCTCTTTGAGAAAGTCTGAGGCTGCGATATTATGTTGAATATTCCTAATTTTAACAAGGAGGCCCTTTGTGTTCCACACAAAGGCCCTTCTTTTCATACTGGGGACGTTGGAAACAATGATTTTCACAGCTCCATTGGCTGTGTGAGAGTATGAGAGTGTGGGGAGCAAGGGCCCACGGGAGGGGGAGATTCTGAATAAGGGCAGGCTGGGGACAGAGGACTGGGACCCAAGCGGATGTGATGGCCTATGCACCCAACCATGGGCCAACCCTGGAGCATCCAGCAGACATCAGTGTTTACTTTTAATGATCTTAATTGAGGTCGTTATTTTTTACATCCCAGGTGGACCCACTTTCCCCCAACCCAATCAGCACTCCCTGTTCAGAAGACCTCGGAATCCCAGAATTCTCCATTTGGAAGGGACATCTAGTTCAATGTGTTCTTCACCTTTTCTGTGTCCCCAACCCCTTGGGCAGTCAGTCTGAACTGAAGTCCACAGACCACTTCTCAGAATCACAAGTGATGCCTACATTTATAATGGAAAGAAAAGTTAAGTTTCAGTTAGAGTTTAGCTGAAATGATGTCTTTTTTTTCTTCCATCCAAGTTCACAGACCCCTTAAAATCCATGAAATCTATGGTCTGTTGACACTAGGTGGATAACTCCTAGTACCTGAACACAAATCCCCTCTAAATATGACTAAGTTCTTAAATGAGGGGAAGCCACACAAGGAAACCCCAGAGCAGCCCCTTCTCCCTGACCCCACCCCTCTACATAAAGGACAGAGATGTATAGCATCATCTTTTGTCTAGGGCCAAGATTGGTCATTCTAATCCCTCAGAGTTGGGTTTCACTCTTGGTTCTGTTCTTTCATGATACTACAGCTACTTTGCATGTCTTAAATCAATTTTTAATGACATCTTTAACAACCACTTAGATTTCTCACTGTATCCCTCTACCACTATCCCCTCCCTGAGAGGCTTCTCTTATTATAAAGAAGGAAGGGAAAAAGTTTATCAGAATTAAGAAAGCCAAGACGTTGTATAATAGTATCCCATGCCTGTGGTGTCCTCCATGTCTGCAAAGAAACAAGAGGGGGCCTCTTCTCATTTTGGGGGGGGGTTGTTGTTTTTTAGGGGTAAGGACCAACATTGGTCATTCTCAGAATTTTGTTGTCTGTTTTCTTTCCAGTTACAGTGTTAGAACTCACTCTACACAGTTATTGGGGTTTTTTTCTTGGTTCTGCTCCCTTCACTCCTCACCCACTCTCAGAAGTCTTCCCAAGTTCCTCTGAATCCCTCAAATTTGTCATTTCTTAGGGTACGATAATATTCCATCACATGAATAGGCCATATTTTGTTCAGTCATTTCCCAATCAACAGGGATCAACTTTGTTTCTGGTTCTTGGCTACTATAGAAAGGGTCATAGTGAACGTTGGGATATATACCCTGCCTTTCTGTTTTCAATTTCTTTGGTTTAAATGTCCAGGAGTGGGATCTTTGGGTCCAAAGACAGAAACCTTTTAGTGACTTAATTCCAAATTGTTTCCTAGAAAAGATGATGAATCCACCACTCCACCTGACTGTATAGGAGTGAGGGTGCTTGTCCTTTCACAGCTCTTCCAATGCTATTGGCCATTTCTCTCTTCCATTACCTACTCTTCTGAGTTACCAGCTCCCACACCAATGACTCTCATTCTTGGATGCTTCAGGCAAAGTATTCAGTCCAAAGCACTAGTTTAGGCTTTGTAGACAAGGTTTAGTTGGAGAAGACGGTCTGGGAGGATGAAAGGAAGATGGAATTTGTAGTCCAAGGACCTGGATTAGAATCCTGATTCATTTACTTATTACCTGCATAATGAGGGTAAGCAGGTGTAGCTCCCCTCCTGGGATCCTAATGTTAAATTTTCAGGGTGAACATTTGCATCTCAGAATCTAGCAAATGATACAAATCAGGGCTTGATTTATTGTTCTATTGATTGTCTAGGCTTAAGAAAGTGATGGAGAAAAATGTTAATAATGCTAAGCTAATAATTAAATAGATAAAATAATTAAATGCTTGAAAAGCTAATTGTTAAACTTTAAAGTGTGCCTTGTGCACATTTCTTGGGGAGTCAGTCTTTTGTCATTTACCAGCACATCTCTGTCTATGAATAACCATTGTAAAGCCTTGTGCTAGGAATGTAAAGCTACATACAATACAGGTCATGCTTTCAAGGGGTGTACAGTCTAATGAGGAAAGACAGAAAGAGTAAGTATACCAATGACTCCAATACAAACACAAAGAGCAATCCAGGAAAGCGACTATGAAAAATGTGAGAAGGAAGAGATTACTCTCATCAGGGGCAATGGGGATGTCAAAGAGGAGGTGCCATCTGAGTTGGACCTTGAAGGAAGCAAGAATCTTCAATGGATGGAGATGAGAGGGAACTATTTGGGAGTTAAGGCCCAAGGACAGGAAAAAGCAGGGAAAGGAAAGGGAAAGGAAGGGAAGGGAAGGGAAGGGAAGGGAAGGGAAGGGAAGGGAAGGGAAGGGAAGGGAAGGGAAGGGAAGGGAAGGGAAGGGAAGGGAAGGGAAGGGAAGGGAATGGAAAAAAAGAGAAAATGGGGTTAGTAGCCCAGTTCTACTGAAAAAGAGTACACAAAATGCTGTAATTCTTCTAGAGGAAGCCTTCTACCCTTCCCTCTTTTATTATTTCCTACTTATCCTATATATAGTTTGTTTTATATACATTTGTTTGCATGTGGTCCCCTCCATTAGATTGGAAGCTCCTTGAGGGTAAGGACTGAATTTTACCTCTTTTTGTATCCCCAGTGCTTAACACAGTGCCTAGTACACAGCAGGTACATAAAAATGTATACTAATTGATTGGGTTTTTTTTTTTTAAGGTATAGTGTGAGATAGGTTAGCATCAGATTCCCAAACTTATTTGACTGACTGCTTCCTTTAAAAAAAAATTACTCAGAGCCCCCCACTGGAAATATACTTTCTTTAACCTTTTCATGTTTTTTTATTAATTTGTATCATTTCAAAAAATAAATTATTTTTGAAATAACACATTTTAAATTTAATAATTTATTTTAAATTTGTGTTTTCCTGCATTGAAATTCCAGTGATGCAATATTGCATCATGTAACTGTATGGTATTATAGACAAGTCATTACACACAAATATTCCTGCCAATGCATGCTGGACTTCCCAACAATGGGCAATAATCTGCCAACACTTGCTTGTTAAGACCTGTTGGTGGACTTGACCATTGATGAGTTATAACTTGCATTTTGTATGTTTATTTGGAAAATACTGTAATCCCTATGTCTTTAACTCTGTTACACAATAGATGAAACATGTATGAACAGTTATTCAACATTTTCCTATCTTCTCTTCTGTCCTAAAGTTTCCAAAGACCCTTATTTTTATTCAACACCCACTAATTGTACCTGAAGCTACTACAGCACCCATACTCCCACCCTGGATTGTTCCAGCATCCCCCAGGGGGCAGTATCACCCACTTTGGAAACCTATGATATGGATAAATCAAAGTCAATTTGATGGGGGAGTGGGTCTTTATTGTCAGGATCAGGAATTTATACAATGTTGCTATTACAATCATTTGGGATTTTTTTCAGGTTTTTTAGTTGTTTTTGTTCTTTGTACTAGTCATTTGCCAACATATATACTAAAGGCTCTCCAGTAAAAAACCAGCTTTATAAAATGAACCACACTAAACGATATATATATTTCATACTTGCAGTCCCTCACATCCCTCCTGAGCAAGGGAAGTGTGTTATGTCATCTGTTCTCCAAATTAGTTGTTTCAATTAGAGTTCTTATGATTTTTAGTGTTACTTTCATTGACACTATTGTAATCACTGCCTGAGTTGTTCACCTGGTTTTGTTGCCTTCCTTCTGAATCAATCCATATGAGTCTGACATTGAAGATTTTTGTGCAAATGTGATTTAAACGATCAGAGCAGTGGTTTAAGATTAGAGAAAGAATAGCTAGGAAGCAAAAAGACTATTCATTTATCCAACTAGTATTTAGCAAGCACTTTGAATAACACACCAAAAGGCACTTGACAAAGGGAGTTTTGTCACTGGATGCTGATACTCAGCAAAGTGGGTTCCTTCCCCCAGGAAGTCACCATTCTGGTGTCTCACCTTCCTCTGCTGGCCCATGCAGCCAGGCTTAGGCTAGTTACCATGTCTACCCCCAAAATGGCAGAACTACACATGTGGCTGCCCTTTGCACAGGGGCTACTGCCACTTTCTCTGCCACCATCAAATAGCTGCCCCATCAATTTTGGCACCATTGAAAATATGTTGCTATTCTGCCTTTGATTGGAGGTCCTGGAGGAGATAATGAGGATGGAGACCCTACACTCAAAAAGCTTATAATTTTGTAAGAGTGAGTTTAAGACATATACAGAGATAAATATAATATATATTCATATATGGTAGGAGTATAGATTTAAAACTGGAAGGGTCAAAGAACATCTAATCTTCATACTTTGCACAGGAGGAAACTGAGTCCATGCGAGGTTAAGTTACTTGCCAAAGGTCACAGAGGTAGTGAGTTATCAGAGCTAGAAATTGAATCTGGGTCCTCTGATTCAGAATTCAGAGTTCTGGCCACCATACCATGTTGTCTGCCTAAGGATAACAAGAAGAAGAGAGTGCAGGCCAAAGTAGACTTGATGTTCTTTGCAGGGAGTCCATCAAAGAGGTCCAGTTTGGGGCTCTTGAAAGTTCAGTAACATGAAGACTACCCCAGGGATTCCCATTCATCCTGCTTTCCTCCTTTCTGTCCAAAGCCAGAATAAGATGCTTATGGAGCCATCACTGGAAAGACTGGAGATGTGTGTAGCAGGCTTTCTGTACCTCCTTCTGGGACCTTCTGGGTAGTGAACATTTTAGCTCCTGGCCTAAATTGGTGGAATCATCAGACTGGAATGTATGTTTCTATCATTCTCTGGGCCCTCTGATTCCTTGTTCAGCTAGTCAGAAGTACCGGTTAGAACTCCAAGGCACAGACCCTGGTCAAGCCGCTTTCTGTGACCTCTCCCCTACTATAAGCCTGCTGTGTGGGCAGAGAAAGGCTCAAACCAGCCAGGCTGTGGTTTGTCCCAGTGACACATGAGTCCCTCCCAAGATTACGTCCCTCCCTCCTTCTACCAAGGACACTCAGCCAGAAAACAGCATGCAAACCCAGATCCGGTTGCTAAAAAGCAATGGGAGTTTTAAAATATTTAAGACACCACCGATTTCCCAAGCAGCCCTGGATACAGGGGCCGAAAGGGCCAGAGACATTCTGAAAACCACATTGAGGGAATTCATTTTTGCATAAGCCTGTTAACCAGAAGTTTCTGATGGAGACACCTTAAGAAATTTCTGCTCATGTGAGCAGAATGGATAAAAATGGATGTACTGGGGAACAGCACAGATTCTGTACAAGTCATTTGGCAGGCAGTCATATGATATCCGGGCCAGCTCAAGGATGTAGCAGAATTGGCTGGCCTGGGCAGCTGTAAAAGTAAACTCAATATCCTTCACTCGAACAGTTGTTTTTAAGAAAAAGAAAGAGAGGAAGAAAGATGGATTAAAAAGAGAAAGAAAAAAGAGGGAGAAAATGAATTAAAAAGAAAGAGAAGAAAGGAAAGAAGAAAGAAAGAGAGAGAGATAGAGAGTAAAGAAGGAAGAAAGGGAGAAAAGGGAAAAAGGAAGAAAGAGGAGAGGGAGGGGAGAGGAGAGAAAGGATGATGGAGGAAGGAGGGAGAGGGAATTGAAAAAGTGTGAGAAGAAAGAAAGAGGGGGGGAAGAGAGAGGAGGAGAGAGAAGGGAAGGAAAGAAGACAGGAAGAAAGTTTAAAATGGTTGTTGTAATTTTTTTGTAATGTATGTCACAATATAGCATCTGACCCAAGCAAGAACAATTTAACAGCAGGAGGAGGAATGAATTCAGTTACTAGACCCAGGGGCTGTGGTTTCTATGTTCAATTAGGAAAGGAACCAGAGATGGGATTTCCTGTTTGGGGAAGCAGGGAGGAATTCCTGTCTATTTCCCTAGCAGGAGTTCACAGTGAAATCCTCACCTTGTCTTTTTTGACCTGGGGGGAAAGGAAGCAGGAGCACAGCTGGACCCCCAGTACTAGTAGCTATCCACCTGGCCCGGAACTCCACTGGGCCCAGGGCAGAGATGGATAAGTATCATCATTGCCGCTGGGCAGAATTGTGAGTCTTAGTTCACAGTGAAAAACTTTTGGCCAGAATGAATAGGGAAAATGGGGGGCGGGGGGGATTGGTTATGCCTCTGTGTCATTTGGAAATCTCAGCTTTCGCAGACCCATTTCTCTATTTCTCACTGTATTTCTCAAGGTTTAGCTCAGTTACCACCCCTCCACGAAGCCTTACCTGACAACCTCCCTGTTCCTACCAGCTAACGGTGCGGTCCTTCCTTCCTTATTTTTCTAGCAGTTTGCCTAGATCTCTTCTATGTATTTATCTCTATAAGGGGGAGTGGGGGGGAATCAGCCAGTGGGAGTCCAATCCACATAATCTGTCCAGTGCCAGCCCATCCATATGTATAGAGGAGGAAGGGGGAGACCTAACATTAACCTGCTTCTGGAATACCCTGTGCCCCATCTCAGGGCATCTGTGATGTGAAAGGCATTTTGTTTGGCTCTAAACAGAACAGAGTGTGTCTGCAAAAGACCAGGGGTGGGTGAGTTCTACAATCTCTTTCCTCTCCAGCTGTGTTCGAGTGAGAGGAACAGCTGTAAGCCTCTTGGTAGAGGAGGGATCTTGTGTCCTCTCACCCAGTGGACAGGAAGATGTGAGGACCCAATTCAACTGTTGTTTCTATCTTTGTTGAATCTTGGTGTTAGATAAAAGAACATTGGTGATGGCTTTAACCTTGTGAGCTTTGAAAGGAAGGAAGACAGATCCACCAGAGGTCTAGGAACTTATGTCCATACCAGAGTTTGCTGGTGGCAGAGCCTGGTGAGGCACCAGCAGCCAGCTTAACCCAGAGTGGCAATGACTCTACACATCCTGCTTCAAAGGAGAGTTTCTTCTAGTGATTATGCTGGCCAAAAATAAAAGTAACAAAGCATACCCTGCCAACATCCAGGAGTTCATACTCTCCCTATACCCTCTACCTACCAAGAGAGAGGGATGAAACCTAAAGTAGTCTCTACAAAGCACTCGCCCTCCTCCCCCAAATTCGATTCCAAACATGGCATAACCAATGTCTGAGTCTCTCCCTTGTGAATGCCATCTTCCCAATGCTCCTCTGGGTGAAGCCGATCAATCTTCCCTGGACTCAGCTGCAAGCTCACTCTGTCCAAGACTCCTGCCATTGGCCTTCTGCAACCTTTTAAAGTCTCCCAAAGGCATGTACTAACAGAAGACAGTGAGGTAGCACAGTGGACCTGGAGTCAGACCTGAGTTTGAATACAGCTTCAGACATTAATAGATGTATGACCCTGTGCATGTCCCTTAACCACTATTTGCCTCAGTTTCCTGAACTGCAAAATGGGGATAAAAATAACACCAACTTCCCAGGGTTCTTGTGAGGATAAGGTAAGATTTGGAAAGTGCTTAGTACAGTTTCTGGCACATAGTAGGTGTTAAACAAATGTTATGCATGCACCAACTTTTAACTCAGAAGCCAATCTTTTGACCTCACCACACAGTAAGTAGACAAATAGTCACAAATAGATCTGTGCATGCTCCTCTGAATACGGTGAATTTGGATGTCCCATTCACATCCAGAGCTTTATAGGACAGGAGGATCATAATCCAGCCCTGGAAGAAGGTCTCGGATTCAATTTTGTCTAGCCTAACCCTCTCATCTTATAGATAAGGAAACCCAGGTCTAGTGAGGGAAAGTGACTTGCCCATGGTCACATGACTCAGAAGTGACAGAACCAGGATTTGAATCCAGGTCCTAGGTTCTAGATCAGATATCTAGATACTGCATCAGCATCATCCATAAACATTAATTGAATATCTACCATGAGGCACAATAATGGCTTACCTATTATCTCCATCTGGTCCTGAAATTGAGCTCAAGTTCACAAACACTTATTAATCACCTACTGTATACAAGAGTCTCTCAGAGTTGCTGGGAATTTTTTTTAATGCCTATGTCTTCCAGGAGATTACATTCTAATAAGGGCATACCACCTGTTCATAGGTAAGTGCATACAGTATAATTACTAACAACTAGAGGGAAAAGGAAATGTTCCTATAGCAGATGGTGTCTGAGCTAAGTCCCAAAGAAAGCTAAGCATTCTAAGAAGCACAGGGGCAGAGCATTCTGGGTAAAGGCATGGAAATGGAAGATAAATGCCAAATTTGTATAGTATCATTTACAAATATTCATTGAGCATTTACTATGTGTGCTGAGTGCTGGGATATACAAGGAGTTATATATGAAAAGGGATGTGTTGTAATAGGAACTAAGTTTGTAGTCACAGAACCTGGGTTCAGATCCTGGTTCTCTGTTTTTTATCATGGTGGATCCTTGGAAAAGTCTCTTCCCTATTCCGGGACTTAGTTTTCCCATCTATAAAATAAGGGCATTGGTCTAAATGCTTTCTAAAGTCCCTTGAAGAGCCTAATTATAGTAATAAGTGACAGATGTAAGGTTTTAAGGCAGAGGGTCCCAAACATTCTTGGTTCACAGCAGATCAAGCATCAGGCCTGAAGTCAGCAATACTCATTTTCTTGAGTTCAAATCCAGCCTCAGACATTTACTAGCTATGTGACCCTGGGCAAGTCACTTCACCCTGTTGGCCCAAATTTCTTCATTTGTAAAATGAACTGGAAAAGGAAATGGTGAATCACTGCATTTCTGCCAAGAAGACCCCAAAAGGGGTCACAAAGAGTTAAGTACAACAGAAACAACTGAACAACAAAACAATTTTATCACACAAAAGAAATACCTGTTATTAAATAGGTAGAAAATGTAAAATATCTCACATGGTCTACGTGTATGAACCAAGCCCTTATGAGTTACAAAATGTTTTACATCAATTGTCTAATCTTTATAACAGAGGAGGTTAACAAGAGAGGGTACATACCTCATCAATGGTCATATACCCTTGAAGGAAGTCAGGGTTTCTAAGTGGGTGCAAGAAGGTAGTGCCAGAGGAATGATTCAGATCCAAATTCAAGATGCCAAGTCCAACATTCTTTATACTACATTCCAATCCAATCTGGGAAACAAGACATTCCTTATCATGTTAATTAGCACCAGAAAGCAGTTAGCACCAAAAGGCAGAAACCAGTCAAAAGACTTATGATTGTTCTAGGAGTTCAAATGAGGGCATTTTTTACTTGAATTTGTCATCCCCTCAAACATATATCTGCTTGTCATTTATTGTCATATATCTGTTCTCCAAGTTTGTGTAGATTTTGCACCCACTCCCCGTCTCCCTCTGTATGCTTTTTCCATACAACCTAGTGTCTGACCTCATGCCTCCATTGACATGGCTCTTCCCGAGGCTACCAAGTATGCCACTTTCCATCTCCTTGTCTTGTTTCTTCATAGCAGATCTGGAGAAGTTTGCCTTCCTTGGCTTTTGACACACTGCTCTCTCTTGGTCCTCTTTGGTCACTTCCTTCTAGCCTGGTTCAAACTCTTCCAACTCCACTTGGTCTCTTCCTCTCAGGGGAGCTGTCTCTGCCCCTAAAGCTCCCTTCTCTGTTTGGCAAGTTCCTTCTCAGAATCCCCATCTGAGGAAGTGCCATGCTCCCTTCTAGTCCATTCCTCCAGATCTTTCTACGTGTGCCCTGTGCCCATCCTTCCTGATTCTCTGCTTTCATTTACGTCTTGTCTCCCTCTGTTAGAATATAAACTCCTGAGGGCAGGGATTGGTTTTCTTTTTGCTGGTATTTGCATCCCATTGCTTGGCACATTCTAGGTGACTGTTCCTTGGGGGTGTCCACTGACTAGGGGTACTCACCAAGGCTTGGTACACTGGGCCTTCAGCAGCCTCTCTGTATCTTCTCTCACTGAAATCTCATTGACTCCCATGAGCTCAATTACCATCTTGATGCTGATGATAGCTCAATGCATTTAGACTTCCAGATGGAGCCATATAACCAGCCTCTATGCCTCTCTTGGGCTATAATTCTGCATGGTTGCTAGATATTTCCATCTGTATATCCCACTGGCATCTCAAACTCAATACATTGAAAATGGAATTGATTATTCCCCTCCTCCCCTAAATCTGGCCTTCCTCCAGATCTCCAGTATTTCTGTTAAGTACCCCCATCATGCTCCCATTTACAAAGGCTGCATTGCAACCTCTGAGTCATTAATCAATCATTTAGCATTTACTAAGTGCCAAGCTTGAAGAATAAAAGACAAAAATCAACCTATCAACAAGCACAGATGCATAGAGCACTGGGCCTAGAGTCAGGAAGACCTGAGTTCAAATCTAGCCTCAGACACTTACTAGCTGTAGGACCCTGCGCAAGTCACCTAACCTCTTGGAGGTACTGAGATGGTTCTGTGCATAGAGGGCTGGGTCTGGAGTCAGGAAAATATGAGTTCAGATCAAATCAGGAAGTTTATTGTTAAGCAGTTTCAGTCTGACTCTTCATGACCCCATTTGAGGTTTTCTAGAGCATTTTACTATTTCCCTCTCCAGTTCATTTTACAAATAAGGATATGGAGGCCAACAGGATTAAGTGACTTGCCCAGGGTCACAGAGCTAGTAAATGTGTGAGGCCAGATTTGAATTCAGGAAGAGGAGTCTTCCTGACTTAAAGCCTGTGCTCTATCCAGTTACACCACCAAGACTTGAGTTCAAATCTGGCCTCAGACACTTGGAGGTGCTTTGATAAGTAGTTCAATTATTATTAGTGATTAGAAGTATTTTTCCATGAGATTTCATACAGTACTCAAAAGAACTGCAAACTAACCCTTTGATCTCATAAGGCCAAGCACGAGAAGCTTTCCAGAGGACTGCTACTATGAACAGCTTTCAAGGTTCTGATTACACAGTATAGTGAACTCTCTTATTTATTCAGTAACAAATTAAGGCAAAACATTCACAGAAATTAAAATACAGCATTTACAATGTTACGACTTAACAACTTATTACTAAAGTGGACACATAGTTTTCACCAAAGTGGTCACATAATTTTAAACAAAGTACATTCATTTAGTAACTCAATCATTCATAAGGAGTCAAGCCTCCTTAATTGACCCAAAGTAAAAAGGTCAAGGTCTTCCACCCCTAGGTAATATTGTCTTAATCTCTTTAATCAAAACATCTTCTTTCTTCTTAATTGGAGATTAGTTTCCAATCATCCTTAATTAGTAAGTCCTTAACTCAACCATCTAAATGTAAAGGTCAAAGTCCTCCACCCCTAGTAAATCATGATCCTCTCAATTTGCATTAAATACCCAATGAGAGGTCTTTTCATCTTAACTTGCGGTTGGCTCTCCATTTCCATGGTTCCCCTTCCCACAGTTTCTATTCCTGGGAAGACAAGGCCTAACAAAGCCACAAAAACATTCATACACATCGCTGGTGTCCTCATCAATTCACTTTCTGCCTATGAAATCAACATAGACCCAACAACAAGGTCTGAGGCCTCTATCAACAAATGAATCTGACAAAGTAACATCAAAACAGACAGACAAAGTACCGGCACCACAGTCATGGTTCCTCCCTGTTTTCCTTTCTTCTCGCTTCTCAGTTCTTGTTCCTGACAGTTTGGCTGGCCCTCAGAAGTTCTTGGCAACTTTCAGAAGAAGTTCTGCCACCACAAGTTCTGTTCTCAAAATCTTCTCTCTTCTCATTTCCTAGCTCCTCAGGCTCTAGCTGATTGCTCCCAGAAATTCTGGCTCTCTAGCTTGGGCATTTCTTTTTTTTTTTTTAAACATCCTCAGAGAATATTTTTATTTTATTTTTTTTTGCTTTTTGGAGGGCAGTTGGGGTTAAGTAACTTGCCCAAGGTCACACGGCTAGGTTTTTGTTTGTGTGTGCGTTAAGTGTCTGAGGTCAGATCTGAACTCAGGTCCTTCTGACTCCAGGGCTGACACTCTACTCACTGTGCCACTTAGCCGCCCCATGGGCTTTTCTTTATATAAGGTATTAGCTCCTCCCTGTTTTGTCCCTTCCTATTACAACAGGAAGTTCCTCCCATTATGGGATTCACGAGTTCTGGCTCTTAATACTTGATACAATCATCCTTGAAACAAGGTGCTAAGTGCCTGCCAATACAAGGGGAATAGCTTTTGTTCTTATGGATTCTTTTAGTTATCTGTATATATTGGTTACCAGACTCTTATCAAAGATTTTGAGGCAGTAAACACTGAGCCTAGAGTCAGGAAGACAAGAGTTCAAATCCTGCTTGAGACATTTACTAACTGTGTGACTCTGGGCAAGTCCACTCCAGTGTCCTTGCCAAGAAAACCTATGTAGGGTTCTTGAGGTTTGGGGTTTAGAGGTTCTCTAGACTCTAAAAATATCTACACACAAAATCCTGCCAAATGAATTCAACTTGAGGCTTCTCTCAGTCAAAGTAAAGCAAAGTGTATTAAAGATTTGCCATAATGCGTAGAGTCTTAGGGAGCCTAAGTATTCATGATGCTTGTATTGACAAGCTGGGCCAGAACAATCTGACACAGATTGAGTCTGAACTAGACTGAATCTGAGCCCTTCATGGAGGCAAGATGGATCTTCTAAACAGAAAGATTGTGAGAGGATTTAGGGGTGGTCTAGAGAAGGGGTTTGGGGAGGGTCTTGAGGAGGAGTCTAAAGGGGATCTTTGATGGAGCTGAGGTCAGACTCCAGGAATGGGATTAAGGGTGGGAAATAGCTGGAGGCTCCCTGGAGATGACTGACAATGGAGGGCTAGGCTAGTTTAAGGGTAACAGATTTGGGTATAGATATTTTGATAGGATCAAGGGCGGGAAGCAGCTGGACAATAGAGGGCTAAACTAGGTTGAGAGTAACAGATTTGTGTCTAGCAATAATAAAAGGCTTATGGCCTCAGGCAAATGCCTCATCAAGTGGGAAGATTCAAGGGGGTTCCCAGAACCTAAACCCCATTGGGGTTAATGAAACATAAGATTTTCCCTGTCCATTAATAGGCCTATGTGACTGTTTGTGTTCCTTTTTCCCTTGGAACATGGGCCATGTTTCTAGGTCTAAAGGTACACAGGTACTGCAATCATAGATGTCTTTCTGCTTTGAGCTCTGGCCCAGTTCACAGCTATGACATATCCTGAGTCACACAGATCTCATTCAGGGAGATTTATATTGCCTTGGGGGAGGAATTTGTCCAAGGGGAAGCTTGCTTATGGGAGGCTTGCTTGCAGGGAGACTTTCACACCTTTTGGCACTGGGTCAATCAGGTACTGAGTCATGTGGGTTGTGATGCCTTCTGGCTCTGAGCCAATTAGTTGAAAATTATATATACTGGGAGGTTGGTATTTTACTTTGGGGCTCACTCACGGGAAAAATACTTCTTTGTGATTTGGCCAGACAAAACTCTGGATAGCTGCTGTTATTAAGGAGCCCCCCCCCCCTCGCCAACCCAGATGTTGGCACTCCCTGATCTGGTGATTGGGTATCTATTATTCTGTTTAGACAGCTGGAGCCCTGTCTATTGGATTCTTTCTTAGATACTCACTTCTTTCTACTTATCTGTACTTATCTGTCTGTTAATTAAAGTAAGATTGTTAACCCCTTTAAAACTGTCTTTCTTTTAGAAAAGCAGATCAAAGAACCTGTGCTAGCAGCCCACTGTGTGTGCTAGTGTGGTTGCTACTACAACCCCCCTCCCCACTCTCCCTACTCCCCGGGAAAGTATTGGCGTGCTATGGTCCAGAGGATCACAAAGAGTCAGACATGACTGAACAACATGGGCTGCAGTGGGTACTGGGCATACAAAGAGCAAAAACAGTCCTTTCCCTCAGGGAGCTTCTGTTCCAATGGGTGTGATGTGGAGCACCAGAAAGGGGATGCCAAAGTGGGCCTAGAACTGGGAGGAACTTTTGGTGAACCTACTTCTGGGAGTTTGTGATGAAGTAGAATGCCAGGCCCAGGCTCTCTACTTGCTTCTTGGGGAAGAAAAAGACCTTTTGATTGTCTGCTGAGACACACTGGGAATGCACACAGTAAGGCCCCACTCCATCTTGCACAGCTTATCCCTGCCAGGATAAGCTCATCACTTCTGGACTCAGCCCCATACGACTAGCTCAAGCCTCCTCTCCCTCTGTATGGAGGGTAGAGTATCATTCTCTCAATGCCTTTCTTTACCAAAAGCAGATGTTCAGGTTCCCCTACCTCACATCTGCTGCCCTACATGGTTTCAGATCTAACAATGTGGTACCCTGCCCCAACTCCTCTTTCCTGGCTTTTGTGTGTTGCCTCCTTCTTTAAATTATAAGCTTATTGAGGGTAGGGACCATCTTTTGGGTTTTTTAAATTGTGTTCTAAGTGCTAAGCACAATGTCTGGCATATCAAAAAAGATTAAAATTTTTTTATTGAATTGGATAGAGAAAAACACTTTCTCTTTCCTTCTTGCTCAATACAAGGTATAAGAATGGATCTCTGAGCACCTAAGGTCTGTAGGTACAGTGCCTCCTTGGCAAGTCCACGTGTTTCAAATGGGGATATTTCCTACCTTTGTCTTCTTTCCTTTCATAAGGGGCCTTCAGGGTGGCTGAACCTCATTGACCTGCACAACCCTGAAGAGCTATCTGCTTGACCCAGTTCAGTGATAGATCAACCCAAGACCCAATAGCCTGCGTCCCATAGCTAGGAGGCAGGCACTGTCATCCAGCTTCTATGTCATATCCAGAAGTGAACTGTGGTGGCAGAATGCTTTGTGGCAAGCTTTAAAGTGTGAGTCCTCTCTCCCTAGTGGTAGTGAGTGTTTCAGAGGGGTGGGTGTGGATGTATTTCTGTTTGGGTTATATTTTTTCTTTTTCCTTGAGGGGAGAAGGCAAGGCAATTGGGGTTAAATGAATTGCCTAAGGTCACACAGCTAGTAAGTGTGTCAAGTGTTTGAGGCCAGATTTGAACTCAGGTCCTCCTGATTCTAGGGCCGGTGCTCTATTCACTGTGTCACCTAGCTACCCCCCTGGTTATATCTTTTCAGTAAATATCCTTTTGTAAAAACTAGCTAATGTCAATGGGTTAAATGATATTTGGGTAGTAACCAATGGGGTGACCAATCTTGGGGAAGGAACGAGAGAAGGATGGGTATTTATTAAGCACTTACTGTGTGCCAGACACTGTACTAAGTGTTTTACAAATATTATCTCACCAGAATGGGGGTTTAAGCTAATAGCATTGTAGAAAACACCCCACTACCCCTCAATGATAACTCTAGAACCCCTTGGGGGAGGTATGGTATCCCTGCTCTAAAATCTGACCCACTTATGCTAGTCTGGATTAAAAGCATAAATCTACAACCTCACTATATACACAAATACAAGATACATAGACAGTAGAAGGAAGGTAACATCTAGAGAGAAAGCCATTCCCAGAAGAGAGGAGCAAGAGAGGTCTCCTGAAACAGATAGCTAGATGGTGTCATGGATAGAACACAGAATTTGGAATCAGGGAGATCTAAGTTCAAACCATTACTAGCTGTGTGACTCTGAATAAGTCACTTAACCTTTGATTGCCTCAGTTTCTCCATCTGTAAAGGGTGTGTGTGTGTGTGTGTGTGTGTGTGTGTGTGTGTGTGTAAATAGCGCCTACCAGAGAAAGTTGTTGCAAAGACTCAAATTAATTAACATATGTAAAGGCTTTTCAAACTCTATATAAATGCTAGCTATCAATTATCGTGTTTGAGTTGAATCAACGAAGGATTCTAAGAGGTGGGAATAAGAAGAGAGGGCATCCCAGTCACAGGAGACAATCTCTACAGACACCAGGATGGGCCATCAAATGTTATATATGAGGAACCACAAGAAGCCAGTTTGCCTGAACCGTAGACTAGGTGAAGGGACAGGTAGTTAGAAGTAGGTTTTGAAGGGCTCGAAATGCCAAACACAAGAGTTTGCATTTGATCTTAGAGGTCACTGGAGTTTATTGAATGGAAGAGGGATGTGGTCAGACCTGCAGATTGACACACTCATTTTAGTGACTGGTTGGATTAAAGACAGGAGAAATGAGGCAGGAAGACAGATTGGGCGGAGGGGGCTCCTCCAATAATCTAGGCAAGAGATAATAAAGGCCAGAACTAGAGTGCTGATGGTGCTTGCGAAGAGAAGGGGATGGATGTAAGAGATGATGGGACATAGAAATGACAAGATTTAGAAACGAACGGGATGTATGGTGCGCATAGAGTGAGCGGCTTAGATTCACCAACAAGGTCACAAATGTGTGTGGCTAAGAAAATGGTGTTGTCCACAACAGAATAACTCATTTCAGAAAGGGGTTTCAGTTGTATCTTCATGACCCCATTTGTCTCTTGGCAAAGACACTGGCATGGTTTGCCAACTTGCAAGTGAATTGTATTTAAATGAGAGAGGGCTGTGCAAGGTCACCAGCTTCACTTTCTCCTCCGGAGCCCTATGGGTCCAGTGGCCAGATATAGATCGGGATGACTAGAGATGGCCTCCTCTCCATAGGTTAGGCTTAGGAGGAAAATAACAAATTTTGTTTTAGATGTTGAATATGAGGTGTCTATGGAACACGAAGCTCAAAATATCCAATAGGTGGTTGGTTATGAGAGACTAAAAACCAAGGAAGAAACTAGGGCTAGATATATAGCTCTAGGAATCATCTGCATAGAGATAATAACTATACCCATGGGAACTGAGAGAGTCACAGAGAGAAAAAATAGAGAGAAGGAAGGGGAGAGGGGAAGAAATGTCATGAGTGAAATTTAGCAAAAAAAGGTAAACCAAGGCAGCTTCTCTGAGCAAGACATTATTTTATTAATAGGAGCATGCTATCTGCCAATAAAAAGGTCAATAGCCACCTCAGTTTCCAGCCAAAGACCTGGAGCAAAGAACAACTCCCCTTTTATAGGTTTTGGAGATCAGAACAAAGAACAGAACAGGGTAGGTGACATCATTGATTGAGGACAATATGATTGGTTATATAGCTGAGGCAAAGAGAACAATATGATTGGTTAAAAGTTGGGAATGGGGATTAAGCAACAATCCCCTCCTTTCCTCCTGTGACTAAGAAGTTGCTAGAGACCACCTACAATATAGTGGCCCAGACTTCTTTAAGAACAAACCAAACTTCCTTGAAGGATAGCTTGGTGGTATAAAGATTAGGCCCAACTGCCTTATGGCAAACCACATCCTCCCAGGTTAGCAGAAGTCCTTGGGGTGGGAATAGAACAGTGAGTATTAGCAAGACAACTAGATTTCTAAACTTAACCCATTCCAGGCCTGAATTCTGAACTAAGTTCAGAGACAGGGAACCATGACTTAGGCAGTCACAAAATAGGATCAATTAAAAAATGATATGTAATCAATTTAATCATCTCAGAGAGAGGCAGAGACAGGGAGACACAGAGGAAGGGGTGATGGAGGTAAGGAGAGACAGGGAGTGAAAGACAGAGAGGGAAACAGAGAGGTGAGAGAGGGAGAGGGAGGAAGGGAGGGAGAGCAGAAAGAGAGCGAAGAGATAAAGAGGACTGAGACAGAAACAAGGATACAGAGAAGGGGATGATAGAGATAGGGAAAGAGGGGGAATGAAAGACAGAGAAATAAAAAAAAATAGAGAGGTGAGAGAATGAGAGATAGAGGGAGGGAGGGAAAGAAAGAATTAGAGAGAATGTAAGAGGGAAGAAGAGAGAGAATGAGAGAGGGAGGAAGAGAAAGAGAGAGAATGAGGAAGGGAGAGAAAGAGAGATAGAGGAGGACCTGGAAAAAGTCTTTCAGGGACACTCACAGCGAGAGCACAAGATTGGGATGATATTCACCAAAAATTATTAATATTATTATTATTTTGCTTTTTTTTGGAGGGCAATTGGGGTTAAATGACTTGCCCAAGGTTACACGGCTAGTTTTGTGTTAAGTGTCTGAAGCTGGATCCAAACCCAGGTCCTCCTGACTCCAGGGCTGGTGTTTTATTCACTGCGCCACCTAGCCACCCCCAAAAAATTATTAAGAAGGAGTAGTTTTAATGGGTAGGAGGAGATTCAAGAGAAACAAGCATGAAAACCCAGAGAGGAGAGAGTAAGAATCCAGCAGGAGAAGCTGGTCAACAGTAATGTAGAGAGGTGAAAAGCATCATTCCTGACTTTCCCCAGAGCCAGCTTAGGCTCTCATCACCTTTTTCCTATTAAAATCACCCCCTAATTGATCTTCCTGTCTCCAGTTTCTCTCCTATTTTCTACATAGCTGTAATTTGATTAGTTAAATAAATTGATTTAATTAATTATTGATTTATATAATTAATATTCCTCAAACATAGCTCTGACTGTGTCACTCTTTTCTATAAAAATCTTCATGGGTCCCCAATTGCCTCTCAAATAAATTATAATCTCCATGGCTTAGAACTTAATGCTCTTCACAGTATGGTTTCTGCCAACCTCTCTAGATTTATTTCATATTCCTTCCCTCAATGGATTCTATGTTTTAGCTAAACTGGCTTACTAAGTATTCGCTTTGCAGAGGCTGTCTCCCA
Organism: Gymnobelideus leadbeateri; assembly: GCA_011680675.1. NCBI lineage: Eukaryota > Metazoa > Chordata > Mammalia > Diprotodontia > Petauridae > Gymnobelideus > Gymnobelideus leadbeateri. The sequence continues at coordinate 149,040 of WOXC01009071.1, forward strand.
TCTCTAAAATATATTCCCTCCTTTCCTTTGCCTCTTAGCCTTCCTAGCATTCTTCAAGGTCTCACTCAGGTGCTACTTCATATATGAGGCCTCCCCTGAGGTCCTCCAATGTTAGGGCTCTCTCTCCCAATATTACTTTTTTTAAAATTAAATTTCTTTTTTTTTTCAAAGAACAAAAATCTATTTTCTTTCTTCCCACCTTCCCCCCTCACCACTGAGGGATAAAAAGAGAAAAAAGGAAACAAAGCTCTTGTGAATAGCAAACATCATCCTCAGTCCTCTAGAGTCATGACTAGTCCTTACATTAATTAGAGTTCTTAGGTCTTAAAACTTTTGAAAGGTCTAATTTTGTTTGTTTGTTTTACAATGTTGCTATTGTACAAATTATTCTGGTTCTGTTCATTTCATCCTGCATCAGTTCATACAAGTCTCCCAGGTTCCACTGAAGCAATCCTTTTCATCATTTCTTATGGTATAATAGTATTCTACTTAGTCAAACATTTATTAAGCACCTACTGTTTTCCAGGCAGTGTGTTAAGTGCTGGACATATAAAGAAAGACAAAAGACAGTCCCAGGCTCAAGAGATCACAGTCTAATGGAGAGAGACAACGTGCAATTACTGTGTACAAGCAAGTTCTAGACAGGACAAATGGGGACTAGTGAAGAGAAAAAAGGCCAGATCACTTTAAAGGAGACTGGGAAAGGGTTCCTGCAGAAGATGGGATTTTAGCTGGAACTTGAAGGAAGCCAGGAGGTAGAGAGAAAGAGAGAGAGCATTCCAGGCATGGGGGACAGTCAGAGAAAATGACCTTTGTAGATCTTATGGAGGAGACCAGAGCTATTGGATTAAAGAGTACATGGAAAGAAATAAAGTCTAAGAAGTCTGCAAAAGTAGAAAGCAGCTAGTTATGAAGGACTTTAAAAGCCAAAGATGATTTTATATTTATTCTGGAGGTGACAGGAAGCCAGTGGAGTTTATTGAGTATAGGTGACATTGTCAGACCTGAGCTTTAGGAAAATGAATTTGATGGATGAATGGAGGATGGATTAGAGTGGGGAGAGACTTGAGGTAGGTAGACCCACCAGCAGCTATGGCAATAGTCCAGGTGTGAGGTGCTGGAGGTAGCATCAGAGGAGAGACAGGGCATATTGGGGAAAGCTGTAGACGCAACAGGCTTTGGTGACAAATTGGATTGGTGCCTAGATTGTGGGCCTGAAAGGTTGGAGGGATTGTGGTACTATTTACAATAATAGGAAAATTTGGAAGGGTGGATGGTTTGGAGAAAAAGATAATGAATTATGCTTTGGATATATTGAGCTTAAGATGTGTGTTAGATATCTAGTTCAAGATGTCTAAAAGGCAGTGCAGCTAGGTGGCGCAGTGAGTAGAGCGTCCGCCCTGGAGTTGGAAGGACCTGAGTTCGGATCCCGACCTCAGACACTTAACGCACACACAAACAAAAACCTAGCCGTGTGATCTTGGGCAAGTTACTTAACCCCAATTGCCCTCAAAAAAAAAAAAAAGATGTCTAAAAGGCAGTTAGAGATGAGAGATTGGAGGTCAGCAGAGAGGTTAGGGTTAGACAGTCACCAGCATAGTGATGGTAATTAAATCAAGGGAAGCTAATGAGATCACCAAGTGAAATAGTATAGAGGGAGAAACAGAGGGCCCAGGACAGAGCCCTGAAGGACACCGACAGATAGTGGGTGCAAGCTGGATGAAGATGTGGCAAAGTAGACTGAGAAGCAGTCAGACAGGTAGAAGAATCGGGAGAGATTCAGTGGCCCCCAAAAAACCTAGAGTAAAGAGAGTATGAAGGGGAAGAAGGTGATAGTATCAAAGGCTGCAGAAAATCAAGGATGAGTGAGAACCGAGAAAAGGCCATTAGACTTGACAATCCTTATTAATTTGAGAGAGCAGCTTCAGTTGAAAGACGATGTCAGAAGAATGAGGGGAGTTAGGTGGTACAGTGGATCGAACACCCAGGCTGAAGTCAGGAAGACTCATCTTCCTGAGTTCAAATCCAGGTTCAGACATTAACTAGCTGTGTCATCTTGGGCAAGTCTCTTTACCCTTGGGCGAGTTGGCCTCAGTTTCTTCATCTGAAAAATGAGCTGGAGAAGGAAATGACAAACCACTTCAGTATCTTTGCCAAGAAAACCCCAAAGGAGTCACAAAGAGTCAGACGTGACTGAAAAACAACTGCATAGAAACAACAAAGAGGAGAATGAAAGGAAAGAAAAGAAAATAGGGGCCCCTATCATAGAGGGGTCTCTGAAAGAGTTTAGCCACAAAAGGCAGGAGAGCTATGGAATGAGAGGTGGGATGGATGGATCAAGTGATGGTTTTCTGATGATGGGAAGACACAGGCATGTTTTTGGGCAGTGGAGAATGAGCCAACAGATAGGGAGAGATTGAAGACTGAAGAGTATAAGATCCATGAAGAGTGTCTCTATTAAGCACCTACTGTGTACAAGACACATTCCCACAGTAAGCACTCAAATAAATGTTTGTTGAATTTGTTTCTTAAAAAGGTCAATGCTCTGAAACTACAGTGACTAGTCTTAGCCCCAAAACAGAAATGTGCCAGTGCACCTTCCACCTTTCCTTGAACAAGTGGGGGCCTAGGGGTACAGAATGTGGTATGTACTGCCAGAAACTGCTTCTGAATCAATTTGTTTTACTTAACTGTTTTACCTTGCTCCCTGTGGAGGACCACTGTATAGGTAGTGTGGTTGGTGGTAACTGGGGCATATCTGGAAATGACCACAATGTGAAAACAGAAGACATCAATAAAACTTTGATTATTAAAAAAAAGAAGAAGAAGAAGAATTTAATTGTTTAATCACTGAAGATTGGGGAAGTCAGAGGAGGTTCCCAGAGACAAGGAAAGTGGGGCAACAGTTATGTGGCACAGTGGGTGGAGCACCAAACCTAGAGTCAGGAAGACCTGAGTTCAAATTTGACCTCAGACACTGACTAGCTGTATGACAAGTCACTTCACCCTGTTTGCCTCAGTTTCCTCATCTGTAAAATGGACTGGAGAAGGAAATAGCAAACCACTCCAGTGTCTTTGCCAAGAAAACCCCAAATAGGTCACAAAGAGTCAGACATGACTAAAACCACTGACAACAACAGAAGAGGGGGAAGAACACCCTACTAGATGAAAAGAGATCACTAGATTAGGGAGAACCAGTTCAAGAGCCCCATGGAGAGATAAGGCTGATGCTGATATATAAATTAGGCCCAGGGCCAAAAGTGTTTTAAACTCTTTACTAAAGGCCAGGCATTGTGCTAAGGTCAGAAGATACAAAGAAAAATTAAAGACAATCCCTGCCCTCAAAGAGCTTACTTTTTAATGTGGGAGATAAAGAAACTTTGTGCTAAGACTAGATTGAGTGGTGGCTAGGTAGCGCAGTGAATAGAGCACTGGTCCTGGAGTCAGGAGGACCCAAGTTCAAATCCAGCCTCAGATACTTAATACTTACTAGTCATGTGATCTTGGGCAAGTCACTTAACCCCAATTGCCCTGCAAAAAGGAAAAAATAAAATAAAATAAAGACTAGGTTGACCAAACTAGATTAATCCTCCCCCTTCATACATAGAAATGTGAACCTAGACTGGAACAGGAGAAACCAACCAGAGATTCAGAGCCAAGAGGGTCCTAGGATATGGAGGAGAGGGAGGAAGAGGAGGAAGGGGAAAGGGAGGGGGAGAGAAAAGGGGAGGGAAATTAATGCCTTCATTTTACAGAAGAAAAGATTGAGGCCCAGAGAAGGGGAGGGGTCAGAGCTAAGACACAAAGCCCTGTCTGCTGAAACCATCCAAAATCTAGAGGTCCCTCTCAAGTCAACAATCATTTTTTAAAATCTGCAATCGCTGTATATTTCTTCATCCATTCATTCATTTGCTTATTCATTTATTTATCTATTCATTCATTCGTTTCTTTTTAACATTCTTTTTTAAAATTTTGAGTTCTGGATTCTCTCCCTCCCTCTTAGCCCTCTCCCACTCTTTGTGAAGGCAAGAAATGTGATATCAATTTTACATGTGAAATTATGAAAAATATATTTCCATGTTAGCCACATTGCCAAAAACAACAACAACCTCAAAATAAAGAAAGTGAAAAAATTATGCTTCCATCTACATTCAGCCTCCATCACTTCTTTCTCTGGAGGTAGACAGCATTTTTCATCCTAAGTCCTTTAGAATTTTCGTGGATCATTGGCATTCACAGTTAATCATAGTACAAAAAATTCCTGTTAACTATGTACAATATTCTCCAGGCTCTGCTTGCTTCACTTTGCATCAGTTCTTATAAGTCTTCCCAATTAACAAGCATTCACTAAACATTTAATATGTACTAGGCATGGTGCTAAGGGCTGGGAAAACAAATATTCCAAACAGAAAGCAAAAAAGAAAGATAGTCCTTGCGCTCAAGAAGTTTACATACTATTGGTGGAAAACAATACATAAAGGCAGCTGAAAAGGCATGGAGTAAGGTAGAGAAAATCTTAAAGAGTCAGGAGTACAGCCTGGAGAGGAAGATCCTTCTTAAAGGGAGGCATCCTTCTTAAAAGGGAGGTTGTGGGAGGAAGCAGCCAATCAGACAGGAAGTTCAAGTTCAGGGGCCCTGCGATTTCAGTGGCTAGTAGAGAAAACCCTGAGAAGCAAAACTCCAGCCTGGAGAGAACTATCTGGTCAAGCTGCTTCTCACCAGGGTTGGGATGGCTCAGAATTCTTAGGGGTGCAAACTTTCAGATGTGGGGGAATGAGGAACTGTGCCCCAGGAATAATCATAGTCAATGATTTCTGTGGCACCTTGCTGTTGCAAATCCTCAAAGGTGCTAATGAACATGTGATTTCATCAGCTTGGAAGCTCCCTCCAACAGTTGGAGAGGTAGGTTTTACTTTTTTTTTTTTTTTTTTGGAGGGGAGGAAGGAATGTGCACCTGACATTTCATTGCAATTGGCACAGGAAGAGAAGAAAACAGGTGTTTATTAAGCACCTACTGTATGCCATGTATGGGCAGCTAGATGACACAGAGTATAAGGTGCTGGGCCTAGAGTCAGAAACACTCATCTTCCTAAATCCAAATTCAGCCTCAGACACTTCCTAGCTATGTGACCCTGGGCAAGTCTCTTTACCCTGTTTACCTCAGTTTCCTCATCTGCTAAATAAGCTGGAGAAGGAAATGGCAAACTACTCTGGTATCTTAGCCAAGAAAACCCTAAACAGGGTCGTGAAGAATCAGGCACAACTGAACAACAACAAAAGTGTGTCAGTTAAATAGAGTTATTCTTCACAACAACCCTTTGAAATAGGTCCTATTATGATCTCCATTTTATAGCTGAGGAAGCTGAATCAGAGGTTAAGTGACTTACTATAATGGCAAGCACAGAAGTAATTCACACCTTGTTTCAGCTATTGAATTAACACCTTGTTTCAGTTCAAGTTTCTTGAGAATGTGTGAACCCCACAACTTGTGAACCCTAGAACTCATGAACTCCTGCAACAGGAGTTAATGACCATATATAAGGAGAATTTCTAGGCTAGAGATAGCAGAACTGAGAAGAAGACTCTTGCGGTGGCAGAGTCAAGAAAGAGAAAACTTGTGGTACCCCTGCATCTGTTTGTCTGCTCTGTCTGTATTGATGTTTGTTTGTTATACTTTGTATACAAGCAAACTTTTTTGTTTGCTTTGTAAGCCCTGGGACCTTAATGGAAGCCCTGAAAGAGGATTTTCTGGTTATATGTTTACAGAAATCCTGGAGGTCCTGGGACTTTACTTGTGATTTGTGCTGACTTCTTGGACCTTGTTTGTGGGTCTGTGTTGATTTCTATGTTGATGATTTGTGTTAAGCTCTCAGACCTTGTTGGTGGGTCTGAGTTGATTTCACAGGCAGATAGTGAATCAATGATGGTGCCGGCAATATGTATGAATATTATTGTGGCTCTGTTAAGCTTTGTCTTCCCAGAAACAGGAACTGTGAAGGACCTGAGATGGACTGGATACTGTGAACTTCAATATGGAACGGGAACTGAACAAAGAACTGGACAAGGAGATGGACAAGGAACTGGGAGCTGCCTGCTTTGAATCCAGGTGACAGTTCTAGCTGGGAACATGGAAGAGGAACCATGGAAGCTGAGAGCCAGCCTCAAGTCAAGCTGAAAGAAGACTTTACTTGGATACTGTGTACTGACTGAGAAGATTATGATTTACTGTGACCTAGGGGTGGAGAACTTTGACTTTTGTGTTTTGTGATTGAATTAAGGATTTTGTGATTGACTAAATGAATGTACTTTGTTTAAAACTATGTTACCACTTTGGTGAAAACTATGTGGCTATGTTAGTGATAAGTTGTTGAGTTGTGATAGAGTGAATGCTGTATTTTGATTTTCTGTGATAAGTTGTAACATTGTGAATGCTGTATTTTGATTTTCTATGAATGTTTTGCTCCGATTTGTTATTGAATAGAGAGTTCACTATACTGTATAATCAGAACCTTAAAAAGCTGTTCACAGCAGGAGCCCTCTGAAAAGCTGCTCATGGTGTGTGTGTGGCTTTACACTTACCAAGGGTCACATACTTAGTCAGGGTCTGACACCAGCCTTCAATTCAGGTCTTCCTGATTCCAGGCCCACATTCTAGCCACCATATCACCTAGCTGCCTCTAAGGGGGAGCAAAGGCAGATAACTGATAAATCCTCTGTAATATATGTGTGTGTGGATAAATATGAGTGTAGATATGTGTGGAGATACTTCTATATATGCAAGTATATAGATAGCATATAATATATTCTATGACTTACTATGTTTTAGTATTATTACATTTATTATATAATATTTTTGCATTTACATAATATTTTATATTACTATGTGCTATATTAGTGGGATTAAACTCAAATAGAAATGGGGACCATGAAACTATATATATATATATATATATATATATATAAGGATCTCTGTGGGCCAAATATAGACTTGGAAAATCACATATTGACATCATCTATGTTCTATTGTATTTTCATTTATTTTGTTAAATATTTCCCAGTTGCATTTTAATCTGGTTCAAACCCCACATGTTTGATATCTCTGTGCTATATAATGTCACATAGTATATAATATCATTATGGTACAGAATTATATAATAATTCTATGTGCTATATATGATATGATTTTGTTACAATGTATTATGTAGCATATGTAATATGATATATTGTACATTTATTATGTATCACATGTGATCTATTATTTAATATTCTATTCCATGTCAAATATATATTACAAAGATTTTTATGTATTTTTGTATCTACCAGAGTTTGTGGCTCATGGAGGATGCATAAGAAGGGACTTATATGGACCATCCATGGAAAAGTACTCTAGGTTTCCTCTGGAAAGTTCTAGAAGCTCAGGGGACATATGTGACTCCATGATAAAAGGGCTTAGTGCTTTGAGATAATGAAGCAAACCCCATTTTGGCCAACAAGCAACTGACTCAGTGGATCTTTCAGAGGGAGCGAATCCACCTCATTTAATTCTTCCTTCCAATCTCCAGGTGGCATCTCTGGGGCTTCCCATGGGGACTCAGGATGGATGGCCTTTCCCCAGTATGACACATGGGGAACATTTCTTTTAAATAAGAATCCACCAGAGCATAAATATAACTACTTACTTAGCAGTAAGGTGAAAGCAATAACATCACAGGTTCTCCAATATGGAACACGCGGGAAGAATAAATACAGCATATTACACACACAAACCTGGGTTACACTCTCAGATCAGTAAAGAAGAGTATGAACACACATTTAGACCTGGCAGGGAAGTATATGAATATGGAAAACCCATGTGTTTAGGACAACTTACAGTTCTGGAAGTATCAGGTTTGGCGCCATCTTTCTCTCTCAGGAGCTATCCATAAAAGTTCCTAGAGCACAGCTTCTATACTGAACAAATGCTTGTAATGCTAAGTAAGCTTAGTTGAACAACCCTGTACTTGAAGTCCTAGTCAAACTAGTTAATCTGCTGGTTGACTTTTCTGATTCTCTGTTTCCAAGATTTTTAAAAATGTATTTCTAAAATATATGTATTTTTAAAATATATTTTTAGGGGCAGCTAATTGGAGCATTGAATAGAGCACCAACCCTGGAGTCAGGAGGACCTGAGTTCAAATCTGGCCACAGACCTTTCCTTTAACTAACACACTAGCTGTGTGACCTTAGGCAAGTCACTTAACCCCAATTGCCCTGCCTTCCTTCCCATCCAAAAACTTTTTTAAAATATATTTTAATACATATTTAAAAATATTTTGTAAAAATATATTTTGTTTTTTAAAAATATTTTGTAAAAATATATTTTATTTTTTAAAAATATTTTTATTGGGGTGGCTAGGTGGCAGAGTGAATAAGAGCACTGGCCCTGGAGTCAGGAGGGCCTGCATTCAAATCCGACCTCAGACACTTAATATTTACTAGCTGTGTGACCTTGGGCAAGTCACTTAACCCCAATTGCCCTGCCTTCCCCTCTCCACAAAGAAAACAAATTTTTTCCTTCAATTACTTTTAAAACAATTTTAAAGCATTTTTTCAAGTTTTGAATTCCAAATTCTATCCTTCCCTACTTCCTTTCCCTTCCTTTTCCCCACCCCAAGATGGTAAGCAATCAGATATAGGTTATGCATGTGCAATCATGTACAACATTTCCATATTGGTCATTTTGTAGAAGAAGACTCAAATAAAAGAAAAAGAGAAAGAAAGAAAGAAAGAAAGAAAGGGACAGAGGGAGGGAGGGAGGAAGGAAGGAATGAAGGAAGGAAGGAAAAAAGAAAGAAGGAAAGGAAGGAAGGAAGGAAGAAAAAAAATAGCATGCTTCCATCTGTATTCAAACAATATCCATTCTTTCTGTGGAGGCAGATAATATGCTTCATCACTAGTCCTTTGGGATTGTTTTGGATCATTGTATTGTTGAGAATAGCTAAGTCATTCATAGTTCTTCATTGAACAATATTGCTGTTACTACATACAACTTTCTCCTGGTTTTGTTCACTTTACTTTGCATCAGTTCATTTAAGTCTTTCCAGGTTTTTCTGAAATCATCTTGCTTGTCATTCCTTATAGCACAATAATATTCTATTACAATCATATACTACAGCTCATTCAGCCATTCCCCAACTGATGAGTGTCCCCTCAATTCCAGCTCTTAACCACCACAAAAAGAGCTGCTATAAATATTTTTGTACACATAGGTCCCTGTTTTTGGAAATGTTTTTGTTTCCAAAATGAGCTCTATTTTTCCCGTTGGTGATGAAGGAGGTAATAAATGTTGTAAGCCTCTGATTTCAGAGAGAGACAAAGCTCCAACAGAATTGATATTCCCTAAAAGAACTGCAATTAAAAGAGTGACTCCATACATCCACTACACTTCATTCACTGATCAGTCAACATTTATTAAGTGTCTGCTATGTTCCAGTTACTATGCTAAGCACTGAGGTTACAAAAAAAGGCCAAAAAAAACCCCAAAACATTAAAAAAACCCTCACCAAAAAAACACAAAAAATATCAGTTCCAGCTCTCAGGGAGCTCATAGTCTAATCGGGAAGACAACAGATCAATAACTATTTACAAGTAAGATATAGATAGGACAAATTGGGGGTAGCCTCTGAGAAAAGGCGCTAAGATGAAGTCTAGGAAAGGTTTTCTGAGAAGACAGTAGTATTTCAGCTGAGATTTGGGGTTTTTTTGTTTTTGTTTTTGCTTTTTGGAAGGGGGAAGGCATGGCAATTGGGGTTAAGTGACTTGCCCAAGGTCACACAGCTAGTAAGGGTTAAGTGTCTGAGGCTGGATTTGAACTCAGTTCCTCTAGACTCCAGGGCCAGTGCTCTATTCACTGTGCCACCTAGCTGCCCCTTCACCTGAGATTTGAAAGAAGCCTAGGGAGCCATAATGTAGAGATGAGGAGGGAGAATGTTCCAGGCATGGGGAACTCTTATTAATTCCCACATCTAATTAGTTTGCCAAGTCTTATTGATTCTACCTTTTCAACGTCTCTCACATGTGCTCCCATTTACAGATATCCTGATGCAGCCCTTCATCACCTGGCCTACTGCAGTAGCCTCTCCATTGGTCTCCCTGCTTCTGGTCTCTCCCCTCTCAAGTTACCATCTCCAAATTGTTGCCAAACTGCTATTCCTAAAGAACAAGCCTGACTATCATTCACCTGCTTGAGAAGCTTTGATAAATAATAATAAGTAGCTAGCATTTATGTATGGATCAGGCACTGTGCTAAGTAAGCACTTTACAAATATTATCTCATTTGACACTCAGGACTACCCTAAGTGGCAAATGCCATTATAATATCTATTTTACAATTGAAGAACTGAGGCAGAAGTTAAGTGACTTGCCCAGGGTCACACAGCTAGCTAGGGTCTGAGGCCAGATTGAACTCAAGTTTTCCTGACTCCAGACCCAGAAGCTCTACCTACCCACCTCAAAGAAAATCCTGACTCTTTTGTTTAGTGTTTAAAGACTTCAGAATCTGGTTCCAACCTATCAGTTTTTTGTTTGTTTGGTTTTGTTTTTCGATGGGGGAAGGCAAGGCAATTGGTGTTAAGTGACTTGCCCAAGGTCCCACAGCTAGTAAGTGTGTCAAGTGTTTGAGGTCAAATGTGAACTCAGGTCCTCCTGACTTCAGGGCTGTTGCTCTATTTACTGCACCCCTAGCTGCCCCTCAACCTATCTTTTTTTTTTTAACAAATAAATAAATAGATAAATTTTTATTGATATAGTTTGTTTTTACATTGCTTAAATTTGTCACTTTATCTCTTCCTTTCCTCCCTCAGAGCCACCACATAAAATAACTTTTTTAAAAGATATAGAAGAAAAAAAATCATCAAAAACCAATCAACATATTGAAAAAGTCTGAAAATATATGCCATGACCTACCACCTATGCAAATGCATGGGGATAGATCTTTTCATCTATCTCTTTTCCCCTTGGCCCTTGTTCTTTGTAATTTTGCAACATTGACTTTCAGGAAGAGTCTGACTGGACTGAACAACAAAAAGAAATATCATCCTCAGGGCATTTCCCCTGGCTATCCCAGGCATGTCCTAAATTCTCTGGCCTCCCTTCCAGTCCCAGCTCAAACCCCCACCTCTACAATGAGCTTTTCCCTTAATGTGCGTGTGTTCCCTCTAACAATCACCTCCATATTATCCTGCATATATGTCCTGTTTTTCCAGAATTGTTGGCATCTTGTCTGTCTGCCCATTAAGACTGGGAACTCCTTGAGAGAAGGGACCGTTTTTGTCTTTAGGAGGTTAATAAATGTGTATTGACTAACAGAAATTTTCTGGACTGAATGGGACTGAAGAGAGGTGTTTAATAAATGCCTGTTGGATGGTTTTGTGTGGAACAGAGGAAAGTGGGTGCTTAATAAATGTTGGTGGGCTTGTATGGAGCCCAAGGTGCTTAATAAACGCCTGTTGGATTACATTGTATGAGACCAAAGAGAGTAGGTGCTTAATAAATTCCTGTTGGATTGCATTGTATGGAACAGAAGACAGTGGGTGCTTAATAAATGCCTGTTGGATTGCACTGTATGGAACAGAAGGCAGTGGATGCTTAATAAATGCTGGCTGGCTTGCATGGAGCCCAAGAGAACGGGTGCTTAAGAAATGTCTGTTGTTTTGTACGGGACAGAGAGAGTAGCCGCAGAATAAGTGCCCGTTAGATTGCATGGTATGGAACAGAAGAAAGGAGGGGCCCGGTGCCCGGGCAGGCGCCCTCCCCTCCCCCTCCCCGATCCCGGGGCGGTGGCCGGCGGGGCTCCCGGGCGGGTGGAGGACATAGAACAGAGAAGGAGCAGCAGCCCCGGCTCGCTGGCTCGCCCGCAGGCAGGCTGGCTGGCTGGCGCGCGGCGCATGCGCCCTGCGTCGGGGCGGGAGGGCGGGGGCGGCGGCGCGCGGAGGGGGAGGGGGCCGGTGGGCGGGGGCGGGTAGGGCGGCGCGTGGGGTTTCCCGAGGCTGCGGGCAGGGGCCCCCGCCGCGCCCATCGCCGATGGCTGGAGGGATCTGAGGGGCGGACGGAGGCGGCGGCTGCAGCGGCGGGAGCCAGGCCGGGCGCGCGAGGCCGGGGGCGCGAGGGCGGACACGAGAGGACGAGCGCGAGAGCGGGAGCGCGAGCGGGAGCGGGAGCGCGAGGGCCGGGGCAGCGGCGCGAGCCGGGGCGGGGGAGCAGCAGCAGCGGCCTCGAGACGCCCGCCCAGGACCCTCTGGCCGGCCGGCGGACCGACGGACCGACCGACGGACTGACCGACGCCGACGGCGGGAGCCCCTGCCCGGCCCGCGGGAGCCCGGCCGGCCCGGCCCAGCCCAGCCCAGCCCCGGCAGCGGCGGCGGAGGAGGAGGAGGACGCGGCCCAGGCCCCCAGGCCCCCGCAGCGGCGGCCGGAGCCCCAGCCCCGAGAGCAGGCCCCCGCCCGTTCATGAGCGGCCCCGCCGAGGTAAGCGCCCCGCCCGGCTCCCCGCACCCCCGTCTGCGCCCCAGCTTGCTCGCGCGGGCTCCCCCGCTCTCCGGCCTCGTGGGCTCCCGATCCGCCCCAGCCCCCACCCTGAGCGCGGGGCCCAGCCAGCCCCGCCCGGGCCGGCCCCTCCCCCCCCCCAGCCTTGGCGCCCCCCGGCCTCGGCCCCAGCATCCCCGGCTCCGCGTCCCCGCCGCCGCCTCCCTGCCCCCAGCATCCTTCCCCAGTGTCCCCCGTTTCCTCCCTTCCTCCTCCCGGGCTCCCCGCCTCCTGCAGCCACGGCCGGGGAGGGGGCGCGGGGCCGCCCGGCGGGGGGCTGCCTCCTCCTCGGGAAAAATAGACGCTCTCCGAGGCCAAATCCATTTTCAGCCCCTCTGCCCCCCCATCTCTACCCCAAAGTGGGTGGGCTTGAGCTTGCGCGGCCCGGGGGGAGGACGAAGGGCTCCCGCGGCACCCAGTCTGGGGGCTCCGCTCCGGCTCCCCACGTCGGCAGAGGCGAGGCTGGAGCCGGAGCCGAAGAGCGGGGCTCGGACCCGAACCCCCACCGAGCCGAGTGCAGCCGTGGGGGGCTGCAGCGCCGGGATTCGGGGCGCCAGGGGCTTTGCCTGTGTGTGATCAGCCAGCGTGCTGGCGGGGCCGGGACCATCTCTCCTCCCGCATCTGGTAGGGCGGTGCATGGAGCTGATCTGTAAGCTCATGGAGGATGTGTGCCAGAGCAGAGTAAGGGAGCGAGTCTCCATGGAAATCATTGCTGGAATAGGGAGTTAAAAATACCCCGCAGCCTATTGTGAAAAGTTCAGGATTCTTTCTACAAAGTCAGATTTTCTGTGGCAAAAATGCTACTCGGGTTTTAAGCCAGTAAACAAAGGGAGAGGGAGCAGTAAATACTCCGGAACCTGAGCCGGGAGTAGGTTTCTTGACAAGACCTTATCTTCCCCTCGCCTCCCCCTCCTGTGTTGGGATTTTGTTAATAGAGGTTATTTCAGGATGCCAGTTTGTCACTTGTACGGGATTCGTGGAGATTTTAGCAGATGTAGCTTTAAAATTTTTGTAACAAAATCGCTTGGGACACAAAACACTTTAAAATGCATGTTTCCTTTGCCTGTGACTTCCACGGTACAATTTTAGGTACTGTATGCATATTTAAAGAAGAGAGGAAGAATAAAATGAGGAAGCCGAGAGCCTAGTAAACTGTTGGGTTGGGTGGTTTTGGGTTGTTGTTTTTTTTTGGTTTGGGTTTTTTTTTAGGCGGCTGACTAAAATGAGGGAGGGGGTTTAAAACAGAAACAAAGAACTGGAATAAGTCAAGAAATAGCATTTTACAGCGCTGGCCTTTTCAACCTCGGCAAAGATTGATCCCACATCTCGGGTTGTCTGCTAAGTGTAGAGCTGCTGGTGAATACAGTTTTCTCTTCTGAGGTAGGTTTGAGATGATAGGACTGCAAGCCCGTCAGAGGGCTCAGATCTCTTTCTCCAGCCAGCTGATAGACACCAGGGTTAGTCTGGGGGCCGTCGTGGGGCGGAGCACATTGCCCAGGCCTTGCTTCTGGGGAAGAGTTCCCCCTCACCCTTGCTGGGAATGAATGGGTCCTTCTGTGCCTGGGCCCAGTAACTGCAACAAGATGGCGTTTCCTCCAAGGCAGTAGCTTTCTCTTTTTCAGAAAGCTCCCTTCTCATCCCAGCTTTACTAAATTACATTCTGGGGTTTTGTTTGTATTTTGCATTGGTTAGTTTTCATTTGCATTATTTGTGAAGACTTCCAAAGAGAAGAAGGGAAATGACTCAAGTCACTGGGTTTCTTCCTATTTTTTTAAGGGTTTCTCTTCAAACTGAAGCCCAGTGGGAGGAGTAAATAGTTCAATTGAAAATTACACCTATAGATGGTAACCAGAACAGCTGATAATACAAATTTTTACCTCTTGTTGTTATTATTTAGATGTTTTCTCTATACAGTATCTGATTATTTTGTTCCAGTTAGCTCTTAAAATACTTTATTGCTCAGAGCTTAAACGTACGGAATTTATTAACGATACAAAAATAGAATTGTTTCCACCTAATCTACTTGTTGCTAGATCTTTGTTGCTCATCTTTTGGGAAACTTTATAAAATCCTTAAAATTGTGGTTGAGCTAACATGTTTCAGTGAAAGAAAATGGTAATTGTTTATATTTTGTTTTGGAAGGGGAGGTGGGAAAGGTCACAGTTAAATAGCATCATAAGTTTTCTATAGAACTAATACAGAACTACTGATAGTTTGGGGAGGTTAGTGTACTTTCTGTATTTTAAATTTGTTATACACAGCAAGGAATATGACATAAATCTGAAATAGTATTGGGTGATAAAACAGCATTGCTTATCAACTTTATTATTAAAGTAACCAATAATAGTTTTGAATATTTTCACAATAATGAAATGTTCGGGTTGACCCCTACTATCTGATATTTATTCTTTTTTTCATTGCTTTTGTCAGATTAGTACATTGTGATGATGAAATGCAGAATCTTTTCTGGCATGGGTGAGTTAGACAGCCCCCTTGTTTGAGAGTAAGGATTAAGGGGGCAAATTAGGAAAGGAGGAGAGAAATGTAGTGGGAATGGAGAATAAGATGAACTAGTGTTTTTTTTTTTAAGTATAGGGGGGAGTGCAATTCAGTTTTAGCACTAGCATTTCGTGTGTTGGGTGTGAAATCGATCTAGGCTGAATTGTTCCAAAGGACAGAATCAGGATCAATGGGTAGAAAGCTCCAGGCAGCCAGATTTTGGCTCAGTACAAGAATTTTCCAATAAATTAGACCGCCTCCCAAATAGAATGAGGGCTGTCTTTGTGAGGGGAGCCAGTCAGCAAGAGTTTTTTTAGACTTAGGCTCCCATTGTTCAGGGATAGAGAACCTTGGACAAGTCTCTTCACCTCAGACCTTTCTCTCTAAAATGAAGGGATTGTGTTGGAGGATCTAATGTTCCCTCAGAAGCTCAAAAATCCCCTGATTCTGTTACAGAAAGATTCTTGAATTAGACAAGGGCCTGAACTCAATCCATGGTGCCAAACTCAAATAGAAATGGACCCCTGCAGCTGCTTGTTGGTTTAGAAAACCTCAAATTAACATTATATGTATTTATTTATTGTTAAATATTTCCCAATTACATTTAATTTAATCTGGTTCTGACCAGACTTGGGAGCTTGGGGCACATCCTGCCTGCTGTGAGTTTGATTCTTCTCAACTAGATGGTTTCCAAGATCTCTTCCAAGATGATTGTGACTCTGCTTACACAGGAATTCTTTGAAGGATAAGACTTTGGAAAAGCAAAGTAGCATTCTGTATTTGTGACTAAAATCGTTTTATTTCTCCTTGCTTACTAGCACCAACTTTAAATTAGTGTGTAGCATCTTCTTTTTGAAATCTAATGCCCAGTGTTAGAAGTGCATTGACATTTTTTATGAAATCAAATCACTACTTTTCTTGTTAAGGAGATTGGTCCTGACCCTTCAGTTTAAGGCTTGAAGAATTCAGTTTCTTACTTCTTGTTGTGTTCTTTCAGTTGTTTCTGTCATCTCTGACTCTTTGTGACCCCATTTGGGTTTTTTGTGGCAGAAATACTGGAGTTGTTTGTCATTTCCTTCTCCAGCCCATTTTACAGATGAGGAAACAGAGGCAAACAGGGTGAGGTGACTTACCCAGGATCACACAACTAGTAAGTGTCTGAGGTCAGATTTGAACTCAAAGTCTTCCTGACTCCAGGCCCAGTGTTCTCTTTCCACTGTGCCACCTGGCTGCCCTCTACTCATGTGTACATACCTGTTTAGGAAAACTATATTATGTTTATGCCAGCAGAGTGTAAACTGTGACCGGTCTACCAGCCTAGAAAGGCTTTGAGCTCAGCAATGCACTGTATATCTATCATCTAAGGACCAGCTTTTTGCTAAGTTTGGAGGCTCATCACTAGAAGGTTGGTTTCCAAGTGGATTTTTTGGGGGCCATCTACTAAAGTATAGAGAGGTTGTGATTTGCTTTTGTACACACTGATGAAAAGATGGAGCCTTGAAAGAAGTATCCCTGTTTATTAAGTATCTGATTTTACAACTTTCTTCAGTCTTTTCTCTTAATCATAGATTCTTGCTGGATTGCAAGTCTGAATCTGTCTAATAAATTCATATTGTTAAGATTGTTCTGTATGGGGGAGGCTAGGTGGTGCAGTAAGAGCGCCGGCCTCGGAGTTGGGATGACCCGAGATCAAATTCGGCCTCAGAAAATGAGCACCCACACATAAATAATGACTAGCCATGTAACCCTTGAGCAAGTTACTTAACCCCAAGTGCTTTAAAAAAAAAAAAAAGATTGTTCTGTATGAGCAACGTAGCTTCATATTACAATACATCACCATGCCTTGCATTTAGTAGATATTTAATGTTATTAAAACTTTCACCTGAATTTAGAAATTAGTACCATTTATTTGTAGCTTCTCAAAAATTGTAAATTAGATATTTTTAAACAGTTCTTTTCATTTCTCTGAATGGGTATCATTTTCCCTTGGAAAAAGATAACTCCAAAATACCTTATAGAATGAGACCATGTCTGTCTGAATTATCTAATTAGGTTGACTTACGACAGTCTGTCTTATTGAGTAATGCTGATATTTTATTTTAGTATTACAGTATTGGCATTATATGTTCATCTGCTTCAAAAAATTGGTTTTTTCCTCCCCTGATGAGCTTGGCTCATGTTGGTCTCTAAATTGGATTAAATTCTTACTGACAGTGGACTCTTAGCTTTTCAGCTTTAGTGGATTGGTAATTGATATTCTCAGTATTAATATCTAGATTTGGCCATATGGCATGCTATATTATTTTAAAGCCTTTAGCTCTGGTTAAATTTTGACAAGACCAAAAGCAAAAATCTTGTGGTCTTGTGAATTAGTATTAGACAACCACATCATCTTTGGGCCAGAAACTTCATCTTAGAAAATCTGGTGTTGGTTTCTTTGGATATTGCTTCAAGTAGATAGACATGGAGCAATGCCAGATCAGAAAGTGTAAAATATGCTGGTGATGAATTATCAGGTATTTATGTCAATGATTCTAAACCTGAAGAAAAGTCTTGACAGATCTCTGCCAAAATGGAGCTCAGAAGTATGTCTGTAACTCACTGGAGAGAGCTTTCTGATTTTAAAAGCCATCAAAATTAAAATCTCCAAAGTGCAGCTCCACAATAACTGATTTTGGACAAGGGATAGGATTTAAGAGCTGAGTTTTGCCGCTAAAGCCTCATTTTAAAGATATAGGCAATTTGTAGAAATTTTGAGTTAGCTATGGATTAGGAAATATTAAAAGATTAAAAAAAAATTTTGAGGGGCAGCTAGGAGGTGCAGTGAGTAAGAGCGCTGGCCTGAAGTAGGGGAGGACCAGGGATCGGTTCTGGCCTCGGAGACTTAACACCCACACAGAAAAACTGGCAGTGTAACCTTGGGCAAGTTACTTAACCCCAATTGCTTTAAAAAATAAAAATAAAAAAGCTTTGAGCTATCCAGTAAGCAATGTCTCTATTAGATGTCACAGTGACATCTAATAGAGTCAGTGTTAAATTTTTTTTCTTTTTAAGCAGCTAAAATATTATTCATTTTTAGTAATAAGACTTGTTTGTAGACTCCTGTTGACTTAAAAAACAAAATCGAGCTTCTCTGAGGCATTATTGAACAGATTATACAGCTGAAACTGCCTTACCTTTGATAAAAGGTTTTTCTGTCTTAAAAATGAATTAGTTCAAGTTGAGAGAATACTTAGAATGTGAAGTTTGGCATTCCAAACCTAGAACACTCGGAGTCGTAAAGTTTTAGTGTCATATTGTACTTACTTACATCATTTGTTTTGTTTTCTTTGGCATATACATGTGTATATAGGTGTGTTTTCTTAGCTTTGTCCTGGCATGTCTGGCAAAAGGATAGGGCAACTATAAAAGAAATGCCTGTTGGGTATACCAAAAACTATCTATGTGGTAACTTCTCTATAACTTTCAGTTTTAGGGAAAGTAGAAAAATCAGTTATAATTTCATAAAAATAACAGTGCTAGTATATATTGCCCTTTGTTCTGTTGGATATCTATTTTATATTTAATGATAATTGAAAGCTTTTTTAAAAATGATCCTCACAATTAGGGAGTTTAATTCAGATATGTGAGCTCTGTATACTATATATTTTTCTGTATTAGTCAAAGGCTCAGTTTCTTTATCTTTAAAACAGTGAAATTGGAGTAGATGGTCTCAAAAGACCCATTCCAAATATAAAGTCATGTGATTTCTACTTCCACAACCCAAGGTTTATTCCTCATTCCTTCTAGTCCTGCCCTCCCCAGTTTTCCTCTTCCTCATTTTTTCTACAGTTGTTGAATGTTCACTTATCTAGGTTCTTTATTGAAGTTTTGAGTTTCACGTTCCCCATTATTATATTTTTGTCACATAAATAGCGGAATTTTTAGAGAAAGCCCAGAGAGAAGGCTGTCTATTCCAGGCAAGGTTGAGGGACAGCCTGAGTACAAAGGGGAGGAAATAGAGCAGGTCAGTTGGTTTGGTGGAAGGTAGGGAAGGTGATGGAATCAAGAGAAAGAAGGGGTGGGTGAGAGAGATGTGACAGGGGAAGAATGGACAAGACCTAGCAACTAATTGATTAAAGGAGATAGGGAGAAAAAGTTAAAGATAACTCTTTGGGATTTGGGATTTGGAGCATGGGTCAAGTGGTCTGCCAAAGGCAGTGTCATTCACTGAAATAGAGAAGACACAGCAAATACTTTATGCATGAATGAATGAATGAGCATTTTTTTTTTTTTTGCCTTTTGGAGGGCAATTGGGGTTAAGCAACTTGCCCAAGGTCACACGGCTAGGTTTTTATTTATGTGTGCGTTAAGTGTCTGAGGCTGGGTCCGAACTCAGGTCCTTCTGACTCCAGGGCTGGCACTCTACTCACTGCGCCACCTAGCTGCCCCGTGAATGAGCATTTTGTCCCACTTAGTCTTAAAAATTTTTAGGTAGAAATTGTCCAGTACCTCTTAATTGGGGAAAACCCCCCAGCAATTTTAATTGGTTCCTGTTATAGCAGCAGTACTTCATTTTAAGAAATTCCTGAGTTATAACAAATGACACTAAAATAATATTAGATACTATGATCCATCAAATGTTAGCTCCCCTAGTGTATTGTAAGCATTTTTTATAAATCAGTTAAAAAAAACAAAAACCTACCTTTTTTTTGGAGATGAGGAACTGATAAATTTGTAAATTGAAGTATTAAGAGAAATGAAAGTAAAACATCCTTAAACTTATAGCAGGAACATTATTCAGTTGAGGGATAGTTTTAGAGGGGAGACTGCTTATAGTGAATTAAACCTGTATTCCTTTTAAAACTCAATAATACACACATTGAAACTTCATAAAGTAGTATTTACAGAATTTTGTTTAAAAAGTCAGGAAGACGATTTTTTTTAAATTTAATTTTCCTATTCTAGTGTAAAAGTGAGTGCCCTATATATGGGTGAGAAAACTCTGTAACTTTTTACTATAGAAAGAAAGCCTACAGAAACTTTGCCTTTTATCACCCTACTCTCCCATTAGAGCGTAAAATATTCAGAAATTTTGAAGGCACGGGGCGGAGTATTGGCACGGGGCGGGTTAGAGGGAAGAGTAAGGATAGTATGGAGGGATTGAAATTTTGTAGATAGTTTTTAGCAAAATGTAACACATTACCAAGCATCAAAGTTATTTTCTTAGCTTAGTCAAATAAAAAGATGTCATGTATTGTGTAGCACTTAGATTTCAGGGTAGTTTCACATTTTTCCATTCATCCTCTCAGCCTTCTAAGCAGAATGCTTAGTATGATTCCTTTTTACAGGTTGAGAAACTCCTCAGGTTCAGTGGTACAGATGAGGCAACAAACACGTTCTGTAGAAAGAACACAAGATGGGTAGTCAGAAGAGTTGGGCTTCCCTGTCAGCTTGGCATGTTAATTTACTGGCTATGAGACCTGAGGCAAGCCAGTTCTGTCCTCTGGGCCTCAGTTTCCTTGGCTGCAAAATGATAAAATAAGCTTTTTGATGACAGGGACAGTTTTTTTGTTGTTGTCAAGTCAACAAACATTTATTTAGTGCCGGCTGTGTGCTAAGTGCTGGTGATACAGATAACAGTAAAAAACAGAATAGACAACTGTTCCTGTTCTCAAGGAGCTCGAAGGTGTGATAGGGGAAACAACATGCCAACAAGAGTATACACACAAGTGTACTCGGGATGAACTGGAGATACCTCAGAGGAAAAGGCTGCAGCATCAAGGGGGCCTGGAGACGACTTCTGGTAGAAGATGTGGAGAAAGCCAGGGTAGCCAGAAGGCAGAGATGATGCCCCTGGCAGGTATGATAAGTGCTTGACCAATGCTGGTGGACGATAGCAGTCTGGAGCAAGGATTCTGAACCTGGGGAATCTGAACTCGTTTTTTAAAAATAGTACATTGATAACTTCTATTTTAGTAGAACTTGTTTCTTTTGTAATCCAGTGTGTTTTATTTAAAACATTCTGAGGTGGTAGCTATAGGGCTCACCACACTGACAAAAAATGGGGTTCTTGACACACAAAAAGGTTAAGAACACTTCATGAGGATGATTACAAAGGTCCCTTCTAGTTCCAGATCTCATTATTGGAGGTCAAGCAGCTTGCAAGTGGCTAGCCAGGACCAGAGTCCTGAGCTTAGAACTACTAGGTTACTGTCCTTTCCATCACCCAAGCTGTCTGATAAAGTTATATTTGCTATAATTTATTTAAAAACATAATTTGTTTCTGTAGCAACTGTAAGTTTGTTAACGTAATTTACTGTTTTGTTATAAATGTAAGCTATTGAATTTCAAGGAATAGAGAGCATGTTTTGAGTTTTGACAATTTAAACCAGACCTTAACTTCGATTTCCCATGTTCAATTTAGATTCCTCTGTCCTTGACCTTTTGAGCAATCAGTGCAGTAAGTTCCTCATTTTTAAACTCTACAACAGAGGACACTGGGCCAGAGGCCCACTACACTTCCAAGTGCTGACCAGACCAGGTTAAAATTGAACTGGGAAATATTTAACAGACTAAACATACAATAAAATGTGGATAATGTTAACATTTTAAAACTAAGTCAATATGCAGCCCCAAAGGATCCATATGTACTCTTGATTGGCCCCTGTTTCTATTTGAGTTGGACAACCCCTGCTCTACAGGAATAAAAGGATAATAGGGCCAGTGGGCATTGCTGTTCCTTTCAGGTCTATTCAGGAAGGCAGAACTGTGTCCTTCAACATGATCAAAAGTCTTAGGTGGAAATGCTCAGGTAAAGAACAGTGAAAATGACAAAAGCAAAGCATTACTTTCACTTTCTCCTTTGAGAGGTGTGGGATGTTAGTTTTCATTGCAGAGAAATTCTGATGACTTGAGTCACAACTTTTATATCAGGCTGACTGACATTAGGTAGGTTCTGTCACAGCTTACAGCCTCTCTGTCCATCAGTTATCACTTCTAGCCATATGAACATCCCATCTTTTCTGGTCATACATCTCTGTGGTGACTTTTCCCCTTTTTGTGCACTTTCTTATGTATACAGAGTTCTAGAGGAAGATCCCCAAAACTCAGTTGGATCCCCATGAAAGATTGATGGGAGTATACAAGCAGTGGTCATATAGGATGAAAGGACACAGATTATGCCTTCAGTACTGTTGGCAAAGGAGAAGAACGTTGAGATCAGATTATCAAGATAAAATATAAAACCAAATAGTAATTTATTAATACATATCAGTTTTAATTTTATTATTCTTTTAAAATTATAATTCTCAAACTCTTCGATGTTTTAGACAAAAACAGTCACCCCCCAAAAGCTTCCCCTCTGCCAAATTTCTGTATATATCACCCCTCTACCCTCCAATTACATTTACTCTTTGTCATTAATTCTTAGGACAACACTTGGGATATGTAGAAAATTAGTCCAGGCCAAATTCCTATTGAGAGTTGGAGGCCCAGTTGATAGATTTGACAGAGAATAAGAACTTGCTTGTTGAGTATTCTAGCCCTCTATTGGTTTCCCTTCTGCAGTAAGGTTTTCTAGAATACTTCTTGTTTATATACCTTCTGCAACAAGGTCATAAATCAAATTCCTGGCTTCCTTCAAGGCTCAAGTTTTTCTTTGTTCAAGCTAAGAAAAATTGGTGGTAATAATGGATTGAACAGGTATGACCACAGTACCGTTCAGCCTTCAGTTTTGCTGTTCTTTTTTTATGGGTATTTCCATTTTTTCCATTTCAGTCTTCATATTTGTCCCTTGTGCTTCTTTACCACCCAATACAATCCAGTACAATTATATACTATATTGAGATAAAGATTTGTTGAGAGATAGATTTTAGAAATTCCCAATGCTGCATTAACATAAAGTTTAAAGGCTCTGTTTTAAAAGGAAATTACAGATTTCAAATTCAACAAATATTAAATGTCTATCATGTAGGATGTCCTGGGGAAGAAAAATATTATCTTTTAAAAGGAATTGCCTTAATGTCCTGCCCTTATGGAAATTACTGTCCTGTATGGGGATATGACATGCATCTACAGAACAGATTAGGACATAAGATTATAATAGAGATGTGGTAGGGAAAAGCACCTCTAATGTGGGGGTAGGGTGGGGCAGGAATGAGAAAATAAGGAAGAGGTTTTTATGGAGGAGAATAGCCTTGGTACTGTGGTATAGGATGTCATCAAATAGCCATGGGGAGGAAGGGGGGGTGGTCTTTGCTTTCATGGGAAGTTGCACAAGGACATGCATGGAAGGGAGAGAATAGGTTGTGTCCAGGGGATAAGTCTAATTGGACTGAATCATAGAGTGCATAGGGGAAGGAAGGTGAGAGTAAGCTAGAAAGGAGGGTGGGGGTGCAGTCTGCTGTATCCTGGAGGACTCTTGAGTGACCACTCTGAGAAGTTTGAGCATTTCTCTAGGCATTTGGTATGGCATTAACAGGCTTGGAGCAGAGCAGTGAGGTGATCTGCCCACCAGGAACAGTTGTTAGTGAAAGGTAGATTGGTGGTGGTGGGGAGATGAATTAGGCTATTTTAATGTGATTGTCTAGGGCTCTAGGCGGGTCATAAGAACTTCTCCACAAGGTTATTGGCAGTGTGAGTAATGAGGGAACAAGTGTGAGGGGGATTGCATCTCTGTGTATCCCCACCCATATCATTGTCCTGTAATATGGTATTTGCACCTTAGGATAGCATGATGTGCTATAGATGATATTGCATGACTCTTACTGGGCATTGACTATTGTAAAGTACTCTTTTGACAGACTCAGCTAGAATTATCCTGTATGTTTTGGTGAATTTTTTGTGTATTGGATTCATATCTTGAAAATGACCATGTCCAAAGGAAGTTTGATATGAGGGAAGAAAATAGCTTGAATTTATTATAGGATTTAAATATTAATTTCTTTTTGTGCTAAAAGAATATGTAAATTATTTTACCTAATACACATTTTAATAGGACTGTGAATTTGGATGGCCAAAGAATCTTTAAACTTCAGTTGTAATATCCATATTCTGTTTGTTTTATACCAGCCACAGATATGTAGGTGTTAGTCCATCATCACATGAGAAAAATTGCTGTGTTGTGTTAAATCAGTTTTGAAAAGGATATGTGCTGTTCACAGTATCAGCAATTATAGTCAGGGGGAAATGTGATGATGGGGGTTTATTTTTTAAGGTAATGCTACTATCGTTAGGTCCTTTGAATTAGCTTTTTAGTAATGGTAGTTTTATGCTGACCTAACAGTCTACCCTAGAACCTAGTTCCTTGAGACCACTGGCAAAAATGTAAGATGATATGCCCCGTTTGAGTACTATTTCTAAGCCTTTTGGAATAAAATCTGTAACACTTATACATATTAATACCATACTTTAACCCAGTGGTCTCCAAAGTAGGGGCCATGTTCCTCTAGGATCCCATTACCTTAGCCCCAAGAATTATGTGATCAACCATAGTCTCACCCCACCTTTCCTGAGATAGTCAATTCTGGGTCTGCCTTCAGTATGATTATGCCTTCCCTATCGCTCACTATAGTTCAGCACCCCTCCCTACCCTCACTGCTGGTGGAGGGATATGAGGAGGGGGTGTCGACCTCTCTGGTTTATAACCTAATTTTAGCTCAGGCACATCCCTACCTCCTCTGGGACCAGAGGCCTGCCACTCCCTCTTTTCTTCTCCTAACCCTTCCTATTTCACTGGGAAAGGGAGTGAGTGAGTAGTCCAGCATCAGCAGGCATGGATGAATTGTGTGCTATGTCTTAATATCTTTTCCCCACAAACCCATCACACTCCCAAACTTCCCTGCTGTTTTAAGGACATCACCACACCCAGGCTTACAACCCTGGTACTTTCCTCAATTCTTCACTCTTTACCCCGTACTTCCATTCAGTGGCCAAATTGTGTTGTTTCTACATCTGTGATGTTTCCTTTATAAGTGTTGAGTTTGATTTTTCAGCTGAAATAGATTTGCTAAGTTCTTTGATTATGAAATTCTATATATTAGGTAACTTTATGATGAGAGCTGGCATTAGAATGTTGAATCATCTAGTAATAATAGCTTACATTTTACATAACACTTTTAAGATTAACAAAGCACGGGGGGCGGAGCCAAGATGGCGGAGTAGAAACAGCTCATCCAAGCCACTCTGCCCCCAGATTCCCCCCAAACTATGTAAAAGGGGACTCTGAACAACTTCTGGAGCCCCAGCAGAGCTTCAGAGAAGCTAACCTCCCGCTGAGGACAGCCCTGCAGGAAGGACCAGTGCAGTGGTCTGGGAGCCAGCAGTGCGCAGCGCGGGAACCCGAGCGGAGCCGGAGCCGAGGTCCCCATGAGCCGAGGTTTTAGCCCCAGGGCCAACAGCTGGCTGGAGGAACCCCAGAACACCAGCAGCTGTGGCGACTCCAGAATTATCAACATAGACGTGCCTAGGACAAAGTAAGATGTTAGTGTCCTATGGACTTTGGGACCAGTATTTGGGGAATGCGTCGGCTCCCTCCCCTGGGGGCTAGAAGCTGCTGAGGAGACATGTCATTTTGTAGTTTTCCGAGGCAGCTCCAGCTCTTGGCCTGTGAATTGTAGGGAGATCCAGCGATCAATTTTGGGGGGGTAATCGCTCTTGCTTTAACCTCCCTGGATCTGGATTGTGATCTAGGGTGGAAGTCGTGGGTGGGTTTACAGCTTGCCAGAAACGGAAGTTGCCCCCCCACACATTCGGGACGAAAATTCCTCTATCTGGCCTTAAAGCCATAGTGTGGCAACAAGCCCAAAAGTCAGGTAATTAAGTGGCAACATGCCAAAGCAAAGGAAACAGAAAAATGCAACCCTAGACTCCTATTTTGGGGGCGTAAAGCAGAAAAAGGACTGTGAGATCAGAAGTCCTGCTCCAAAAGCCCCAGGAGAAAACATGAGCAGGTTGCAGGCCATAGAGGACCTTAAGGAGGACTTTTAAAATCAAATAAGAGAAGTGGAGGAAAAATTGGAAAGAGAAATGAGAAGGATGCAGGCAAAGTATGAAATGAGGGTCAACAGCCTGACTGAGGAAAACAACACCTTAAAAAACAGACTAACTCAAATGGCAAAGGAGGCCCAAAAGGGCAATGAGGAGAAGAATGCCTTAAAAAGTCGAATTTGCCAGATGGAAAAAGAATCTCAAAAGTTCACTGAGGAGATTCATTCCTTCAGAGTTAGACTGGAGCAAATGGAAGCTAATGACTTTATGAGAAATCAAGATGCTGTTAAGCAGATCCAAACAAATGAAAGATTAGAAGGCAATGTGAAATATCTCATGGGAAAAACCACTGACCTGGAAAATAGATCCAGGAGAGACAATTTAAAAATTATTGGACTACCTGAAAGCCATGATCAAAGAAAGAACCTAGAAATCACCCTTCAAGAAATTCTCAAGGAAAATTGCCCTGATGTTTTAGATCCAGAGGGCAAAATAGAGGTTGAAAGAATCCACCGATCACCTCCTGAAAAAGATCCCAAAAAGAAAACTCCCAGGAATATTATAGCCAGGTTCCAGAATCCCCAGATCAAGGAGAAAATACTACAAGCAGCCAGGAAGAAATAATTTCAGTATTGTGGAAACACAATCAGAATAGCCTGGGACCTGGCAGTTTCTACACTGAGGGATCGAAGGGCATGGAATATGATATTCCAGAGGGCAAAAGAACTGGGAATGAACCCAAGGGTCACCTACCCAGCAAAACTGAGTGTTTTGTTTCAGGGGAAAATATGGTCATTCAGTGGAATAGAGGACTTTCGAGTATTCTTGAGGAAAAAATCAGAATTGAATAGAAAATTTGACATCCAGACACAAGAAGCAAGAGATGCCTGAGAAGGTAATCAGGGAAAAGAAATCAAAAGGAAATTATCAAAGTTGAACTATTTACATCCCTATATGGAAAAGCAATAATTGTGACTGATGATATCTTTCTCACTATGAAAACAATGGAAGAAGGGTGTGTGGTCATATGAATACATATGTGAATGTGTGTGTATATATGGTTACAGTTATAATATGGATAGAGGGCATAGGTTGAATTTGGTGGGAAGGGAGAATACTCAAGGGATGAAATTATGAGGTGAGAGGAAAGTGGCAAGAGGGGAGAGACAGGGTAGGGTAAACTATCTCATGTAGAAGAAGCAAGGGGAAGTGGTTACAAGGGAGAAGGAGAATAGGAAGGCAAAAAAGGCAAAACCACATTCTCATTGAATTAGGTTCAGGGAGAGAATGACATACATACTAAATGGGATATCTCAACCTGCAGCAGAATAGGGGGAAGGGGGATGAGAGGAGGGATGATGGATGGGAGGGTATCCTTGGGGGGAGGGGAGGTTGGAAGTACCCACTATAGAAGAGGGACAGGATCATGTAAGGAATGGACCAGGTGGGGGGTGGAATGAGTGGGAGGGAATTATAAGCAGCCTTGTACAATATATCTACTATGATAATGTTTCGCATAGCTAGACATGTACAACATATACTGAATTACTTATCTCCCCAGAGGGAATGGGTGACAAGGGAAGAAGGAAATGGATCTGAAATTCGAGGTCTTAACATTAAATGTTTCAAATATATATAAATACTATTATTGATACTCTTTTGCTTATAATTGGGAGATAAGATGTGCAGGCATTGGGACACAAAGATTCACCTTCCTCTAATGGAAAAGTCGAAGGGAATATGGGAGAAGGTATGGGAGAGAGCAGATTGGAGGAAGCGATATCTTGTGGGACTGCTATTTTGGGAGGTTGGGTAGGGGAATAACAGGGGGAAAATGATTGTAACTTAAAATCTGGCGGAAATGAATGATGTAAAACAGAAGTTAATAAAGCATTTGTTTAAAAAAAAAAGATTAACAAAGCACTTGATATTATCTCATTTGACCCTCACAGCAACCCTATGAGGTGGATGCTATTATTATCCCCATTTTACAGATGGAATAATTGAGGCAGAAAGGTTAAGTGATTTGCCTACCATAACAGCTAGTAAGTGTCTTAGGCAGAATTTTAACTAAAGTCTTCTAGACTCTTAAGATTCTCATACTTTTTTTTTAAACTATGTCAAGCTATAATAACAGTAGTATGAGTTGAATTTTTGTGTCTTTTTAAGCAGTTACTATTTGCTGACATATAAATCAGTTATGTCTGAAAAACTTTATTTCCACTTTTTATCTGTGAACTCCTTCCTATCTGTATGTCTGCTTTATCTCTTAAAATAAGTTTTTAAACTAATCAAAAAAATCTATCTTATGCCATTTTTCACATTCATTCATAGGCTTCTACCTCTGCAAAACAAGTGAATAGATGCCTTCTCATATCTCTACTTTGAGGCCATACTTGGTTACTATAATTCCATAGCATTTTGTTATTTTTCTTCCCATTTATGTTGTTACAATTACAGTAACTATGGTTTTCCTGGTTCTGCTTACTTCATTTCTTGCCAGCTCATGTCTTCATGCTTCTCTCTAGTCATCATAGTGTTTCTTCCTGTAATATTTTGTGTACTATAATTTGTTTAGCCATTCTCCACTTGATGACCATTGTCATTGTTTCTAGTTCTTGCTACTATTAAAAGTATTTGTATAAACGTTTTGGTGTATGTGAGGCTTTTCTTATTTGTTATTTGGGTATCTTATTTGTTATTAACTTCCTTGGCGTATATACCTAGCAATGAAATCTCAGGGTCAGAGGCTAGAGATCTTTAGTAATTTTCTTCATATAATCCCAAAATGATTGGACCAATTCATAGCTCTAACCAATATTAGTGTCACCATCTTTCCACAAGCCCTCTGTCACTGACTCTTCTGATCTTTTATCATGTTAGCTAATTTGCTAAGTATGTGGTAAAACTTTAAGGGTATTTTGATATGCATTTTACTTACTGTTAATGATTAGAAACTTTTTTTCCTACTGTTGTTAGCAGTACTCAAAAGAATTGCAAACTAACTTCCTGTCCTTTGACTTGTGTTAGGGAATAGTTTTTGTTCTTATGTATTCTGTTAGTTTTTTGTATATCAGACCCTTTTCTGAGATTTTGAGGCTGCTAGGGGGCTGGAGTTCAGGAAGACCTGAGTTTAAATTTAGCTTCAGACATTCAATTGTGTGACCCTAGGCAAGTCAGACTTTACTAAACAACAAGTTGGAGATTTTGGTAGAAAGATTTTTCCTATTCAGCTAATTCTCCCTTCATATCCTAGTTGCATTAATTTTGTTCATATAAAAGCATTCTGTTTGTATGTAGTTGAAATTACCTGTTTTATTTTTTGTAATTTCTTTTCCCTTGTTTGGTTAAGAATTCATTGCTTGAGGTGTGCAGTGAGTAAGAGTGCTGGCCAGAGTCAGAAGGACCTGAGATCGGACAGTTCTGTCCTCAGAAAATTAGTACCCACACATAAATAACTAGCGGTGTAACCTTGATCAAGTTACTTAATCTCAATTGCTTTAAAAAAAAAAAAATTTCATTGCCTAGTCATAGCTGTGAAAGGTCTGTGATTTTGTCCAATTTTTTTTTATGGTGTAAGTCTTTATATTAGATCACATAACTGTTTTATTGACTACCTTCCAGTAATTCAATAAAAGATAAAGGTGCATGTAGTCAGGATGTCTGATAATGTTCCACTAATTTTAGGTTAAGATGGATGTTGCCTCTGTGGAATGTGAGGCCCTCCAGATATTCCTGTGGATTACATGAAGCCTCAAAACATTACAGAATCTTCTGGAAAAAGATTGGTAATTTCAAATGACCTGATCATCCACATGGGAAAGAACAAATGGATGAAAATTGTTGATTTCACTGATTTCAACATTAACTTGGATGGATAGCCCATAGAACATTGTCCATCATTTTGTGTATCCAAGACAGTGTAGACCAGGGGTTCGGAACCTGTGGCCCAGGTCCTTCAGTGTAACCTTTTGACTAAGTCCCCAAGTTTTACAGAACAAATCTTTTTGTTAAGGTAATTTGTTATGTGAAGTTTGTTTTCAGTCAAAGGATTACACTCAAGGACCTTGAGGCCACAGGTTCCTCACCTTAGTATAGACAGACAGTGGTAGATGTAGGACAAATAGTATAGAAAGACTATGGATTGGGCTGAGATTTGGACACATGGAGGAAAATGGACTAGACTCTCTTCAGGAAATTGCAGTTAACTTTCCTCAAGCTTTCCGTGAAATTAAAAGGCACATCTTTTTAATACCACCTTCTGTTGGTATTGCCCTATGTCACTGAGATGAATACAGTGGCTTCCAGAGAATTAACAGTGAGGATCATAGAAAGCAGCAGAGTGGCCCATGGGAGATATTATCAAGCTGCAACAAAAAAAATCTGTGAGATAAGCTGAACAAAAGTGAAAAATATTAAGGAATTATATGATTGGAAGAGAAAATGGGCTGATCCCCTGGTGAGAATGAAGGATAAAAGGTAGGTAGTTGGTGTACTACCTGAAACCCCTAGCACATTTGGGTCCCCTCCCTCCAGCTAGTCACATGGTCAGATATGGACAAGACTCAAGCAGGATGGGTTGTTAATTGCTAAAAGCTTAACCCTAGTGTTGTTTACAAAGTTAAAATAGGAGTGCCAATTGTAGAAGTAGCACCAAAGTCAAGAAAGGTATTTAGAGCACTGACTGAAGTCCTCTAATAGACTTTATAGAGTGAACATAAGAGCAAAATTGGAAAATGTCAAGTCAGTGATTGCTAATATGATTGGAAAAGGTGGAAATCAATTGAAGCAGAGATAAAAATAAATGTCAGGTGAGGGGATTAGACTCGACAAAAGTTTGTTAGGAAGGCTTTTTTTCTTTTTTTTTCTTTTTGGAGGGGGGAGGCAGGGCAATTAGGGTTAAGTGACTTGCCCAAGGTCACGTGGCTAGTAAATGTTAAGTGTCTGAGATCAGATTTGAACTCAGGTCCTCCCGACTCCAGGACTGATGTTCTATCCACTGTGCCACCTAGCCGCCCCTAGAAAGGCTTCTTGAGTAGTAAGCTACTCCCTCTGAACTGTGTCACTTCTACTTCTGCCTTCATCCATACATCCTACCCAATGGAAATTTGAACTCCTCCCCAGGAAATACCCAGCAACCATGTCTTCTTATTCCAGCCACCAGTTGTAAACCATGCCTCCATGCTTACCCCTCCACTCCCCAACCCTTCCAGTTCTCTTTTTTGTGTTATCTTTCCTTACTAGAATGTAAGCTCGGGAGCAGAAACTTCTTTTTAGCGTTTGTATCACTAGTAAGTGCATAATAAATGCTTTATCTGGTAAGATTTAAGAAACTGTCAACGGCTCATGACCCAGAGAATGAAAAAGGTATACTGTGTGAGTATGTAACTCTTGATACTAACATAAACTACAGTGGAAAGTTATTCCTGGCATACAGTGGAGAAATAATGAGGTGTAGTGACGAGAGTCCCACCTTTGAATGAGAAGACCTAGGTTCAAGGTCACCTCTTACAAAGAATTAGTTTTATAATCTTAGCAAGTGCCACTTATAATAGTGAGTTGAGAAGGAATTTATACACCAAAAGTTCACTAAATCAATTATTATACTGCACCTCAGAAGAAGTCTCAGGTGGCATGGAAAGAACACCGAGTTTAAAGTCAAGATTTTTATGTTCACGGGACAGCTAGGTGGCGCAGTGAATAGAGCACTGACACTGGAATCAGGAGGACCTGAGTTCAAATCTGGCCTCAAATACTTGACACACTTTCTAGCCGTGTGACCTTGGGCAAGTCACTTAACCCCAATTGCCTCCAAAAACAAAACAAAAGATTGATGTTTATCTCTCACTCAGGTATGGAAAATGGCAGGTCACTTTAACATCTCCAACCTTTACTTTCCTCTGTATGTAAAATGAAGATAATTTAAATTAACTACCTCTCTTGCAGGGTTGTTGGAAGGAAGATGTGTTGCAAACCTAAAAGTGCTAGATAAACGTGTTAGGACAGCTAGGTTATGCAGGAGATAGAGTGCCAGGCCTGGAGTTAGGAAGGCTCATCTTCCTGAGTTCATATCTGTCCTCAGACACTTCCTGACTGTATGACTCTAGGCAAGTCATTTCACCCTGTTTGCCTCAGTTTACTCATCTGTAAAATGAGTTGGAGAAGGAAATGGCAAACCAACTTGTGTATCTTTGCCAAGAAAACCCCAAATGGGATCACGAAGAGTCAGAAATGACTGAAAATGACTGAACAACAACCAACATGTTATAGGAAGATGGATATGATCAACTTAAGTTCTTAGTGGTAACGAGGCATATCCTATGTGCCCAGGTGCTATAGTGGTACTTCTGGACTCCATTTGTCCATAGCAAAATATCTGTGACACAAATCTAAGGTAAATTTAGGGAGGAGATGACTTGTTTAAAAATGAGTAAATTGGGAAAGTCTTTGTGTAAATTGATAGCCCTTGAATTTGGCTTTGTAGGAGTTCCAAAAGATAAGAGTGATGAGGGGAGAGCATTCCAGGCAGTTGAGGTAGTAAATAGGATGTCCTGAATGCCATATGCCTTGGAAGGGTAACAATATGGCAGTTTGACTGGAATGTAGAATGGGGGAGGAGTGTCAGGTGTAATCAACCTGCAAAGATGGGTTAGAACCAGATTATAATAATGAGTTTCTGTGTTAACTAGAGACAGGGAATCACTGAAACTAACACATTAACTTCATCTGTCTATATAAGCAATGTACCACACCAATAGTCTCCAATCTCTGCAAAGAAAAAAGGGAGGTGCATTGTCTCTTTTTTTCTTTAAGGAAAAGTTTGGTTAGATTCCTACGGGGTTCGGTTTGGAGTTGTGTTCATTTACATTTCTATAGTCTTTGTGTATATTTTCAGTCTCTTCTCCATTCATGGAAGTCTTACCAGCCTTCTGAATTCCATTTCCCTTTTAAAACCCAGTAACATTCTGTTACATTCATGCACCATTTCCCAGTCAGTGGGCTTGTTTGCATTTTTTTGCTACTACAAAAAGTGCTGCTTTTCTTTCATTTTTGACCTCCTTGGGCATATGCCTAACAATGGGATATCTGGGTTATTTTAGTCATAGTTACTTTATAAAGAATGGTTGGACCATAGTCACTCTTTTGTGTGTATGTGTGGGTGTTTGGGTTTTGTTTTGCTTTTTTGGAAGGGGGAAGGTAAGGCTTCTTAATTGGGGTTAAGTGACTTGCCCAAGGTCATATGGCTAGTAAGTGTCTGAGGCCAGATTTGAACTCAGGTCCTCCTGACTCCAAGGCTGGAGCTCTATTCACTGCTTCATGTAACTGCCCTGATAGTCACTCTTAACATGAACATAATATTCCCATCATGTAGCCTGGGTAGGAGGCACACTTCCCTCTCTTTCCCATTGGAGTGCCAGTGAACCTGGTAGATCAAGTGCCACAGGGTACCCTTTTCCTCGAGCTTTTCTCCCCATGTCCCTATCACTACTTTTGGGGAAAATCTAAAATCCTTATTATATTCAGATATGAGATCTACCTGTCTTGAGATAGAGTCCTTAAAAGTATGGAAGGCCTCTACATCACTTCAACTCTTTCTACACACACACACACAGCTATTCTCACTGCTTGGATGAGCAAGGAATTAATTCTTCCAGTAAGATGGAGGGTGTCTAAGCTCTTATTATCTGCCCTGCCACTGTTGCCCAAAGGTCTTCAGTCAGGCCTTGCTGTCTACTTGCCTCTCTGTCCTCCAGATCGCTTGGGTATTGCCATCTGATCTGCTAAGAGTTCCTTAAAGACTTTTGCCTTGCCATCTGCTCTGCTACTACACCCTTAGGACTTGTGGGTCTTTCAATCCACCCTGCAGCAGAACTGTATTGAACTGTATTGAATGTTTTGTGTCCCCTAATTAGAGTGTGGGTTCTTTTAGCAGGTGAATCTCACTTTTCTGTTTATATCCCCAGTGTTTAACACAATTATTGGCACATAGTTAGCATTTAATAAGTGCTTTTTCTCATTGATCTTTTGCCATTTGCTGAATAAAACTATTATTTTGTTATATTAGTAATCCTAAAATATTCATCTGTTTATTAGTGATATGGAACAAACCGTTATATATTTTCTTAACAAAAATTGTTAGAGAGACTTTTTTTTAATGATGCTCAGATTATCCCCTGAATTCCTTCCCTTCTCCCAATCCCACCCCACTGTCTCTCTTTTAAAAAGAATTTTGTGGTTTGAGAGGGGAGAGAAAATATTCAGGAAAAAATACCCATTGAAAAAATCTGTTATGTAAAGTGTCCCACAACTGTGAACACCTCTCCCACAATCTCTGCAAAGGAGGGAGCGGAGGACAAGAGACTAGTCTTCTTGAATCTTTGTGGAACCAAGTTTGTTCTGTATACTTTCCCAGCAATTGGTTTTGATTGTTTCATGGTGGTTTTTTCTGTTTACGTTGTTGCAGTCGTAATAGCTTTCAGTTCGTTTGAGAACTTCACTTTCTTATCTTTTGAGGATTTAGCCATTGGAAAATAGCTTTTGGTCTTAGATATTTGTGTTTCTGATTTACCTTGGTTATCAACCAATTATAAGAAACATTTGATGCAAAGATTTTTTTCATCCTAATGCTCCTGATTTTTGTTACTGGAAAAGCTTTTCAGTCTCATGTAATTGAAATTATCTTTTATCCTTTGTGATTGCCTCTGTCTCCTGTTTGTTTAGGAGCTCCCCTCCTACATGTAGCTATGAAAAGTACCTGTTCTGGTTCAGTTCATATATCCATTTGGAACTTTCTGTGCTATATGGTATAAGATGTTGGTAAATCTGATTTCTGCCAAGCTACTTTCCAGTTCAGTATCCCAGCCAAATTAACACTCTTAAAGTATGCATCTGACTATGTCACTTTCTTGTTCAAGAAACTTTAGTGGTTCCACAGTATTCTTCCTCTCTTCCTCTCTCCCTCCTTCTCCCCATACATTGCCACCTATTACCATTTCATATAGAAATCTAATTGATATTAGTTAGACGTCATAACAAAAGGACCCAAGGATTCTAAAAATCAAGACTAATCAGCACCTGCTACTGTGTCAAGACAGATGCTGTGCTGGGTATTAGGGACACAGAGACAAATGAAATTACTTCTGCCCGGTGAACTTAGATTCTAGAGTGAAAAGCAATATGTACCCACATAAATATAACATGTATACATGGTAGATGAAAAGCAATTTGAGGACATTTGTAGCTAGGGGAATCAGGAGCGGCCTCATACTAGAGAGAAGTAGCCCTTGAACTGAGTTTTGAAGGCAGTGGAAGATCCTAAAAGGGAAAGCTGTGGTAGGCAACAGCAACACTGGTATAGAATATGAAGTCATTTGTAAAACCTTTAGAGGAAAGGATAGTGGGAGATCATGAGCCTGATTGCCTCATAAAACAGTGAAAAGCAGTGGATGGAAAAATCATCCATGAAAAGTCAATCTGGAGAACATTTGTGGATGCAATTGGAAAGAGAACAACAAACAGAAGAAAGATGGAGAAAATCTGTAGGTTTTTGTAACAAACTCTACTATCATGAACAGTGGAGTCCCAGTTTTTTATCATAGTCCCATATGTACTTGAAGAGAACATTGGAATCACCCGGAAGATGACAGGGATGAGAGCTGCCAGACTGGGCTAAATATACATAGAGGACACACTTGTGAAAGCATTAATAAATCAGTTCTCACAGTATATGAAGGAGAGGAGAATTAACATGCATGGGGAAGGAGGAATTTCAGACTTTAATACTACAAAAGGATGACTAAAGAACATAACACACATAGGGCGTCCTTGATGAAGGGATTAGCAAAAGAAACAGGGAGGACTTACAGCAGCAATATCCCACATTAGACCACATCCTCTTGGAGGGTTGGTGGGACTGGACCTGTGATTTCATTGGTACAGGGAAGTCCCAGTGAAGAATCCCTACAAAGTTTCTTCTAGTGCAGATTTGTATCTGCTCTTCAGTTTATAATCTTAGACATTCCCTAGGGCATTGAGAGATTAAGTGATTTGCCTGCCTGGGGTCACAGCCTATTATAAGTACATCGGAAATTGAACCCCAACTCTGTGGCTGACTGTATCCTTTCTGCTGTTCTGACACTTTAAACCACATCTGAGCATCACAAAGTCAATTTAAAGTTAAGGAAATGACAAGATTCTACTGTTCTTATTGCATGACTTTTTTTAAGCGTTTGAATTGTTTTAGGAATGAATGAAAATACATTTGTTAAGCACTTAACAGTGTGCTAAGTTCTTGTTGAATCAAATTCAATCAAGATTTCTTAAATACACAAGTTTTTAAAGCTTTGAATCAAACCTTTCTTCACTTGGGTAGGTCTTGCATTTGATTATAGGGAGGTGGGCATTTTATATATTGACTAGTTTTTGTTTATTTGCCTTAATAGTCTTCTCATTGGTGATGAAAGGAAATGAGGGCTTATTTTAAGCTTTTAAATTTAGATGAAATTGTCATTAATGTATGCCATACAGTTAGTATGATGGGTGCCACTGCCAAAATAAAATATTAACCCCATTTCTAATTTAGTGATGTTCTGGAAAACATTGAATTTAATTTCACAGAATCACTGAATCTGAGTGAAAAGAGAGTCTCTACTCCAAACTTCTTCTTTTATAGATGAAGTTGAATGAATGATTAAAAAGCATTTTTATAGCATCTCCTATGTGCCAGGCACTGTTCTAGGCCCTGAGAATACAGAGACCAAAGTAAAACACCCCACCTTCAACCTGGCCTCAGACACTTAGTAGCTGTGTGACCCTGGGCAAGTCACTTCACCCCATTTCCCTCAGTTTCCTCATCTGTCAAATGACTTGGAGAAGGAAATGACAAACTGTGTCAGGATCTTTGCCAAGAAAACCCTAAATAGGGTCATGAGGAGACAGACATGACTAAGAAGTGACTGAACAAGAGCTTGCAAGGCCACACTGAACTTCCATTCTAATAGAAGGTGGCCAGAAAAGGGAAAGTTGTGTTCTGAGAAGTCCCTGGATGGGTGAGTGAAGCTGTAGGGCAAGGCATTGTCATAACCTCTTGAGAAACAATGGTAATTTTGCTGTATTTACTATGGGGGTGACCCAGATTTCTGGAGTAGATAGACTTGAAGCATGGCATAAGGCTAGCTAGAAGTAGTCCCTTATGCAAATTTGTACTCCCGGACCGTTGTGCTTCTTGATTATGAAGTGTGATAGAAAAAGCGGGTGTGCTCTACAAGTTAAGAGATTCCCCTCAGGCCCTATCACTAGCTACTTAGGATCTTGGACGAATTGGCTAACCTCTCCTCAGTTTTCCCATTTATAAAATAATACTTCATATCCATACCTCACTTTACAATTTCCAAACCTCTTTCCTATGTTTTAATTGATTGTCATAAATGTATGGCCCAGGGTCCAAGTATAATCTTGTTTTATTGGTGAGACAATAGAGGCCCAAAAAGGATGTCAGCCAACTAGTGTCAAGATTTAGGATTAGAGTCCAGGTATTCTGTCTCTTAGACCAGTGAGGACTTCAGACTAAATGATCTCTAAGGGACTTGTTCTAAGATTCAATAGCCATAATTTGCCTCAGGATTTATGATTAATAAGCTAGTGTTATCTTAGTTTGCCATTTTCCATCTATAACAGGTTTTTTTTTAAAGTTTTATTATAAGCTTGACATGTCAGCAAAAGCATCAATTATAAAACAGAAAACTCTTAATTTAAATCTTCAACTTTTAACAAGGTGAATACATTCTTTTTTTTAACCAATTATATACTTCCTGAAATACTACTTCCACCTGAAGCCCTTCCTGATTCTCCCCCAAACCTTCCCCTCAAAAAATAATTACCACATGTTTACTATATTTTGCATTTACTCATGTGTACATACTGTTTTTCCTTGCTTAAAATTGGAATTCCTTGAGGTCAAGAACTGTTTTGTTTTTTCTTTATGTCTCCAATGCCTAATAGGGAATGTCACATTCATTTAGTATTCCTAGCCACCCCTAACATATTTCAGTAATAACCATGTTGTGAAAGAAAATTCAGAACAAAAGGGAAAAGCCACAGAAAAACAAAAAGAAAAGTGAAAATAATACACTTACATCTGCATTCAGCCTCCATTAACTCTGGATGTGGACAGCATTTTCCATCATGAGTCTTCTGGAATTGTCATGGATCATTGTATTGCTGAGAAGAACTATCATAGTTGATCATCACATAATGTTGCTGTTACTGTGTGCGGATCAGTTCGTGTAAGTCTTTCTGGGTTTTTCTGAAATCTGCCTGCTCATCATTTCTTATAGCACAGTATTGTTCCGTTACATTCATCTACTACAACTTGTTTAGCCCTTCCCCAGTTGATGGGCATCCCGTCAATTTCCAGTTCTTTGCCACCACAAAAAGAGATGCTATAAATATTTTTGTACATGTCAGTCCTTTCCCCGTTTTTGTGATCTCTTTGGGATACAGACCTAGTAGTGATATTGCTGGGTTAAAGGGTATACACAGTTTGATTGTCCTCTGGGCATAGTTCCAGAATGGTAGGATCAGCTCATAATTCTACCAGCAATGCATTAGCATTTCAGTTTTCCCATGTCTTCTCTAATATTTTTAATTGGTCTTAAAACTCGGTTTTTGAACTGTCTAAAATTCTCAGAGCAGGCTCCTAAAGTTGTAAAAGCAATCTCTCCTTCCACATTGTGGGTGCTGTCTTGGCTGTGTATTGATTTTTTTTTCAGCACCCTCAGGAGAGTTACCTTTAAACAGGCTGGGCAGTTGTATACACTTGCCTTATATGCATAACTTACTTACCTTTTTCTGTGTTTCATTCCTATATCTCCAGATGCCTGGTTGTTTATTTCCATATATATATTCTACTTTAAATTCATTCTAAAATGTGAACCACCTGCTGCCCCTCCCCCCCCAAAACCCTACTCCTCCTTCTAACTTCCCTGTTTCTGTTGATGGTGACGCTGGTCTTCTTGTTCCTCACCCCCACCCCTGTCCAGTCATTTGTGAGTTCTTTATTTCACAGCGTTTTTCTGGGTTAAAGTGTTCAGCAATCCCAGTCTGTTCCTCTTATTCCTCTTCCTTTTAGTAACTAAAGGTTTATTCACAAGCCCTTAGACCAAACCTGAATGGTGGGATTAAGATGTCATGCCCAGTTCATCCTACTTGTGTCCTTAGTTGTCTCTAGTTGAACTGATGTTGAGCCATCTTTCTTCTCTTCCTCTCTACTCCCCCCTCCCCATTTTGTGGTTAGTCGGTCAGAATTGAGCTAAAGTGGGGTTAGTCCCTGCAAATCCAGGATGAGAGGGTTTTTTCCTGTTTTGTATTTGTTAGTTCTTTACCTGCGTAGGTCAGTGAGGTGTTCTGACGTAGAATAGGCTCCTGGACTTGGAAATCAGAACATTGGGGTTTGTCTTTACTTTAACACTGGGCACATTGTTTAAGTTGGAAACATCAGTTTGCTGATATGTACAGATGTGGATTCTGGTATTTGTAATACCTCCCATATAAGGTTGTTGAGGAAAGCACACTTTAAAACTTGGATATCTAAGATAAGGGTTAGTTGGCATAATTTTGAATACTTAGTAGGGTTAACTACCTCTTTATCTTTATCTTTTTCAAAATAATTTTTATTATAAATTTAACAACAAATTACAATAAATATTCAAAATGTAATTAAGGCAGGTAGGTGGCCTAGTGTTTAAGAATGGTATGGGGAAGATGTAAAGTCAGAGCCTACCTCAAGCACTAGTGTGACCTTGGACAATTAGGAAGATGATAATAGCACTTACCTCACTGAAAGTTGTAGGGAAGATTACCAGAGATAACATGTTCAGTGCTTTATAAAGCACTATATAAATGCTGACTTTTATTACTAGCTATTCTTAATTGAACCCTATTTAAAATCATGAAACCTTAATAGTGTATGTTTTAATCTTTAAAATACTTATTTTAACACGGTGATATGACAGTTTATTTGATCTGTCATCTTTTGAACCTTCTGTTTACTTCTAAAATTTGGTTCTTGGGGAGGAAAATTCTTGAATTTTTAAGAGAAGTTAGGATATTTCATAGAACTGTAGAACTTTTAGAACTAGAAGGAACCTCAGAAGTTATTAGGCCAGCTCCCATACTGAAAATACAACATCTATTTTCTCTCCTTCCCAGCTTCCCCACCCCCCTTTTTTTAAAGAGAAAGAAAAACAAATCTCCCATAACAAATATGCATACTTCAGCAAAACAAATTCCTGCCTTGGTTATATCTGAAAAATAGATGTCTCATTCTGCCACTTGAATCTTTCCAGGATTGTTCCTCTATACAGTGTTGTTAATTGTATTCATTTTTCACTGTGTTCTTTTTACTTCACCCTGCATTTGTTTATATCAATCTTACCAATTCTTTCTGAAACACTGCTGACAGACAAGTGAAGCACCTACCAGGGATGAGACTTCTTGAGGCAGTCCATTCTGTTTTCTGGATAGCTCTAATTTTTAGAAAGTTTTTCCCTAATTTTTGCTTTTGTGTACCAAGTCTACCCTCTGGAACCAGGCTAAATAAGTCTAGTCCATTTCCATATGGCAACCCTCTGCTTTTTTAAGGACAACAGTTATCTTGTCTTCTTTAGCTAACATTCACTATTCCTTCCACTCATCTTCATACAACAATATTCCAAATTCTTTCACCATCCATCCTCATCTTCTGCTGCTTGTTAAAGTTCTTCTTAACATCGGTGCCCAGAACAGAACTTAATATAACACACATGGAATGAGTGAGGTGGTGTATAGTGAGGTCATCGCTTACCTTGTTCTGGCCACAGTGTTTCCTTCAACCCAACTTCTGCTCCATAATGATCACAGTGTTGACTTGGACTTTGCAGGCTGGTAAAACACTCAGAGCTTTTCTGCTTGAATGCTTTTCTAGTCATGTCTCCCCATCCTGTACTTGCATAGTTTGGTTTGTTTTTTTAACTCAAATACAAGATTTGAAATTTAATCAATACTTCAGTAAGCACTTATTAAGTGGTTACTGTGTGCCAGGTGCTGTGCAAAGGTCTAGGGGTACAAAGAGAGACAGCCGGTTGGTGCAGTTGCTAGAGCACTAGGCCTGGAATCGGGAAGACTTGACTTCAGATTCAGCCTCAGTCACTGGCTGTGTGATCCTGTACAAGTCATTTCACTGCTGTTTGCTTCAGTTTCCTCAAATGTAAAATGGAGATGATACTTTCTACCTCCCAGGTAAAGATCCAATGAGGTCATATTTGTAAAGCATTTAGCACCGCCTCTGGCGCTTAGTAGGTGTTTTTTAAATACTTTAGTTCCTTCTTTTCTCCCTCCCTTCCTTTCAAAGACAGGCCCTGCCCTCCAGGAGCTGTAGTATAATGGGAGAGAGCACAGAAGCTGAGGCGACCTCAAACAGAAGGCACTAGCTTCTTGTAGAAGGTGGGGTTTTATTCAAATCTTGAAGGATTTCATAAGATTTTGCCTGCACTTTTATACCCTATCAAAATATTCCTTCTCTTCAGCTTTGTCTTTCCCATAAATATACTGGTATTGTTGTTATTATTATACTGGTATTAGTATAGCATTGGTATTATACTAGACTAATATATATATTTTTAAGCCTCTTGAATCCTCTACAGTATTGAATTATAATCATCAAATACCTGTTGTTTTTAAATTGTACTAGGACAATCTTCTTACCTTTCATTTGTAGTGGTATTCACTTATTACATGATTCCTCAAAGGCACACTTGCTTTTAATATCTTCTTCCATAGATGCAAATCCATAAGGAGTTTGCCATAGATCTGTGACTAAATTACTATGCACAGTGTATATATTAGCTTTCACCTGGTGAATAAAAGCTGCTCATAGAAAATGGAGGTTGTCCAAAAAGTCATTTCATTTGAGGTATTCATTACATATTTTTCTCTTGATTTTTTTTCCCCACATGTAAGTGAGCACCAATTTCTTTTCTTTTTTTTTTAAAGCAATTGGGGTTAAGTAACTTGCTCAAGGTTACACGGCTAGTCATTATTTATGTGTGGGTGCTCATTTTCTGAGGCCGGATCTGATCTCGGGTCATCCCAACTCCGAGGAGGCCGGTGCTCTTACTCACTGCGACACCTAGCCGCCCGTTTAGGGCAATTGGGGTTAAGTAACTTGTCCAAGGTTACACGGCTAGGTTTTTGTTTGTGTGGATTAAGTGTCGGAGGCCGGCTCGGAACTCAGGTCCTTCTGGCAATTTCTTAAAATGTAGCTTCTCTTATAGTATGTTGGTATGTTTTGTTTCAGGATTGTTGTTTTATTTTGTTTTTGGTTAATGCTGTTGGAGAGGAATATGTTGTTCATATCACCCCAGAGGAATGTTTATTCCTTGCAAACTTGTTA
Source organism: Gymnobelideus leadbeateri (assembly GCA_011680675.1). Classification (NCBI taxonomy): domain Eukaryota; kingdom Metazoa; phylum Chordata; class Mammalia; order Diprotodontia; family Petauridae; genus Gymnobelideus; species Gymnobelideus leadbeateri. The sequence goes on from WOXC01009071.1 coordinate 191,497, forward strand.
GATATTTGTGTCACCACTCCCATGCCCTTAATAGGCATTTAAATAATTGTTGAATTGAACTATATGAAAGTCACTAAGTAAAACTTTATAATCACTTTATATATGTATATATACACATACACATACACATACACATATACATATACACACACCAGCATTAGTAGTAGTGCTTCCTTTGCTAGCAAAAAACTAGAGCCAAAGTGAGTACCCATCAGTTGGGAAATGACTGAATAAATGAGAGTGTGTGAACTAAAGGAGATAGTGAACCCTAAGAAATTTTGAATATAAGGAATTTGGAGAAGTTTAGGAAAATTTGGATGCACTGTCAAGTAGGCAGAACCAGAAGAACAATGCATGTATGGAAGACAGAAATTTGAGATACAAAGGATTTTTGTTTCTGGCCTTTAAGTTAAATGATTCAATATAGCTTCAGACACAGTTTAGCCTACATTTAACATTAAAAGCTGAAGCCTATTTAATGTGCAAATTACCAGCAAGTCCTACAATTATGTCCTTTTCCTAGATGAGGGCATAGGACTTAGGGCTAGGTAGCTTAAGTGACTTGGTCACCAAATCTGTTTTTAGGCTTGAACCACAGGGCTTTCAGATCGCAAGTTCACCATTCTTTCCATTACAATATGTTACTTCCACAGATTCATGGCACATTTGTGGGTTTTTTCTTATGTTTATCAACATTAATATGATCAACATTGACTGTTTTGTAGACTTGGCTTGGGAATGGTGATGCTGAAGTAGAAATAAAATGGTTGGTGAGCTTTTGAGTACTCATGGAGAGCTCAGTTTGTGGTTTGCCTTAGGATATTTGAAAGAAACTACTGAATTTTTAAAAAATCAGGCTTATCAGTAAGTAAAAGTAGCTTGTTTTGAGACTAATCATGGGAGAATTTTATCTCAAGTATTTTGTTACCATGGACTGAATTATATGGCATAACAACAAAGCCTATTTACCCCCTGTTGAATTTAGTGCATTTTTTTTTGTTTTCTGAAAGAAATTAGGTATTGTATTCTACCTAATATAATTAAAATTTGCTGTCACCACAACTTTTTTATTTGAAGTTTTCTCATGGTTGTGTAAGAGATTTATGTTGGAGTCATACACTTTTCAAGCGTAAGGTACTTTTTTAAGCTACTTTTTTTGTAATTAGTTAATAATTACATATAATAAATACATAATAATTACATAAATAAGATAGTTAATATCTTTAGAATGTAGGTTAATTTTATTTTGTATGTATAGATATAACTAGATAACTTAATAGATATACAGACATACCCATATATACCCATATATTAATTCCCAGGCTTTTCTGGTAGAAAACATAATATTTGACCCATGATTAATAGTATATGCAGTACCAGAAGGAAATTCACTGTTCTTTTAGTCCACCTATATCACCAGTTGGTGTATGTTTATTTTCACATTTGACTTTGTAAAAACTATCGTGAATCTCTACTCCCTTCTATCCCTTCCCCAGGAGAAGATTAACGGTATATTTCCAAACGAGATATGAATGATTTGAGGACTTTGGATAGTCTAGAACCAACTGCATCATTGATGTAAAAACTTATGTGAGGTAAATTAATCTTTAAAAAGATTTTCTAATTATTTACTTTTGAAACAGATTTCATATTATTAATGTGATTTCATTGGGTTGCCACTTTCTTAATTATGTTTAGATTCTTTTGTTATACTTTTTGTTGTATCTCCAAATGATTTGTGCTATGGCACTTTTATTTGTTTTTTGAGGTTCAGAGTAGACCTAGAATTTAAGTAAAGGGGGGGAAATCTAATTTCCTATCTGCTTATAGGTCTGGGTGTAGGGATCAGGGATGGAAATTTTCTGGGCATATCAGTAATGAGGTTAAAAAGCCCTTCTGCATTTTCAGAAATATGGTTTGGAAAATAGGTTTTGATTTCTACCACAATTTAACATCAAAACAGAGTCCTGTGAGTTTTGTTCTGGTGTAGAAGAATTGTATCAGGAACTTTGAGAGAGTTGCCTGAGGTCCCTAATCAGGATCTGCAAGATGGAACACAGGAAATGCCATATGATGCTTGTTGTGACAAGTGGAGCATTGAGCATAGAGCCAGGACACACAGGTTTTGGGTATTAAGTCTGCTACTGGCTAACCATGTGATTGATCTTGGGCAGATGTCTTCTCTCTGAGCCTGTTTATTTGGCTGTAAAGTAGAAATAACCTTACCCATACCTATAGTACCTAACTTCCCAAGCTAGTTGTGAGTCTCAAATAAGATTCTTTGCAAACCACAAAGTGCTGTGTAAATTGTTAACTGATCTTAGCATCTTTCATCTTTTTTGGACACGATTATGTAACTAGTATACAAGTTTTAGCCTTGTTTCACCTAGTTTTTATTTTTTCAATCATTTATTCAACAAATATTTATTGACCCGCCTGTTCTTGATACAAGATTCTCTGGTAGATTTTATATGCAAAGAAGTGTGAGGGTTTGGGTCCTGTTGGGTTTGGGCCTGGACATGTTTGGATTTTCAGAGTCCGTTTTCATAAAGAATTTCGGCTTGGTGTGCAACTTAGGAAATTATCTCTGGGTTTTTTTATTTCTATAACTGCATGAAGCAAAACACAAATATAGGAGGTTTTTTACCCTATTTTTTGAGTGCAAATGATAAGGTATTTACTTAATAAAATCGCTCATTTGTGTGTGTGTGTGTTGTGTATATATACATATGTTACTTCTGTACTTGGAGGCATTAAGTCACATTCTAGTTTTCCTACTTTTTCTGACATGTTTGCTTTCTGCTGAGTAATTTTATACTTACTATTGATACCTGCCCTTCAGGTACCTGAGATGCAACAGAGACTTGATTTGAATATACTTTGAAGATATTTTAAGTCACTTTTTCACTACTTTCCTTCTTAAACCTGTCTATAGTTCTATTTAAACAAAAATGCTACAATCTAAGAAAAAATATTCTGTAGCTATAATGTAAAATTATGGCATACCCTTTAAAAATGCAGAAAATAGTTAATACATGGTGGTTGACAAGTTCAGTTGTTTGAGAGACCATTTGATGCAAAGTTGCCTTTAAAGCTGCCTCTGATCATTTTAGATTAAAAAACAATTACATATGATAACCAATTCGAAATTAGGGCATTTTTGCAATGCCCTAAGGTAAGGGGATGGACATTTATCATGAGTAGTTGTAAATCATGATGTCAACCCCAGGTATAGGCAAATTGTGAGCATGAGGTTTCTTTTTTGTTTTAACAATTGTATTGGTTTGCCCTTATACAGATAAATAAGTATAAGTCTTTAGTTTCTTGTGATGCTTCTTTTAAGGTATTCAGCATTGGGCATTGACTGAACCCAAAAGTGAGAGACTACTATAGATAGCAAGCCCTTTCCTTTTGATCATTTTACCTAGTTTATTAAGAGTTATGTTGTAGGATTATCAGTTAGTCTGTGTCTGGATTGAACTAGAAATTTCTTATTGAGGTTCATAGTCCTTGTTTTTGACATTGCTTGTTTATCTTTTGTAGCCAGTGGTTAGCAGGTGTTCATCTGCTAGGTAGTTAATAGCCTTTGCCCAGTGGATTGGCATGTGTGTTTAGAAAAGGGTATCTAGAGACTTGGGGAGGATCTTAAGGGTTTTGTACATAATGAGTGGCACATAATTATGACTGTCATTTGAGCTTTTAATAACATATACTTTAGATTGCTAGAAACTGAATGTCCATTATCTTAAAATTAAAAGTAGGTTAAAAAAAGCAAGGGGGGGGGGGTGTTGCTGCTTTGTTGAGACTGTCTTAAAAAGTTATTTCTCTTTTCAGAATTCTTAAATCTGTCTTCTGCCTGGCCCCTTGCCCTTCTGTGACATTTATGTAGTCCGTTTGGTCACTAGCATGTTTCCTTTTCCCCCTAAAATGCTCAAGGTTCCAGGCACTGTGCTAAGCATTGCAGATTTTTTAAAAGGCAAAAACGTGTTCTCTGCCCTTAAGGAGCGTTCTAGTGAGGCATCCTCCATGCAAACAGCCTGGCAACCCTACACTGCGTAAATGGAAGGTGATCTCAAAAGGAAGGCATTGGCCGAGGCTGGGACAAGGAAGGCCTTCTGAAGGATTCTTGTTGAAGGTGGAGATTAAGAGAGAGCACTGCAGGCAGGGGGGACATGTTGCCAGTGAAAACACATGCAGTGGGGAGATGGGCTCATTGAGTGTGAGGAGCTGCAGTAAGGCTGACTGCAGCACATTTCTAGAGCATCTCTAAGGGCTACATGAGAAGGGCTTATTAGATTTGATAATAAGAAAAGGCGCTGATAATGCAGTTGGGATTAATTTATCCTTTCATTTTTTAAGAGGGTTTTTTGTGTTGTTGTTGTTGCTGTTTTTGCTTTTTGGAGGGGGGAAGGCAGGGCAATTGGGGTTAAGTGACTTGTCCAAGGTCACACTTGCTAGTTAGTGTTAAATGTCTGAGACTGGATTTGAACTCAGGTCCTCCTGACTCTAGGGCCAGTGCTCTATTCACTGAGCCACCTAGCCATCCCTCCTTTCATGTTTTGATGCATCCCTGGGCTCATGAGCACTTCGCTCCACTCTTGTAGCTCACAACCCGTGCTCTTCAACCTTGTCCACCTTTATCCTTTGTGGAAGACCCACCCGACCTGTTGGAAGATCTCTGCTGTGCATGCATGTGTGTGTGGTATGTCTGTGTGTGTACCTGTACCCATGTGACATATTCTTTATCTGTGACTGCCTTCACTATGTAATAGCCTACCTCCTTTTATGGTCCTGCACACAAATCATCATTGGTGAAGTGGTTTTTAGTCATCACATATTTGCAGGAGACTTTTACTCACCTGAAATTTTGATTCTTCTGAGGCTGTGGTTTTACATGATTTGCAATCATATATAATTAGTAGGATAATATTGATGTTAAAAGATAAACTTTTGCTTTGAGGAACAACTTGGAATTAATTGAAAGAATTTCCCAAACATGTAGCCTGCTCTTCGCTATCAGTTCACCTTTGGGTCTAGTACCTTATACTATAAATTCAAGGTCATTTCTTTGACCTGTCACTGACTGGTCACTGACTCAGCCCATCCAGTTTTGTCTTAATCTGGCCAATGTGCATACTTTATCCACTTTTTTCCCCTGTGTATATTGCTGGACTGATCTTTTTTTTGTGTGTCCAAGGGTCTTATGTGAGGAGAGAGACCTTGGAACATTCTGGGGCATGATGAGCTAGCACAGTTAACATCTGCAAAAACTCATTATCTTTTAAGATGGCTGCATCTTTTGGAATTGTGTAGGACTTCCTCCATGATGCCATACCTTGTCTCACTATTTTTTATGCCTTACTTTATGTTTATACTCAAGTGTCACTGACCAAAATTTTCTCTTGGTTGCATCTATTTTAACATTCATGGAAGATACTTTAAGACTACTTTTTTTTTCCTACCAAATCAGATTTTTTTTTTTTCAGGGCAATTGGGGTTAAGTAACTTGCCCAAGGTCACACGGCTAGGTTTTTATTTGTGTATGCGTTGTGTCTGAGGTCGGATCCAAACTCAGGTCCTTCTGACTCCAGGGCTGACGCTCTACTCACTGTGCCACCTAGCCGCCCCAGATTTTTTTTTTTTAGTCTTCACAGTTTAACAGAGTACACAGGATAGTATCAGTCATGTCAGTAAAAATAAAAGAATTTTTTTTATATCAGGTGTCCATTATTTTCTCTATATGTATCTGCTAAATTAAAGCACCATATATGTACTGCCAGTCCACAGCTAAAGAGGATTCTTTACAGAATCAAATTTCTTGTGGTTTTTTCATACAAGTAAACTTAATTTTGATAATAAGAACCACAGTGATCTGAGGCAATCTTCCTCTATATAAGGTACAAAACTGGCACAGAAGACACCATATTATACACAGTAAAAATACCATAAGTTTGAATTACATTTTACAGGGTCACGAAACCCCTGTTCTCCCAGACAGCTATATTAAATGAAAGCCACTATGGTGAACTCTTAATTAAATAAAACATACCCATTATCTGATTACCTTTAAGAAAAGTGTACTGGAGATGCAAAATTTCTCATCTGGAGCTCTGCCTGACCAAGAATCAAGCCTGTAAATCTGTCTTGCCATTCAAGCAGAAGGCACTGGACAAACTGAAGCACAAAACTTACACCAGCAGTCAGGTGCTTTTTATTTCATTTTATTTTGTCTTTTGTGGAGGGGGGAAGGCAGGGCAATTGGGGTTAAGTGACTTGCCCAAGATCACACAGCTAGTAAGTGTTGAATATCTGAGGCTGGATTTGAACTCCAGTCCTCCTGACTCCAGGACTGGTGCTCTATTAACAGGTACTTTTTTGCAGCCAGTTGTTCAGTTGTCTTACTGTGAAAAATACGGTTTTCTGTAGAAAAATCATCTGTGAAAGCTTTCCTGGTCCATTTATTGTGTTTTAGCCAAATGTACTCTTGGTGCCTTGTGTAAACCGATTCTCTTAAGAATTTTATAGAGAGGCATTTAGATAAGTGGTTCTAGATGTCTTCTCTCTCATTCTTTTTTTGGTAGTAATATCTATCACCTGAGATCGTCTAGCCACTCTTCCCAATTCTATTTTCTAAGTGCCATTGCCATTTCCTCATGTTTGACATTCAAACAACATGACCAGCACTCCCTGCAGTAAGGTTTGAATGCTCGGCAGTTCAGATAAGGTACCAGTTACCGTTTGTAGAGTTATCAGAGATTCAACCTTAGTGTCATGAGTCTCCCTTTTCAGCTGTCAGCCACCATGTCTAGAAGCAGAATTGTGTCTCATCAGATAAAGGATCATTTACCTGTTTGAAGATTTGCCATGTACAAAGAATTCATTTTGTAATGGTTCACCTTCTGATGAGGAGCCTTTTTGTGCTTAGCTAGAATAGTCATCAGGCAACAGAGTGGGTTATGAGGTTTTTAATAGAAGAAGCTCTTACAGTTTGATGGGACCTGACCAGAACTTGTCCTCAGCTAATAAAGCCTTTGAGATCTCAGGGTCACTCCTAATCTTTCTGTGAGTCATCTGAAGAGGACTTCTCTGAAAGACTTGTATCAGTAATCTTTTTTTCAGTTGTATGCTTTCTACCCTTTTCCAAGCCTATATTCTCCTAAGGCAAAGTCTTTATAACATATTTGAAATACTTTTCATATTCTTGGACAGAGACATGAGCAGACTGTCTATTCATCTTCCTGAGATATGAGAGAAGTTAGCACATGTAGGACTCACATGCTTAAGATTTGTGGGTGAGTGTTCATAGTCCATGTCTTTTTGGATGCCCTGCCCATAATTACTTCCAGTTGCATTAGATTGAGCTGATAGTTTGATGGTACTGGATTTTTCTTGACAGTTATTACTAACACCAATGAGTAGGTAGTGAGCCCAATTTCTTGGGAAACCCTGTTTGTTTAATGTAAATGGTTTGTTTGGGTTTTTTTTCCTGTTTGGGGCCTGTACCTCCTGATTTTATCGTACTCAGTATGGCTGCTGAGGCTGTGCGTTAATATATCTAAGACAAGACTGGTCAGTTTTTCTTTTCAATAATAAGTTGGTAAGTGTAGCCTTAGATCTGTAGTACCATATCCTTGCTGGCAAGCTAGAAGTTGCTTCTGTTATGCACAGATGACCTTCAGAATCCCTAAGTCAGAAAGACTCAGAGAATAGCTTTTCAACTGTCAAATTAATCCTAGGTTTCTAACTGTACAGTAGGCTTCAATGAGTGATGTATATACGTCAGAGAATGGATGTAGGTCATCCCAAGCCAAACTCCTCATTTAATAGATGAATAAATGTCATGTCAGTAGTAAATGGCCAAGCAAAGTTGTGAGCCCAGGCGCTTTTCCTCTTAAGTCCACTGCTCCAGTTCATGTGTAGGGATCTGTGATAGAGGAGTTTGTCCTGTTTCAGTCTTTAACAGTTGTCTAACTTAAGTTAGAGAGACTTTTGTAAAGTTTTGACCAAATGCTTAGGGTTGGGATATAAGCACCCACAGGCAGTTCAATACAAGGCTGTTAAAAATGTCAGCCAGAGTGGAGAGTATGGGGAATTGTACAATAACTCGTATTAAGTGTGAAATGTTTGTGTTTCTACTGGAGCCAAGGAATTGCTGTAGGCTCTTCTCCACATGGGGCAGGATCTGAGGTGGAAGATAGAGAGAGTGGGAGAGCGGAAGAATATTAACACAGAGAAGAAAGGGAAGGAAAAGGAGAACTGTGTGCATTTAAAGCCCACGCAGATTTTAAGTTCTTCCTGAAGAAGGACCTGGGTGCTCTGAGAAGGAAGCAGCTGCTTGTCCTCCAAAGAATGATATAGGAGAGCCATGGCAACTGACAGGTGAGACATCTTCCAGTTTGTGTCAGGAGAAGAGGAGGAGGAGGTGGCCATTTTCTGCTAGGCAGTATTGAAGCAGCTATCTCTTGACCTGCTTATGACAAATAGAGGGTCTGTTGTCTTCCTGGGGCATTTGTCCAAGACATAACAGACCCTTCTAAAACTTATCGTAATGTATAATAATCACCTGTTTCTGTGATTCACATGGACACAAATGATACTAGCAGAAGGAACCTCTAAAGGGTATTGCTTAAAATTAGCAAGTATTGGACAGGAAACTGAAGACCTTAAGGACACTAGTTGATTTTGTGGTTTTGTTTGTTTTTTTAGTGTTGTTCATTGAAGGTAAGGGAAGAGGGGGAAAAAGAGAGAAAATCTGATTTGAGAAATGAACACTTGGTTAAAAAGAAGGTTATCTCTAAGAATGGGATTTGAATTTATGGACCTGGCTTAAAATATAGATTAAGTATTCCTGGCCAGAGATGGAGAATGTCTAACAAAAGCTGACCTGTGGCCGGCTAGGTATCTTGCAAGTCTAACCAGAAGGATTTTAAATTGTAAAGGAGGGGAAGAAGAATGTTTATGTATCTCCCCCAAGCTAGATGCCATAGAGAAGGGTTACCTAATCTGAGATCTATGAACTTGAGGGGTTTTTTGCATTTTATTTTTAACATTTTGATAATCCTACTTAAGTATAATTGGTTTCCTTTATAATCCTATGCATTTTATGCATTTAATGCATTTTCACATCTCTTATTCTGAGAAGTTCATAGACTTCATCAGACTATTAGGAATGGGGGTAGGGTCCCTGAGACCAAAAATAGTTAAGACTCCCTGCCATAGGGAATAATTACAATGAAGTAAACCTAGCATTTGAGATGCCCAGAAATATATGGGAGACAAAACAGAAGAAAGGAGTCAGTAGCCCTTGGAGCCCTTGGTTTCAGGTGTTTATACACAAATGCCCAAAATGTCCTAAACAACAAATGAGGAATTTGAGATCCTGTAGCAAGGAGGAAAATTAGACCTATCTGTGAGACTTGGTAGGATGAGCCTGTTACCATAAGATGACTCTGAAAGAGCATAACACATTCAAAAGAAGTAGGAGGAGTAAAAAAGAGCTGAGGGGGAGGCATTATGTCTTCTGAAGGTATACTTATGTGAGGAAATTGGGGAACCAGAAGAAGGAAGCATGATGGTAGTAAGAACAATTGAGAACAAGTCAATGAAAGGCAAAACAAAAGTGATTTTTTTTTTTAATCACTTGGACAAAGAGAAGGAAATAGATGAGTTTGGGAAACAGAGCACAAGTTTGGCCCAGAGGCATGAAAGGGTTGTGATGAGGGATTTCAGTTAGCCCAAAATCTATTGGAATTCTCACCCAAAAGTAGCTAATGACTTCTTGACTTACTTTTCATCTTTGAAAAAGGTAGAGAAAAATACTGTGCAATGGGAAGATTCTAATTTGGTTTTAATTCTCACTAACTGGGAAGAACTGGTTGCTGGAGTGGGAATGATGAGAACACTGAGGGGAATTGATTACTCTCCCCTAAAGTTGGTGGCAGAGAAGATATTCAGGCAAAGTCTGACATGCCCCCCAGCTCAGAAGGTATGGAAGATAATCAAGAATGAAATTCAGAAGACAAAGGGAAAGAATTTCAGTGCAGGGAAGAAATGGGAACAGTCTGATGTGGATGCATAGGTACCTGCCAGCATCTAAGAGGACTTCTGTCTGTGAAAGACTTTGTTATCAGTAATCTTTTTTTTATTGCATATCTTGCAACCATTTCCCAAGCTTGTAGCCTTTCCAAGGCAAAGTCTTTGACATATTCCAAATAATTTTCATATTCTTGGACAGAACAATATGAGCAGAGCCCCAAACTATTTGTTCATCTTCCTGAGACATGAGAGGAGTTTACACATGTCGGACTCACATGCTTAAGATTTGTTGGGTGAGTGTTAATATTTTTTTTTTTAGTACAGAAGATAGAAATAAGGCTAGGTAACAAAGGATGATGAATATGAGAGCATGGCATGATTTCGTGAAAGTGTCAGGAATGTCAGAGCTCAGAATGTGCTGAGGTTGTCAAGAGAAACTAAGAACTACAAAAATGGGTGGGGGTTTTCCATTATTGTTCTTAGGTTGGGAGAAGAGGGAGGGTAAAAGAAAGGCTAGGACCTTTACTTGAGCAGGATGGCATAAAGATGCCTAAAAACAGCTTCTCAGTTCTCGTCTTTTTTTCCTCTGTCATGCAGAATGATCTTTGCACTGAAAATAACAACAAAATGACCAATAGCAAGTTGATATCCAAGATAAGTAAGGACAAAGTAAGAACGCACTTCTCGCCTTTGAATTTAGGCCACATGGCCCAGATAAACTGTATCCTCTGCTCGCCGAAGGAATAGGTAGCAAGCATTGCTGGAGCTCTTGCAGTGTTATCTTAGAGATCATGGAAAGTGGGGACTGTGCTTCAAGATTAGAGAAGGATAAATGTCCTGATTTCCCAAAAAGAAAAAAAGGGACATAGCAAACTATAGACTGTAAGGCCAACTTGGTGGTTGCTGAGAAAAGTCTACTGTAGATGATGAAGAGAGCTGGCCAGTGAGCATGTAGGAAGGGAAGCCATGATCATGATGAGCTCCCCTGGCTTCCTCAAAAGCAGAGCATGCCATTCACCTCATCTCCCTTTTTAAGTTGGGTTTCTAAACTAGTAGATACATTAAAGGCTGTGGTTATAGTTTACCTAGATTTTAGCACAACTTTTGTTGAGTGTCTCATGATATTCTGGTGGAAAAAATGATGAAATAGCAGTGATGCAATTATATGATCTGGGGTGACTGGAAAGCGGGGTTGGGGAGGATATCCTCCAAAGAAATAGGGAAAGAGGAGGGAAAGGTTTGGGAGAAGACAGTACGTTTTGTTTTGGACATTTGAAGGTGAAATGACTTTGGGACTTCCAAGAAAAGATAACCAGAAGGCAGCTGACAATGTATGATCAAAGATAAAGAAAAATTTAGGCTTGGATATATAGGTATTAGAGTAATTTGCATGTCTGGGGATAGGAATACAAGCAATCAGGGAACTGAAAAGGGTAGCACATCATGGATAGCCCCAGGAGTGCTTCCTGGATCCAGGCATGAAAAAGCCCCAACTTTACCTTGCAAAGCCCAGGGTAGATCCAGGCACAGAGAGGAACTTCCTGGTGGCAAGAGGGTGGAAGTAAGGGGCCCAAATGAACACCACAGGTCATGGAGATGACTGCAAAGTGTCATGCTCAGTTCTGCTATTAGCCAGGCACTATATTAGGCACTGGGAACACAAGTACAAAGAATAAAATAATCCATACTCCCAAGGAGCTTATGTTCTAAAAGTGAAGAGAAAAAATGTATATAAGTCTATATGAAAAGAATATCCAAAGTATTTTGGGAAGGAGGGCAACCAGTAAACTGAACATAGGCAGAAATAAATAGCTCTTTATTTCTAAAGAAAGACTATCTCCTGGGAAGATCCTCACCATTTGTCTGGGAGTCATGAGTACCAGGACAAGTGAGAGCTTACAATAATAGCTTCTCTCAGTATGATACATTATACTGACGTATAATGTGTGTATTAAATTGATATAATAGTACAGTATTATATATATACATTAAAATAACTCCTGACAAGCACTTAATTCTGAAGGAGCCCTGGGAACATCTATGCTAAGGGAGCAGGAAACTGAGGAAGAATAGTAAGATATGTGAGAGAACCAAGAGAGTGTTGGGGAATCTAAGAGAGGAGAGTATTAGGAGGAAAGTGGTCTGCAGCATGGAAAGCTGAAAAGGCCATTGAGCTTAAAGGGGGAGAGATTGGTAGCCTGGAGGAAGAGTAGTTTCTTGAGGAGTAAGACCAAATGCCAGCTTGTATGGGGGTGGCAAGATAGTGGAGGCAGTGAATGTGGTTAGACTATTCTTTCTAGGAGGCAACAGTGAAAGAGGGAGAGGAGGGCTATGGATAAATGGTAATTTAGGGCATGGGCTGGGTCAAGAGAGACTTTTTTAAGGATGAGGCCAACCTGAGATATTTCTAGACATGATGAAATGACTGGTAGGTAGTAAGAGACAAAAGATGACAAAGAGATGAAATGATAATCACTGGGGTGAGCTCCTGGAGGAGAGAAGATGAAACTGAGGTCAAACTGGAGTTAAGGAGGGGTTAGGGGTGGGAGATTGGGATTGAGGTATGCTGTGGGAAAGAAATTACCTGAAAATTAAACCTGCTGCATTTTGGATGTACTTGACTAAGGTTTTAAGTTGAAGTTTTATAATTAATGAATTTTAACTATCGTTTAAGTAATGGTCCATCTATTTTTAGCTAAATGTTACAAGAATATAAGAATAATTGAGATGCACCGTCTGTCAACCTTGATAGATTTTATAGCTGTTGTGTTCTTTTTTTGTTCTTAAAAAATAACATTATTGGAAACAAAGTCAAGGGGATTTGTTATCAGGTAAACAAAGATGTTAGTTATGCTTTATCATTCGCTTTTGTTTTTATTCTTAATGGCCTGCCTGGTGAATTTAATTCATGGGTTAAATACCAATATTTTTTCTTCTGCCAACTATGAATGTATGCATAGGCTTCATTTGGAACCAGACTGGGAAGGAAAACCATGATCTCATTTCTTAGCAAAATCTCTTTATTTTAGCTCAACAGTATAATTGAATGAAAAAGAAATTTTTAAAGATTTTATGCCTTAAAGCTATTCCTTCTCTTTTTTTCTTAATAATTACAATTAAATGGAGGGCAAGGGGCACCTTAGAACAACAAGATAAATAAAAGGAAACATTATTGTTTATACACTGATTATAAACATTTTTGTTTCGTTTGGGTTTTTTTTTTAATAGTTAAATTATTTTTAGTATTTAGCATTCACTTCCATAAGATTTTGAGTTTTAAATTTTCTTCCCTTACCTTTCCTCCTTCCTCCCCAAGATAGCATGCAATCTGATATTGGCTCTACTTATACACTCATATTTAACATTTTCACATTAGTCATGATGTAAGGAAAAATTAGAACTAATGGGAAGAACCATGAGAAAGAAGAGAGAAAGCAAAACAACAAAAGAAAAGGACAGCAAATAGTCTGCTTCCATCTGCAGTCAGATTCCAGAGTTCTTCCTCTGGGTGTGGATAGCATTTTCCATCGTGAGTCTTTTGGAGTTGTCTTAGATTCTTGCATTGCTGAGAAGAGATAAATCCATCAAAGTCATTTATTGCACAGTGTGACTGTTACTATATACAGTGTTCTCCTGGTTCTGCTCATTTCACTCAGCATCAATTCCTAGAAGTCTTTCCAGGTTTTTCTGATGTCTGCCTGCTCATCATTTTTTAATGCACAGTAGTATTCCCTTATATTCATCTGCCACAACTTGTTTAGCCATTCCCCAGTTGATGAACATCCCCTCAGTTTCCAATTCCTTGTCCCCACAAAAAGTTGCTATATTTTTGGGATATAGACTTAGAAATGGTATTGCTGGGTCAAAGAATATGCAGTTTTATAGCCCTTTGGGCATAGTTCTAAATTGCTCTCCAGAGTGGTAGGATCAGTTCACAACTCCACCAACAATGTACTAGTGTTCCAATTTTCCCATATCTTCTCCGGTATTTATAATTTTCCTGTTTTACTATGTTAGTCAATCTGATAGGTTAAATGTGGTGCCTCAAGAGTTGTTTTGATTTTTATTTCTCTAATCAGTAATGATTTAGAGCATTGGATTATAAACTTTTTTTTTTTTTTTGCTTTTTGGAGAGCAATTGGGGTTAAGTAACTTGCCCAAGGTCACACGGCTAGGTTTTTTTTTTTTTTGTTTGTGTGTGTGTTAAGTGTCTGAAGCTGGATCTGAACTCAGGTCCTTCTGACTCCAGGGCCGACACTCTACTCACTGCACCACCTAGCCGCCCCTGATTATAAACATTTTTAAGGAGATGGCAAAAATATGACTTCTGGGACCACATACATCAAATGTACAGTGGAATATGCTCAACATTAGAACTAAAGCAGAGTTAGCAGCTACTTAAAATTCCACTTAGAGTGAGATATACTGCAGTTATTGTATACACTTTCTGATGGGATGTTATTGTAATTTGTTTTTGTTGGGTTCCTTTAAAATCCTTCTATGTACACATACATATATCATGAAAGGGATTTCTGAACATATTGAACTAGAGGTGTCATACTTTATTAGTGCTTTTCTACATCCCCATACCAAATAAATGTTAATTTCCTGAAAGTGAGTGTCAGATTATGAGGGCAGCCACTGACACATACCTTGAAAAATATTTGGACCTGCTAAATTGGAAATACTCTCCAGTATTGTAACTAGTGTAACTTGGGAGGGGAAATCGAAGATTGTTCTTTCCAGTTGCTATTGCATAATTAGTATCTTCCTAGTTGAAAGAGGGGAGAATCTTTCTGACCCTTCATAAAGTGATATTTAAATACTTAAGATTGAATCTGATGTCATTAGTATGGTTAGTCCCTGTACTGTGCATGTTACAGCATATCCAGATCCTCTCATCTGCTGCCATTCTTCTTCTGTGGCTTAAATTCTTCAGAGTTTCTATTTACTGGTGGTTTTAATATTGTCAGGTTGTCTACCTTTTATCCTTTACTCTTTCCCCATGAGTTGTCATTTTTAATCATGCATGTCCTCAGTGTCTTTTGTGCCGTTCAAACACATGCCTCCAGCATTCCTGCGGTAGACAGAGCACTGGCTAGAGACCTGGAGTCTGGCCTCAATTTCCTTACCTATAAAGTAGGGATAGTAATACTTACTCCCAGGGTTGTTGTGAGGATCAAATGGGATAATATTTGACAAGTGCTTTGCAAACCTTATGACACTATATAAATACTAACTTTTGTTATTTATTGGTATTATTACTATTATGTAGCCTACTTAGAATCACTATTTCCATTGTCCTTTGGGTCACCTGCAGTTGTTATTCATCAGGAATGGTGTGATTCCATGATTTGAAGCCAGATGGCATCATTGAGGAGAATATTGGTTTGTTTTTTTTTTTATTAAATTTTGTGAAAGAGTGGCTTGAGATTATTGAAAGTGCTGCATAGTGCCCCAAATGCAGTCGAGCCTGAAGACTTCTTACTCTGTTCTGGGACTAGCTTATTCATTTGCAGAACGTGAATAAGACATATTTATAGACTAGTTCAGTAGATTTCTTGTCCAGTCACATGTCATCACCTGAGCACTGTTTATTATTCATCTACTCTGGTTTGTTGTTTTAAAAGCAATGGCTAAGCCAGTCTCATCGATCTCATTGCAAGGGTCTTCGTTGCCTTACAGTGCTAGATAGAATGCTTTTAGCGTGGATAAATGATGCTGGATGTCACTGGTGTGTGATGCACACATACACGCATAGCCTTGTTTTGATGTTGCTGTTCAGTGGAACATTAAACACAGTTAATTCAGTGGTCTTGGATATCTTCATGTTTGTGAGAGCTACTTTGACAGTAAAGCCTTTAAGAGGTTGTATTTTGTGTTATAAAGTCAAATGCATTTTTGTAATCAAATAATAAAGAATGGGAGTCCAATATTCTTTGCCTTATATCCAATAATATACCTGAAGGTGTACTTTAATGGACTGGAGTCTGTGAAAGCCTCTTTGGTTCCCCCTTTTAAAAAAATTTAAGGAACCTCCTTGATTTAAGTGTAGATTTTATATATTGATATCTGTCATTCCTTTCACAGTCAAACTCATAGGAAAAAAAGATAGCTACACTTGTCTCTACTTCCTCCCACTCAGTTTACAACCCAGTGCAGTCTGGCATTCAACTTTATCACTCAACCGAAAATCACTACTGAGTTTATCGCTGGTCTCAATTCCAAAATCAGGTGTTCTCAGTTCTCCTCTCTATAGCAGTTGACACAGTGACCACCCTTTCTTTCTGGATAGTCTCTTCTCTGGATTTTCATGAGATTTTATCATCATCCATATCCCACTCCCTATTTGTGAGTGTACCCTAAAGCTCCGTTTTGGGCCCTGCCGTTTCTATGCAAATGACTCCTAGACATACCCAGCCATGTCTTTCTCCTGGGTTTCAGTTCCATATAGTCAGCTGTCCATATTGGACATTTTGAACTGAATAACTGTTTAAACATGTCAGACTCACGCCGTCTGAAATAAAACTCATTCATCACCACTCTCTCCTAACCATAATTTCCTATTTCTGTCTAAGGTACCTGGGTGGCATAGACTGTTTATTCTCACTCATCTCACGTATCTAATCAGTTTCTAAATCTTACTGATTCTGCCTCCACCGCATTGCTAAATTATGTCCTCTTTTCTCCACTCACATGGCCACTATCCCTTCTTCCTGCCTAGTTACGGTCTTTATTACTTTTCAGCTAAACTGTTGCTGTAGTCTCCAGATTGACCTGACTCAAGCTCCTCATCTCTCCAAAACATACATCCACACAGAGCTGCTAAATTGACATTCTCATGATCTAGTTTCCCCATCCTTAAAAAGCCTTCACTTCATCTTGGTATTTCCTCATGTTATCATCCTCTCTCTTTCCTCCCTTAAACCTCAGAAGATATTTACACTTGTTGGCTCCATTTCTTCATTACTTATTCACTTCTAAGTTCCTTGAATTGATTTCTGACTTCCATCACTTCACTGAAACTTCTAATGTACTAGTCATCTTTTAATTACTAAATCCAATGGCCTTTTCTCATTTCATTCCTCTATTGATCCTCTTGCTGCTCTTAAGAACCATCTCCTCCCCCACATAGTCGGTTTTCTATTGTCCTTTACTAACCCAAGGCTCAGTCACCTCGGATTCTTCCAGCTCCCCCCCCCCAACCCTCAAGTCTTCAGTAAATTCCCAAGTCTTGTTGTTTGTACTTTGACCTAAGCTTTCTCTAAGCTGTGTGCTTTTCTCCATTTATGCGACGTGACCTCATTTAGGCCTTCCTTTATTTCTTCTTAGACTACTTTAATAGCCTCTTAATTAACTTATTCTTTCTAACTTTTTCCTTTTCGAATCTATCCTCCACAAAAAATGTAAAAATCATGCTTTGGCTCTCTTTTGCCTCTAGCATAAAATGCAAATTCCTCTGTTTAGCATTTATTTCTTGGGAAGTGGTAGAATGAAAGCCCTACCTAGGATTTGTGATTAACTGCCTTTTCTCATCTGTCATTATTTTTTTTCTTGAGTCACCCAACAATAGGTCACTGGCCAAGCCTCACTTGGACATTGTTTGGGCCCTGATTGTCCCAAAATGCATGTAAGTAGAGGTTGTTTCTGTTTTGTCCAGAAACCCTGAGGGTCTTCCTCTCCCAGATTGACTTTCAAAAACTTTTATTTATTCATTCATTCTTTCATTCATTCATTTATTAGCTAGGTAAAGAAACCATTCTCTACCTCAATTTTTCTTAAGCTTTAATCACCTGAAGGGGCATTGCCTCAGTCAAACCGAGACTGTTAAAGACCTCAGTTTGAAAAGGCCAACGTCCTCTGCTTCATCTTGGCCCATTTCCAGCCCTATATTTGACCACTGGACCCAGCTGATTCTACAGGAGAAAGTGAGGCTGGTGACTTTGCACAGCCCTGCCTCACTGTAATCCAATTCAGTTGCATGTCGTGCTATCACCTCCCTAATGTCTTAGTCCTCTACAGTTAAGGCCCAAAAGGCCAGCTTGATGTTCTCTGCCTTTGCTGTCATGTGGATTGTACTCCCTCTGTGACCTGACAGAAAACTACTTGCTCTGAGACTTGGCTCAGATGGAACCTTCTAGCAGGGATCAGGGAATGCCTGATTGCTCTAGTTGTTAACATTGTGCCCTTTCCTCAGATTTCATGACTTACCTCACTCTCAGCTTGAGAAACTTGCTTTATAGTTTACTGGAAAAAATTGAGACCATTCACCAAGAGCTTCTTCTTCTCTCCTCCCACACCACCTTAGAAGCCTTTCCCCTTTCTCCTCCTTCACCCCTGCCTCACATTGAGAAGTAGCCCCTCTTCTTGCCAGGGCCAACTCTACTGCCTGCACAAGTAATAATCTCATTTCATCTCATTTTCTCCAGCAGACTTCCCTGCTGTTTACAGATGTGCCCAGGTCTCCCCCATCCTCAAAAACCCTTCACTTGATCCTTCTGTCTCATACTTCTGCCTTTTTTGGGCTAAAGTTCTTGAGAAGGCCGTCTATGATAGGTATCTGTACTTCTCACTCTCTTTTGACTCTGCAGTCTGACTTTTGGCCTCACGATTCCACCAAAAGTGGAATTCTCTTCAAATTCTCTTCAAAATTACAAATGATTTCTTAATTCCCATATCTAATGGCCTTTTCTTACTCCTTATTCTTCTTGACCTCTCTTCAGCTTTGACACTATTGTTTTTTCTCTTCTCCCTCAACTTTCAAGACATCACTCTCCTGGCTCTTCTCTTACCTATCTGACCACTCCTCCTCAGTCTCCTTTGCTAAGTTGTTGCCCAGATCACACCTACTAACAATGGATGTTCCTAAGGACTGACTTTGTCCTGGCCTTTTTTCTCTTCTGTCCTGCTTCACTTGGTGATCTCATTAGTTCTACTCCAGTCTCTCTGCTGACCTCCCACCTCACATATCCATCTGCTTATCAGACATCTCAACCTGGCTGTCCAGTAATCTTAAATTCAGCATGTCCAAAACTGAACTCAGTATCCACCCCACCCTGGAACTCTCCTCTCCCTTCCAGATTTCTCTCTTATTCTTGAGTGCCCCCATCCTCATTCTCCCAGGTTCACAGCCATCTACTCCCCACTTTCCCTCCCCTGCCCCAGTATCCAAGCTGTTGTCAAAGCCTGTCCAGTTCACCTTTGTAGCATCTCTCCTCTGACACTGCCCCTCCCCTGTGCTGACCCTTATCTACTCTCACCTGAATTATTGCACTAGGCTGCTGGTGGGTCTACCTGTTTCTAGTCTCTCCCCACTCTAGTCCATCCTCATTCAGACGCCAGTTATTTTCCTAAATGATAGGGCTGACTGTATTACTCTCCTACTCAAAAAATTCTGGTGGCTTCCCATTGCCCTCCAGGAGCAAATACAAAATTCTCAGGCATTCAGAGCCCTTTGTAACCTTACCCTCCCAACATACCTTTACTGTCTTCAACTTTCAATTTAAATTCCACCTTCTACATACAGGAAAACTTTTCTGACAATCAGTCAGTGAACATTTGTTAAGTGCCTATACAGAAAAAGGCTAGAGACGGTCCCTACCCTCAAGTAGTTTGCCATCTGATGGGGGAGACCACTTGTAAATAGCTATATACAAAGCAAGCTATATAAAGGATAGATAAGGAAACAGTTAACTGGGTAAGTCACTGGAATAAAAAAGGGTTCGGAAAGGTTTCCTATAGAAGGTGAGATTTTAGTTGGGGATGTAAAGGAAGCTGAGTGATCAGTAGTTGGAGCAGAATAGAAAGCTGGAAGCTGGGAGATGTAGAGTGTCTTGTTTGTGGAACGGCCAGAAAGTCAGTCAGTGGATTAAAGAGGATGTGTGGGGGAGTAAGGTATAAGAAGACTGGAAAGGGGACTAGGTTATGAAGGACGTTGATTGCTAAACAGAGGATTTTATGTTTGCTTTTGAAGGCAATAGGAAGCCATTGAAGATTATTGAGTTGGGTGGGGGTAGGGGTGGAGGTGGGGGCTCTTCAAAGAGAATCTGTTTGATAGCTGAGTGGAAGGTTAACTGGACTGGGGAGTGACTTGAGACAGGCAGACACCTCCCACCTGCAGCAGATGTTACAGTAATCCAGGTGTAAAGTGATAAGGGCCTACACAAGAGTGAGGGCAGTGTCAGAGGAGAGATGCTACAAAGGTGAACTAGACAGACCATGGCAACAGTTTGGATGTGGGGGGTGAGAGAGTGAGGAGTCCAGCATGACTGCCAGGGTGCAAACCTGAGGGACTAGGATAGCATTGCCCTCCACAGTAATAGGGAAGGTAGGAATCAGGGCAGGTTTAGGAAAAATATAGTGAGATCTGGTTTGGATATATTGAATTTAGAACATCTCTTGGACTTCCAGTTCAAGATGTCTGAAAGGCAGCTGGAGATGCAAGATTGAAGGTCAGTGGAGAGATTGAGGCAAGAAAGGTAGATTTGAGAATCATCACCAAGTAGAGTAGTATAGAGTAAGAAGAGAAGAGGACCAGAAGGACCTTTTTAGGACACCTCTGATTAGGCAGTATGATCTGCAGGAGGATCCAGCAAAGGAGACAGAGGAGGAGTGGTCACATAGCAAGAAAGCCAGGAGAGAGTGGCCTGAAAACCTAGAGAGAAGAGGTATTGACTGACTTAGCTGTTTAGATAGAAGTAAATCTAAGCTTTTTGAAGACAGAGACTGTTTTTTCATCTTCATTTTTGTACTGCACAGTATCTTTCACTTAGTATTTGGTAGGCATAGAAGTACACTGAATTAAACTGATGTGTGAAGATTTGTCATCAGTTTTTCAAATAAAACTTATTTGAATAGATGGGTCATAAATGTTCTGTTAGTACATATATCAAAACCATTGAACATCTCTGCTTTCATACTTGAAGGTAGACTTGTAGTGGAAGTATTGACATTAATTTTTTTATTAGAAATATGGTGATAATACTTAAGGCCACTCCCAGGCTTTGTCTGTAATAAATATGTATTAAGTACCAACTATGTGCCAAGCACTGTGCTACCACTGCAGTTTCTGTTTATTGCTGTTTTAGTTTAGGCATTTGCCTAACTGAAAAATGAGCAGCCATTTTATAATATTTAGAAGTTGTTCCTGTTGGTATTTTATTTTTTCAAAGAAACACATTCTTTTGGGGCGGCGAGGTAGCGCAGTGAGTAGAGTGCAGACCCTGGAGTCAGAAGGACCTGAGTTCGGATCCGGCCTCAGACACTTAATGCACACACAAACAAAAACCTGGCCGTGTAACCTTGAGCAAGTTACTTAACCCCAATTGCCCTCCAAAAAGCAAAAAAAAAAAAAAGAAAAGAAAAGAAACACATTCTTTTGGATCTGTCAGTATTTAATTTAAAAACTCCTTTTGGATAATTTCTTTATTGAATTCATAGCATTTTGCCGATGCAAAATATTAATAAATTCTAAGTTTTTGAAATAAATCCCAAGTATGAATGCATTATAGTGAAGTATAAAATATTTTGATATCTGTATTCTTGTGCAAGTTATTAATTTATCTGGATCTCAGTTTACATATTTGTAAATGAGGATGTTAAGATGACTGTAAGGTCCCTTCTAGCTCTTGATCTATGATTAAATCGATGTTCTAGGAAATTTTTTTTGTCCCATTTGATCTAAAGTAGTTCAACTGTACTTGGGCAAATTTAGGTGTAAATTTAGACATAGGCCTTAGAAGGAAATTCATCAGCAATAACGACCTGGTAATGAACCATTGATCTCTTAGTTCCATTCTGGGGTTTGGGTCATGCATATAACCAGTCTATCCGAAACAAGATATTATATCACAACAAACCCAGAAGAAATAGAACTATAAGAACAATAGGTAGATAGGTAGGTGGGTGGATGGATGGATACATGCATAGATGAATGGATAAATAGACTGATAGATACATGGATGGATACATAGTCACATACATGGATGGATAGATAGATAGATAGATAGATTCCCAAAAATACTAAATTAAGAAATGGAGCTCCTGGTCCAGATGAATTTACAGAAGAATTCTTTCATCCTTGTAAAGAACAGTTGATGATACCAGTACTTCACAAATTATTCTCAGAAATTAAATATGCACTCGTTAGCAAACCCCTTTTATGAGGTAAAATAGCTCTTCTATATAAATCAGAGAAAGATAAAGCAAAGAAAGAAACTATAGACCAATATAATTAATTTTTAAATTTTAAATAAAGTCTTGGCAAAAAGACCAACAATTTATCCAAAAAAAATGTTTTTAACCAGGTTGGGTTTGTAAGGATGGTTCAGCATTAGAAGAAACAACATAATCATATTAAAAACAAACATCCCAAACTATAGTATTATCTCAATAAATGCAAAAAAAAAAAAGCCTCTAACAAAGCACAGCACTCATTTTGTGTTTTGGGGGTAGGGGGAAGCCTACAAAATACAGACATAAAGAGATCTTTTTTAAATTTTTAAAACCAAAAGTTAGCTTTATTATGTAGGAAAAGTACTAGAAGCTTTCCCAGTAAAAAGGCAAATGGAACGCCTCCCTTTGACACAGGTCTGGAAATACCAGCAGTAGTAGTAAAGCACGAGATTGGCAGAAAGGAGACAAAACTCTCTGTTTGAGCACGGCATGATGATCTGCTTAGAGAATCCTAGGGAATAAGTGGAGAAACTGCTTGAGTCAGGAGGTTCAGGTAAAGTGACAGATTACAAAATGAACCCACCCCAAAAATGGCATTTCTTCTGTGTTAATAATGAAATCTAAGTGGCAGTGAAAATAATTACATTCAAAGCACACTTAATACCTATGTAAGATAATTATTCCCTAAAGAATAGCCATGTTCATACATGGACCGTGCCAATAAATTAAATCACATAAGTTAGTTTTCAGATTTAATGCTATGCCTAATTATTTTTAGATTTTTTTTTTTAAAGCAATTGGGGTTAAGTAACTTGCTCAAGGTTACGCGGCTAGTCATTTGATTTATGCGTGGGTGCTCATTTTCTGAGGCCGGATCTGATCTCGGGTCATCCCAACTCCGAGGCCGGCACTCTTACTCACTGCGCCACCTAGCCGCCCCTTTAGGGCAATTGGGGTTAAGTAACTTGCCCAAGGTTACACGGCTAGGTTTTTGTTTGTGCGGATTAAGTGTCGGAGGCCGGCTCCGAACTCAGGTCCTTCTGATTCCAGGGCCGGCGCTCTATTCACTGCGCCACCTAGCCGCCCCTTATTTTTAGATTTTTAAAAATATATTTTAGATTACAAAAAAAAAGATACTTTGGTGCAGTGAGTAAGAGCGCCGGCCTCGGAGTTGGGATGACCCTAGATCAGATCCGGCCTCAGAAAATGAGCACTCACACATAAATAATGACTGGCCGTGTAACCTTGAGCAAGTTACTTAACCCCAATTGCTTTAAATATATATATATATTTTTTTTTAATTACAAAAAAAAGATACTTTACAGAGGTAGAGAAAATAAAAATTCATTTGGAAGAACAAAACATCTACAGTTTTAAGGAAAATATTTTTTAAAAGGTAGAAATTAATGGAAAATAGCACTTAAAGATGTCAAGACTACATTGTAAAGCAAGTCATCACAACCACTTGGTGCTGCTTAAAAAAATTAGAAAAGATGATCAATGGAACAAGTTAGACAGGGAAGAATCAGAAATAATTTACTCCAATAAACCAGTGTTTTATAAATCTGAAACCACAAATTACTTAGGAAAGAACTCATCACTTGATGAAAACCTGCTGGGGACTGAAAAAACAGTCCTAGACCCTTAGATTTAGACTAATATACAGCAAACTGAATGGATATAGGACTGAACTACTAAACATCAGGTCATAAAATCAGTTAGAGAAGCAGATCATATGTCTGTCACAGCTCTGACTGGGGGCAAGGGGTGGGGCGAATATTTAGCCACAGTTCCCTGTTGCTGTGGAGAGCATTTAGGATGCTTCAGGCTCACACCCCAGGAGGAGTCATCCTGGACTCTTCACCATCTCTCACCCTGCAGACCCAAACTTTACATCACTGCAGCATCTCTCAAATAGGCACCCTCCTCTCCTCTGACACTACCTCCATTGAGGTGCTGGCCCACATCACCTTATTCCTGGATTATTGCAATAGCTGCTGGTAGACCTGCCTGCCTCAGGTCGCTCCCCATTCCAAAATATCTTCCATTCAGCCACCAAAGTGATTTTCCTAAAGGGCAGATCTGATCTTGTTACACTCTACTCAAAAGAAGGGAGAAAGGCAAATGAGAAAAAATCTTTATATCAGAAAATTCCAATAAAGTCTGATATCCAATATGCACATGTGGGGGCGAGGGGCGGGAGATCTCTAAAGGATTGCTTGATAATTATTAATAATTATGAAAGAATGATCCAAATCATTAATAACAAGTGAAAATCAAAGCAACCCTGAGGTTCTACTTCATACCCAGCAAATTAGCGATGATGACAAAAGACAGGAAATAGTCATTGTTGGAGGGGTTGTGAAAAGATGTATACTTTCTTGGTGGATCAGTAGAACAATATTACTGTACTGCATGGAAGAAATTATGAATATGACTCCAGAAAAGCATAGAAATATTTATATGAACTGGTATAAGGTGGGATGAATAAAACCAGGAAAATTATACATAGTGATTACAACAGTATCAATGGAAAGGATGATGATAACAATGAAATGACCCAAACTAAATGCTGTCAGATTATAATGACTGAGGTCAGCCATAGAAAAGACCCCTCTTTATTCCCTTTGCACAGTGAGAGACTCTATATCTGCAAACCTTTTTGATATGTTCGGTTATGAGGAACATTTTCATTTTTTCTTTACTGTTAAAAGTGACCACTCTTGGAAAGGGGTGGGCAATAATACATTAAAAAATGTAGGTGAGATAAAAAGCTAGTATCGGTTAAAAATTAATTTTTCAGGTTTTGCCCCTTTTTCCCAACAAGGCAAGATGATCTTTACATGTGTTATGGATGTGACCTCTGGAAATTTTTATTCCAAAAATAGCTAGACTTTATATAATGCTTTTAAGTTTTACAGAATGGCTTTTATGTTTTATATATTTATATTTTTTAAAAAAATTTTTTCTCAATCCTCATAACCCTGAGGGTAGGTGTTTTATTAGTCTCATTTTCCAGAGAAAGAAACTGAGGCAGACGGATTAAGTGACTCACTTCAGATCATACAGTAGTGTGTGCACCAGTATTTGAACTTAGATCTTCTTGACTCCCAGGTCCAGTGCTTTATCCACTCACTGTCTACCTAAGCTGCCTAAAAATGAAGAAAACAGAAGTTGAGCAAATAAACTCAATTGTAGCCCCATTCAAGTTGAAATTGAATTTTACCTATGTTGTGATTTCCCTGGGATTGGAGTACAGTTGATCTTGATAAAATTCCAAGACCAGTTCTTGGAGTCTAGCCAGAATAAACTTAGAACAATGCCAGGAAAGGGGTGTGGGGCTTTAATTCATGTGATGCTGACAATTGTTGGCCCTCATCAGTTTATGCCTCTTGTTACATCGTGTTTGTGACAATCATAAGCTTAAAGTTTGAGAGAAAGCAGTTGCATGCAAGGTTTTTGATTTATGCTTACAAGAAGGTTAATTGAAAAAACAGGTTTGACCTTTGATTAAAATTTTAGCTTACCTAGTAGAGATTACCTTGTGGTCTAATCTTTTTAGAACATTTTCCCCCATGTATCTATTATAGATTTTAATTTTTAGAATTATCACCTATCCTAGTCTGAAATTATAAGAAAACATAAGCAGTTTAAAAAAATACCTGTTCTCTCAAGAACATAGATGCTAAGTAATCAAAATGATACAGTCTGCCTTCTGTAAAGGACTTACAGCTTTAATGCTAAAAAGGGGACCATAGAGCTGCATTGCAGAACATAACAAGGAGCAGTTAGAATTGTTGGTAAAAGTTGTTGCTCCTTAGATTGTTTGTGTTAGTGGGGTAAAAAACCCAATATATAATTTGGTTTTATAGTTGTTTTTTGTATTTAAATTGAAAAGTAGGGGCGGCTAGGTGGCACAGTGAGTAAGAGCACTGGCTTCGGAGTTGGGATGACCCGGGATTGAATCCGGCCTCAGAAAATGAGCACCCACCATAAATAATGACTAGCCGTGTAACCTTAAGCAAGTTACTTAACCCCAATTGCTTTAAAAATAAGTAAATAAATAAATTGAAAAGTAGGTAGGTCCGGGGAGGCTAGGTGGCGCTGTGAGTAGAGCCTCTGCCCTGGAGTCAGAAGGACCTGAGTTCAGTTCGGCCTCAGACGTTTAATGCACACACAAACAAAAAAAAACTTAGCCGTGTGACCTTGGGCAAGTTACTTAACCCCAGTTGCCCTCCAAAAAAAGCAACAACAAAAAAAGAAAAGTAGGTAGGTCTGATATGGGAGTTAATAAAAGTATTTAAAGTATTCAAGCCACACTGAAGACCTTTCAAGGATTTGCAAGAAAATAGAGTTCCAAATGTAAGTGAAGGACAACTTAGGTCCAGAATTGGTGCTGTTTAAGACAAGGCAAAACTGAATGGAGAAAATGGAGCCTTGACTTAATTAGCTAAGATTAGGACACGAAAATGGATGCTTTTCAGCTTTCATTTCCCATTTTAATACTAGAGGTTATCTAATATCTTGCCTCATAGAGCCTTCATTTTGTATTTTGAATGAGAGATCATCAGATAATCACCTACTATAATTTTATTTTATTTCTTTCCCAGATCAGCTTTGTTTTGGTTTTTGTTTGTTTGTTTTTTAAGCAATTGGGGTTAAGTAACTTGCTCTAGGTTACACAGTCATTGTTTGTGTGTGAGTGCTCATTTTTTAAGGCCTGGATCCAGGGCCGGTGCTCTTACTCACTGCTTCACCTAGCTGCCCCTTTGTTTCATTTTTTTATCATTTTCTCACAATAGGAAACTTAGGAAAGACTCTTATTACAAAATATTCAACATGTTTTTGTAATCCATTATAAAGAGGTCTCTATTTGTTGATTCCTAGGAGAGAAAATTGAGTTCAGTAGGGAACAAACAGCATTCCTAGCACCTACCAAAGTTCTCAAGTAACTGGAAGCCAAAATCTTTTTAAATGTTTGTTTTCTATGGATTTGTTTTCATTACTTAGCCTAAAAATCATCTTGTAGTTTTGAGACCATAAAGTCTGAGCTAGAGTATAATTGTTGTTGGAGAGAGTGAGTGCCCTGGCAATAAAATCTTAGGGAGATGTCAAGCATAACATGGTTTAAAGGAATTTTGTCTATAATTCCAATATTGCTTTCACAAGAATATATTTTATCTAAAATTTGAAACTATCAGACACTCTCTACTTCCCTTGTCTTGGTTGCTTTTAACATTTCAGTTTATACTAACTGTAAAAGTAAATTCTTTAACTACTGTGGTTACAGTTTAGGACATCTGAGCATAGACTATCAATATGAGTAACATTTTGTTATAATAAAGCTTTTGAGAAAAAAGTTATACTATAATACTAATGGAGCTTCAGTGAAATATTTTTTAAATTTAATAACTAGCAGATCCTCTATTTTTGTTATATTTAAAAACAAATGGCATGTTTATCAGATTTGGAGATAAAGAAAGCAAGGAGAGGCTGTTAGTAAATTGGTTGAGTCTGGCTCCAGAAAGATCCAGGATGTTAGAATATTTATCTAAAGATGTGAATTTTGGTTTTGTTTTCCTTTTGTGGGACCCTTTAACTTTGTTAGTAGAACTCCTGATAAAGAAACTCTCCTAAGAGAGATCTGTCAGTTTAGACTTAGGAAATTGCCTGGGGCACAAACATGATTTCATTTGATCCTCTCAATGAACTGATGAGGTTCCTCAAGTACTACTAGAATTATCATCTCCCTTTTATAGATGAGGAAACTGAATGTAAGGGGAGCCTTTATTCAAAGCTCACTGCTGAATCGCAAGTCCAGTGTTCTTCCTATAGATACACTTCTTCCTCCCTAGATAACAGATGGGGGAGGGGAACTTTATGACTGCAAGTTCAATATAAATCTTTTATGGGTCCACCCCTATTTTGTAATTTTTTATTTGTTTTGAAAATATAATTGCTCTAAGTTGAGTCTTAGGGGAAGGGTGTAGTAAGAAAATAGGTTGCAAGCTTATGGTTCTCATTGCCTAGCATTTAGGATTGTTGTATAAAAAAATATAGCAACAATGATTTTACACGCTCAGGTAGGCGTGTGTATTTTAAAGAATGCTACCTGCCCTTTCTTCATAAAAATTTTTTCTACAATCTGAGTAGTAAGAAAGATTTCAGTGTAAAACTAGGTTGTTTTGTTTTGTTTTTAATGGCTGCAGCAGAAATCACTTCATAGGTTTCTGCAGCTCATTTCATTAGGGAATGTGCCCAGAGAATTTAATTATTTTTTTCCAAGATTAACATTTATCAAATATTTAATCATAACAGACATTTTTAACCATCAGATGAAACTAAAACTTTAATTTTTCTGTGAAATTGGTAGTCATATTTTAAAAATACAAACTTCAGTAATGAAGACTACAAATATTTTGAAAGATTGTATGCAGACCTGTCAGTCTGATTAAAAATAATTTTTTTAGACATTACCATTCCTTGTCAAATGGTCCTAATAAAATAACTGGAATTGAAAATCAAAATACCCTTCAACATTCGGGGGGGGGGGGTAAAGTGAAAAAGGAAACAAGAATTTTGTTTTCAACACATACTGAGGTAAATCTCAGATTACTTAAAAATAAAAACATAAATAATGATATTGTTAGAGCATTTGACTAGATTACAAAACAACAATATAATCAAGACATAATATTCAAAAGAAAATGTCTAATGTTGTAGAGAACTTCTTTAGGTATTTGATCCAGGAATGCATTCTGGGATCCTGCAAGCACATCCCTTTTGGTGATATATTGATGGGAGGTTCAGATTTAAGTTATGGCACAGTTGCCATTTCCAGCTGCCTGCTAGATCTCTCTACTTCTCAAGTGTACTGAGCTTATTTTATTCCCAAAAGATTAATGTCTTCTCCTCTTCCTCCCCCTCTCCCCCATCTACCTTTTCAGTGATCATATCGCCATTCTCCCAGACATCCAGGATCAAAACCTTGGAGTTACCCTTGATTCATCACTCTCCCTCACTTCCAGTATCTAACCTGTTTGCCCAATCTACTTCTCTAATTTTTTTTTTTTTGCTTTTTGGAGGGCTATTGGGGTTAAGTAACTTGCCCAAGGTCACACAGCTAGGTCTTTGTGTACATTAAGTGTCTGAGGCCGGATCTGAACTCAGGTCCTTCTGACTCCAGGGCCGGCGCTCTACTCACTGCGCCACCTAGCCTCCCCTCTAATATTTTCAATACTCTTCCCCTTATTTTATTGCTACTACATTAAACACTCAAATTTAAGCCCTCTAATACAGATTTTTATCGTAGTCTCCAACTCATTACTGCCAGTATAATCAGAGTCCATAATTGGACTGAGGCATTATGAGCTTATACCAGGATGCCCACAGCATGTGTGTTCCTTCATTCAGCAAATTGTTTCTGATGGTATCCCAGGATTCTTACCAGTGTTACCCTGGGGCTTTTATCTTCCCTAATAGGATTTTTTTTTTCCATGATGTTAGTCCTTCTATAAAGTCACTGTCCTTCTGGTTACCTAGTTTCGTAAACTCAGCACCATCCCTAACAGATCCCTCATGCCAGGTCTTGTTGATTCCTCCATGTTGTATGTCTGTTCTCTCAGGCACTACCTTTGTTCAGGTCATCATGGCCATTTGGACAGTGACAGTATCTTTTTACTTGTTTTCCCATTTATTTATATACCTAAGACATTAATCTGACCATATCACTCTCCAACTTACTATATGAGGTTTTGTTCCTTACTTTTAAAATCTAGTGTTTCTTTCAAACTAAGAGTTGGAAATACTTACAGTTGGGCTTTGACTGCCACCCAAAGTGAAATAATTTTTAAGAACTATCCCATGATTACTTTTCTCTTTTATATTATTATTACTTTTCCATGGAATTTTTTTTTTTTTTAAGCAATTGGGGTTAAGTAACTTGCTCAAGGTTACACGGCTAGTCATTTGATTTATGCGTGGGTGCTCATTTTCTGAGGCCGGATCTGATCTCGGGTCATCCAAACTCCGAGGCCGGCGCTCTTACTCACTGCTCCACCTAGCCGCCCCTTTAGGGCAATTGGGGTTAAGTAACTTGCCCAAGGTTACACGGCTAGGTTTTTGTTTGAGGCCGGCTCCGAACTCAGGACCTTCTGATTCCAGGGCCGGCTCTCTATTCACTGCGCCACCTAGCCGCCCCTTCCATGGAATTTTTAAAAGATCTAGTAGTATTTTTCATTCAGTTTGTATATTCAGCAATTTCCCATATTCAGCCCATTCCCACTATGACCAGAAATCCTGTGCTTTCTTTGGTAAACTGTAGAGAATTTACCTTGTAATTGTGGGAGTTTTAGTTCAGCAGCCATTTATTCATGTCTTCCTTGTATGCATATACACAATTAATACTTTACCTAGGAAATTGCCCCAAATGTCTTTTCATATTGGTCCACACTGTCATAACTGATTAGCAGATAGATTATTTCTCATGTTTACACCTGGAAATCCAAATATATCTGGAGCTTTTCTTCCTTTTGTATATTAGTAGGTTGGGGGGGGGGGTTGGTTGTTGTTGTTTTTTAAATAATTTCTTAACACTTGCTCAGTAATGTAATGATGTTCCAGTGTGTACATTATGCTTCTTTTTTCTGTGGGTGACCAGGATAAAGCATTGAAAATTCAGCTATGTGAAATGGTTTTAATTTTTATTCTTTGTGGGGTTTGTACTCTTAAAGGGGTTTTGGTGGAGGTAAGAATGGAAGTTAGTAGAACAGACAGGAACATCTATTCTGATTTAGTTATTTAATACTACCAAGAACAGTGAAATATACTTAATTTGAAGAATTACTTTCAATGATGATATATAAAATCTCTCACAATAAAATCTTTTGGTTTCTGTCTGCAGCTATGCTTTTAACTTGAAAGGGCTAGATGTTGGTAAATATAGATCACTTTATGTAACAGATTCCAGAAAAGTTACATATAAATCGGCATGTTAAATAGGTTGAGGAAGATTTCCTAGATAAAAGAAATGCTATGATTAATTATTTTTGCTAATCTTCCTCTATAATTTGATAAAGTGAGACAACTTAAGTCCCATTTTTTGTTTTATTGTATAGATTGTTGTCAGAGACTTGGAATTGAGAGGAAAGGTTTAGATCTAGATCATAAGAAGAACCGATTAAATTCAGGGTTGGAAGATATCAAATCCCTTACTTACATAGAAACTTGTCTAAATGTAGTGTGTCTTTATTTTCAATTAACAAGATGTCCTGTTAAGCTTTTTTCTGGAGTATTTCTTTTCTCTAAAGCAGTGACTTTCTAACTGCTGCATGAAAAGAGAATCTAAGGTCATCACAACAATTTTTCCAAAGAAAGTATCAGGCCAGTGTTGTCTATTTCCTCCAGTGTTTAAATTGTGAAGTACAAAACAATTATAGGGGAAGATGGGCAAGCATGACTTAATGTCTCTTCTGTTCTCGAGATTTAAATGATACTGAGATTAAAAATAATGTATCCCCCTAAGTGAGATGCAAATCTTTCTTTTTTTTTCTTTATTACAGATAAGTTTACATGTATTGCAGACCAGACCAGAAGCACTTCTGATTTCAGGTAAATTTAATATAATTAACTAACCTAGTATTTTTTGTTTTTGGTTTGTTGGGGGTGGTTTTTGTTTGTTTGTTTGTTTGTTTGTTTTCTTTGCTTTGTGGAGGGGGGAAGGTAGGGCAATTGGGGTTAAGTGCCTTGTCCAAGGTCACACAGCTAGTAAGTGTGGAGTGTCTGAGGCTGGATTTGAACTCAGGTCCTCCTGACTCCAGGGCCAGTGCTCTATTCACTGTGCCACCTAGCCACCCCTAACTAGTATTTTTTAAAGTAAAATATTTTCCTCATTATAATACTGTTCGTGCTTCCATGTAAGCAGGAGATTCAGATCACTTTATGTCTCTGAGGCCATTTCTTACCGAATAATAATTCACTTTCAGGGTGATATGTTCTGTTGACTCTGTGAAGGAGGAATCGAGTTACTGTACAACTAGAAAATCATAAAGCGGTCTTAGGAGCTCGTTGTGGTTTGAAGTCTCTACTTAGCACCTTGATTTAAAGTAGGATGATAAGCAAGGTCTCTTGCAGGTTGACTACATGAATCATTTTGACTTCATGAGGGATGTAGCACCTTCCTTTCACTGATACATCTGACCCATAGTGATGCCTCTCTTTTCCCAACTCCTGTAACATTCTTTGTATCTTGGCATTTGCTCATAGAGAGGCTGTCCCTAATTTTTTCATTTTTTTAAAATAGAAGGCAGTTTTTATTTTATGTTAAAATCTTTATTTTAACTGTAGGTTGCACATGTCATAAAAAGCAAAGCTATGTTTTTTAGCCTGTGGTTATTTAAAATAGATAATGTGCTCTAAGTTCTATAGAAAGGACACAGATATCCTGCACACAGTGGTGAAATAGCAGCCTTTCAAGATTCTTTAACATGCACATATTGCAAATGAAGAATGCAACTCAGCCATATCATAAATCTGACATGTAGAAGAAGATGCTAACTATACAAAACCTCAAACATTGGATTAAAGAAAAAAAATTGACTTTCTTAGGATTTAGGAATTTTTTTAGGTGATCTTTAGGTTCTGGTCTCTTCAAACCTTTCTATATATAGCTTTTTAAACTGAGGCCTTTTTCTTCTCAACATATTTTCTTATAGCTCAGGCATTCAAAATATACTAACATGACCTGAAAGGTAGGATTGTTCTTTTTTAAAATAGACATAGAAGCATTTTAAATATTGAAGGTACCTCTTGAATATGGTCCTTGTGTTATCATTGCTATCTCTGCTACTTCTCCTGCTGGCAAATTACATAAAAGGCAGCCTAAGGATATGTGTAAAGGCAAGCTGGCCTCCTTTGCACAGATAATGATAGGAATTGTGTATGGCTTAATGGTATGGATAGCAATCTTAGGGTTTCTTTACCATGAACTGGTAATACTAAGCTAGTTCCTACGCTCTATTAGTGCTGCGTTCCTAAAGCCCAGATATATAGAAGGTTTCAGCTTCAGGTCAGATGAAAAGATCCCATGGTCTTCAGGGTACAGTAACAGAGCATGTGGTGATAATATTTTCTTTTATGCCATTTCCACTGATATTGTCTTATCTGTTTCTGATTTTAACCCTTTGTTGAGTCCAAGGACATTGGTGGTGAGAATTTTCTTGTCTGGGTCTTCAATAGCTGTTGCTTCTGAGGAGGCAGGGCTTCATTGCCTACAAAGACTGTTACCAGGTCCAGGACCAGTGGTACAGAGAAGTGCTGCCTGCCCTTTGGCCACAGTTGGTTGGCAGTTGTTGGTGGACCATTTCTTCAGTGATTCCTCATTTCAGTGGTAGCTACAAGGACTCAGACCTTAGAAGCAAGGGTAGTAGCCTCAGGGTCCTGGGCTATCTCGGAGGGGAAGGCGGGGAGGGGCTTGCTTTCTTGCTGCTGTTTGTCCTTTATTTTCTAAGATGACCATGACATCAGGGAGGTGATGCCATGACATGCATGAGAATTGTATTTGAGTGAAAGAGGGCTGCACAAGGTTACCAGCCTCACTTACACCTCCAGAGCCATCTGGATCCAGTTGCCAAATAGAGATCAGGAGGTGAAAGACTGGCTCAGAGGGGAGGTAATGGTGAAAGGGGTGGCAGTTTGCCTTGCCCAGAAAATGCTTCCTTCTTTTTCTTGTGGTACCTTGCTTCTTCAGCAAGCCAGACTTTTCTGTAGTTAGTGGGCATGACTGGCCCCCTTCCAGTTGCTTTTCCAAATGGTGGCTATATGGGGTCAGTGAATGCTTCTCTGTTCTGTGCAGTGGTGGAGGGCTATGAGTGTGGAATACTATACATGATGTCCTGCTGGATATATGCGCTGCTTAGTGTTTCTTTGGTTTTTTTGTTTCTAATTTCCTTTTTTTATCGTGAGCTGAACAGTCCTCAATGAACATCTTAATAAGGTGGCTAGGTGGCTCTGGCTCAAATTCAGAAAAAAAGATTTGTATAGCACAGCAATATTGAGTTATTTAGGTGCTACCGTTTAGCCATTAGCCTAGTCAGGGGAGATTTTCTTTGCTACAACAAAACAGTTTTGCTTATAAATATTTTGATATTTATAAGGCCTATTATTTTGTCATGTACCACATCCTAAAGCATAAAGAATTTCCAAATAAGTGGTTTTCTTTAAAGCAGAAATATTAACGACTTCCTTCATGGACTATAACACAATAAGATAGTAATTAATACAAGCAGCACAAATGAAAATGGAGAGTTAGTAACATACTCCTCAATAATAAGTCAAATAACAGAAACAATGATGAGAAAACATGGGAGAATTTCTGGAATTCAGCTAAAACAATCTTTAGAGCAGGAATTTTTTTTTAATTAAAAATTTTTTTACTTTTTTTGTCTTTATTAATTTGTTTGTTTACTTTTAGTTTGCAAGATTCAGTTCCACAATCCTTTGAGTTTCAGGTTTTCTCCCGTTCCCTCTCTTTCCCAAAGAGCCCCCCTCACCCTCATTGCAGCATGCAGTCAAGTGTAGGATCTACAAATACTTTCACATTAGACATCAGTCAGGTTCTACAGAAGGATTGAAACCAATGAAATGAACAATGGGAAAGAGGAAGCAAAACCAAACAAGAAAAAGAAAGAGAGCAGGTAGTTTGCTTCAGTCTTCATTCAAACTCTATTCTTTCTAGTTCTTTCTCTGAATGTAGACATCTCCTTACATCATGAGTCTTTTGGAGTTGTCTTATAACCTTGCATTGCTGAGAAGAGTCCAGTCTATCAAAGTTGATCGTCACACGTACATTGTGTCTGTTAATTGTGTACAAATTTCTCCTGGTTCTGTAGAGCAGGAATTCTTAAAACTTTTTTGTTGGCAGTCTGGCAATCTTTCTCAGACTAATGTTTTTTTTTTCCTTTTGGAGGGCAACTGGGGTTAAGTAACTTGCCCAAGGTCACACAGCTAGGCTTTTTTGTTTGTGTGTGGGTTAAGTGTCTTGAGGCCGGATCCAAACTCAGGTCCTTCTGACTCCAGGGCTGACGCTCTACTCACTGCGCCACCTAGCCACCCCCAGACTAATGTTTTTAAGTACATAGAATAAAACACATAGAATTACAAAAGGAATCAATTCTGTTGAAATACAGTTAACAAAATATTTTTAAAATAAATTCGTGGATTATATCCCTAAAAACAAACACTAGCAAAATAAAAAAAGAAATGATTAATGAATGATACCCAGTTTTTAAAATGAGAGAACCGACAAATCCAAAATAAAAATCCAAAAAATAGTTAAATTGGAAGCAAAAAAAAAATATTTTGGAACTAATAAAATTAAAAATTGATTCTTTAAAAATTTTCTACCAACAATTTGAATTTAAAGAATTCAAAAGAATTAATGTATTGTCTACAAAAATTTAAGATATCCTTTGATATTCATGTTATCAGCAAACTCTTACAGTGCCTAAATTAACAAAACACCATTAGTTAAGAAATCTTACATAATTTCCAAAAAGTAAATTGAAGTAATTATAAGTGAGCAAAGAAAAAAATGATTCTCAAATGATTTCTCCAAAATTGAGAAAAGATTCTGTACGAAACTTTCTTCCTTTGTTCATAACATGAATATTTAATTAGAAAAACTGAGACAATTCATAACTAAAGTAACAGTTTATATATAAACTAAAAGTCCATAAAAATCAGCAGTATTTTTATACAGCAGTAACAAAATCCAGGAGGAAATAGGAATGGAGGTCCATTCAAAATACCCACAAAATGCATGAGGGAGTCAGCTTACCAGAGAGAGAGGGAAGAATAGGGCCCCTTATGTCATCAGCGTGTAGGAAACTCCCTCTTAATGCACCCTCTGTCAAACACACTGACCTGTCTGCACATTGGAGTGCTCAGAGAAACAGAGTGAAATGTCATTGGGAAATAGTTAACAAAATAAGTAAAAATACAGTAAAACATAGATCACATTACATTTTGTAAACAAGTCAACCTGCAGCCCACAGGAACCTTCATATTCTCTCGGTCCCTGTTTCTAGTTGAGTTGATTTCACTGTTTAAGAGTACTGAGAGGTTTTGTGAATTCACTCATGGCCAGTGGGTGTCAGAAGGGAGACCAGTCTTGCTACCTCTGCTTGCACAGAGGAACTACAGGCTTCTTGAAGAAATGTTGAAACAGGAATGCCTCTCTATGGGGGAGTGTAGGTTGTAGGGAAAATGCATTGTTATTGGTGGGTTGTTTCAGTTGTGTCTGTGACCCTGTTGGGAGTTTTCTTGGCAAAGATGCTGCAGTGGTTTACCATTTCCTTCTCTAGCTCATTTGACAGATGAAGAAACTGAGGCAGACAGGGTTAAGTGATTTGTCCAGGGTCACACAGCTAGGAAGGTCTAAGACCAGATTTGAGCTCAGGGCCTTCTGTCTCCAAGGCCAGGTCTCTGTCTGTGCCACTAACTGCCCAATAGAAAAGTGTAGGTGATATAAAAACAAAAGACCTCAATAAACTTTTTTTTTTAAATATGGTCAAGGATACCTATCCAATGAATAGGTAAAAAGAGCAAGAAGTGAAGTGTGGATGCATAGCCAACGTAGAGATCACTTTGACTGTCCTGTGGCGTCCTTTCCTTTGTGCTAGTTCTACCAAATAAAGTGCCATCCCCCCCCTCCCATTTAATAGTGTTTTATTTTTTCCAATTATATGTAAAGATAGTTTTCAACATTCATTTTTATATGGTTTTGGGTTCCAAAATTTTTCTCTCTCTTCTTCTCCTCCCCAAGACAGAAAGCAATCTGATAGAGCTTATACATGTAACATTTTTCATATTAAGCATATTTCCACATTACTCCTATTTTGAAAAAAGAATGAGAACAAATGGGGAAAATCATGAGAAAGAAAAAACAAAAAAATAAAGTGAGAAGAATCTGCTTTGATCTACATTGAGACTCCATAGTTGTTTTTTTGTTTTTTTGTTTTTTCTGCACGTGGATAGCATTTTCCGTCATGAGTCTTCTGGAGTTGTCTTAGGTCATTGTATTAAATGCCAACTTGTGAAGAAAGTAATTCGATTGTACTCTCTTCTTGTGTTTCCCTCTCAGCCTAAGATCAGTATAGTCTTCTAAGTAAATACATGTTACTTGATTTCCCCCCCCCCCAAAAAAAGTAGGGATGATGGTATAAAAAGTTTGTGTATTTCTACAAACCTGTCCCAAGTCATGGAGGTGGGGCTGCTCAGAAAGCTCCTCTCCTCCTGGCATGGTAAGTTACTTACCGCATCTTCCCATGTATATGACAACAACTGTATGACTTAAAGCAAAGTAGGTGGTAATAAGGGAAAAGAGAATGGAATTAGCATCTTAAATAAGTTCCAAGAATGTTCTAGAAAATGAGCAGAAAATATAACTTTAATTTGCTTTGACTTTCCCCAGGAGTTAGCTGAGGTATAATTAAATTCTCCAGATATGAGTTTTCCCAGTGTCTTATTGAGGTAGTTGAGCTTGCTTTTCTAATTTGACTTTGCCCAAAGTCAGGAGCTTCTGTCTTTTGTGAATTGCAGAAAATCTAAAAATTCCTTTCCAGTGGCATCTATAATAGAAACAGAAATGAAATCGAATTTGTTTTTCAGTACTTAATGTGAAATTTCTTGGTCTTTAAATGGTCTTTAAAATAGGAATCTCCAACGTCTAAGATCTTAGCAGCATATTGAAAGGAGTAGTTGGTTTCATCTCCATTAGGAAAGCCATTAGAATCCACTGCCATGGGGCAGCTAGGTGGCACAGTGAATAGAGCACCAGCCCTGGAGTCAGGAGGACCTGAGTTCAAATACGACCTCAGACACTTAACACTTACTAGCCGTGTGACCTTGGGCAAGTCACTTAACCCCAGTCGCCCTGCCTTCCCTCCTCCAAAAAAGAAGAACTCACTAGCCTGTCTTCTTCTGAATTTTTTAAACTAGTATCTCCTCCCTCTGTAGGAATAGAAGAATATTAAGGAATAGATTCCCTTCAACATTAAAGCTTCTCATGTTTTGAAATTTTAAAAGTGACAACTTACAGTCAAAGCAAATCTTGAGACTAGTTTACATTAAGAAGTACTTCCATGCAACTGCTTATGCTGTGATAGAGAAAAATATACCAAAGTGACTTGAATAATTGCAGAGCAATGTCAGATATGAAAAATAACAAGAGCACAACATTGAATATAGCCTAGCCTATTGGCTGGGAGAGGGGGATAAGCAGTTTGTAGGGCATGGGTATAACTAAGTATTCCATCGTAATGATTCCTCCTAAGAAGAGAGATTTAGCCATTCTTGAGAATACTTATGAACTAAGTGGTGAACAGCGTAAGGATAACAAGAGCTAACTCTCATTGATCTCACTTCTTCTGTGTGCCCGGCGCTGCGCCAAGTGCGCTGCAGGTATTAAACCATTTGATCTTCACAGCAGCCCTGCAAGGTAGATGCTCAAGTGATTTGCCCAGAGGTCATATGGCTACTAAGTGTATAAACCTGGATTTGAACTCAGGTCTTCCTACAACAGGGCCCATGCTCTATCCAGTGTACTAGCTAGCTGCCCCAGTGGGCTACAAGAAATGTAAATGGAAACAATAGAAACATTGTAATTGTAATAACCAAACTTGTTTTAGTGGACACATAAGAAATGTGTCTTTCCCCAGGGTGGGGTTAATGAATGTGGAACATCCCATATACTATCAGCTTCAAATAGTGTGTTGGTTAGTTTTGCTGAACTGCTTTTATTTCTATACATATTTTATTCCTTGTCATAAGAGATGATTCATTGAGAAGAGTTGTGTTTGGAAATGAAGGCTATATACACAAACAAAAGATAGTAATTTTTTAAAAGTTTCTTAGTAATTGAAGTGCTTGCGAAGGATAAAGGGGAATGAAATTATTCATCTAGAAATGATTAATGTACCCCAATATAGCATCTCTGCATTTATCTTCTCTTCCCGCACCCCTCTCTCTCATGTTGAATACCTCAGGGGGACAATGATTCCTGTGTCTGAATTCTGTGAGTACTTACTCTTAAAACTGTAGCTCATGGGGCCCCACTACTGGGTTTATTTTTTTGTTGCACAGGAGACAACTTTAGCAGAGAACAAAGATAGTCACTGAAATAACCTTGTCAGAACAGTAACTGAAACCTCTCCCCTGTTCCCTGAGGTGCATTATCACATACAGTATCCCCTGCTTCAGAGGGACAAGTGGATGCTTATGGGTTTCACCAATAGAGAGAGAGAGAGATAAACACAGGGAATGCAGTACATGTCAGTGAGAGAGTGCTGGCTTGAGGAGTAGGACAGAGGTCTTAACTTCAGGTCACATTCCGCCATGGGCCTCTCTGTAACCCTAAACAGCACCTCAAGCAACCTGCTGGCATTTATCTCCTGAGCTATAGCTGGAGTGTGAGCCCATACTTGATGAAATCATGGGTGCCTGATATATTCACATGTTAACCAAACAAGACTTCCCAGAGGTGGTGAATTTGGTTCATACTATGCTACACAAGATATTTTGCTCCAAGGAAGTCTGTATTGAGCCCATCATGGGAGACATATTACCAGAAGGAAGCTATTCTTCTTATATAGCATGGTAATAGAATGAATCAGCCCACAGAATGAGCACCTATTCAGGTTGAATGAGTAAAGTTAGGGGCACATATCCTTCAAGCTAAAGAGAAGTTGGGCAGAGGCCTGGAGGAAATGAAGTAGAGGTATGTGATAAAAAGGTAGATGGAAGATAAATAAGATGGAAATTAGTGGATTGAGAAGCAGGCAAAAGGAACCTGCTGGGAGAGAGGGAGACTACAAAGTTGGATAATAAGGAGGAAGTGGGTCATAGGTAATACCGTAAACTGAAGAAGGATAGAAGATGACCCACCAAGGTGAGGACGTGAGGTAGAGATGAGTTTGGGGACTAAGAGGAAACAGTGGGGGGAAGGAGCTGGGGAGAGCCACAGCAGATGTTTAAGACAGGCCAGTGTTTGGATGAGACTTTGGGAAAGTGATTTCTACTGCTATCTGTACATGTGTTAACCTTGACAAAGCAGGGCAGACTAAGAGGCCCGGTGCCCATGCACCTTCTAAGGGAGCATAGGCTTGTGGGAGCTTCTTTATAGGTGAATGGCAGCCAGGCAGCTGGTAGACAACTCCACAGACACATGTGTGTCCCTTTTCCATTTCTTTTCCATTCCTCTAGCAGAACCACCTCAAACTGTGCAGAAGTAATAGCAAAACCTTGCAGGAGAGGGGCCTAATGCAGCCCCTGACCAAAAGGACACCAACAACTCACTCTGTGCAGCCTTAGAGCAGGAAGCCAAGATGGACTGGCTCTCTCCTTGCTGCCTGTACTTTTAGCTAGTATGAGAGGTTCAGAAAGATAACCCAGCAGAAGAAACACTTTAGATACCGGGTGGGCAACCTGCAGCCTCAAAACCACATGTGGTCCTCTAGGTCCTCAAGCATGACCCTTTGACTGACTCCAGCAGGTTCCCCGTTTAGAATAATAATCAGGTTGCCTAGAAAAAGTCTAGGTTTAAACTCAAAGACACTTTAGACACAGGCTAAGCCAACTTAATGTTTTTGAGCATGCACAAGATGCAGGGGAAATGACACCCTATATCATGACTAGTAATTGTTAGGGCTAGCATTTAGAACTTTGATCTTTAGACTCATCTGCTGTTCTTTCCATTGTATACTGTATTGCTTCCCTTTTCTAATAGAAGAGCTATTGTTTAAATACAGTTTTGGTGGTTTAAGTGTTGCCAATTTAAAGCAATGAGTAACATAATCATATATTTCTTTTAACTTGCACTGAACTTATGCTTTTTAAGAAAATAAAATTAGAAGTTCGGGTCATTGAAGTACAATCTGCCCCCACCAGGCTTACATTTAGATGTCTTTCAAAGTAAGAATTAATGACGAGTTTTTTTTTCTTGGTCAACAAGATTAAGAGGATTTAGACTTGAGTCAGAGACCCAATTAGTATATTCAGTCTGTTGGCAACCATTTCATTTGAGCCTGTTGAAGAAGCTGTTGAGTTCTTTATTCATAAGAAATCTGTTTTAAGACCTACTACCAGATTCAAGGGAAACTGAGTAAGTATGACATTGATATATAATTTTTTAAAGGCTTATGAGGAATCTTTATTTCTAATATTAAAATTCATGGTAGGCTTATAAACTTGTAGCTACTATGCTAATTCAAGTTTGGCTTGCCCTAAAGCAAAATTGTTTCTACATTTATATTCAGATTGGCAACACATACCACCTAAACATTGAGATGATTGCTCTTTATTTGTGAAGATTTTATGAGTGCCATTTTATAGGTCCATATCTAGGCCAACAAAATTCACAGGGTAACTTTTCTACTAATATTATCAGATTTTTAAACAAAAAACAAAACTTGATTAACAAATACTTATTCTTTTACGTATCATGAAAGACCCTTTTCTATCTGGCAGAGGAATTTAAGTTCAGATAAGTTTATGAGCTACAAAAACTTTGGGACAACCAGTATTCGAATGTTAGTTGGTTTGGTTTGTTTGGTTTTTTTTTAAAGGCCCTTGTGTTTATAAAATTGAGTAGGTTAAATGTTAATTGTCTAACCATAGTTGTTATAAGTGACTTACACTTGGAAACCTTAAATGTAAATAAAATTACAGTTCTGGTATCCATCGGGTAACTTACTAGATTGTGTGTGTGTGTGTGTGTGTGTGTGTGTGTGTGTGTGTGTGTGTGTGTGTGTGCTCATTTTTAAGAGCACATAAGCCTTTGAAATATATTTATCAAACTAAAGTAAACTGTAGGCTCACATCAAAGTTAAAATAATCATCGGATAGGTGATTACACAGAAACTTCCTAAAGTATACATAAGACTTCAGAAATAGTGACATAATAGCTCTCGTGGGTAGATTATTTTTAAATGTCCTCAGTATTATTAAAATATGTGATCTTATAAATAGTATTAAAAGTTTAACTATTTGGGAGTTTACTCCCCTTTTACTGCTAACTTTTTATTAATTTTATTTATTTGTGTGTGTGTGTTTATTTATTTATTGCTTTTTGCTTTTTGGAGGGCAGTTGGGGTTAAGTAACTTGCCCAAGGTCACATGGCGTGTGTGTGTGTGTGTGTGTGTGTGTGTGTGTGTGTGTGTGTGTGTGTAGTGTCTGAGGCCAGATCTGAACTCAGGTCCTCCTGACTCCAGGGCCAGCACTCTATTCACTGCACCACCTAGCCATCCCCCTATTAATTTATTTTGATATAATTAGTTTCCTTTCTAATCCTATATATTTTATGCATTTAAAAACATTCTGAGAAGAGGTCCATAAGCCTTGCCCTGAGGAAGGGGTCCATGATATAAAAAAGGTTATGAACCCCTGTATTAGAGCCTAACAGCAGAATGACCAAAACAATCTGTTCCATCCTTAAATTAGCCGGAAAAAAGTCCTGTTGACTGATCTGGCTGATATCTTCAGCTCTGATTAATGTTCTCAGAATGCCACCTTTTACAGTGAGGAATAGGCAATGAGAATTGGTAGGAATAGGCAATGAGAATTGGTAGAAGAGAACAGTCTGTTCCTATTGATAATATTGGGTCAGTAAATATCAAGTTTGTATGTTAGCTATCTTGTAGGTATAGAAAATTCCTGCTGAAATTAATTGAGAGATAAATTTATGGAAATGACACATCATTTTTAAATGTTCCTGCTTTGTGAAAATCACTTTTCTAGCAAGGTTTGCTAATAAATGTTATTTATATAATTTATAATTTTATTTATAATATTATAAAAACTAAGGAAATTAATCAATTATATTATTTTGGCCCACTGTAAATATTAAGTACTGTTTTCTCTGTATTCCATTTTTGTTCTTCTGGCAGTTGTTTTAGTTGTCCTCATTTTGATTAACTTATATTTTTGCTTTATTTTTTCATTAATTTTGGTTTTTTGAAAAATTTTTTAAACTTAAATAAAAAATGAGAAAGGAAAAAAAAATTGCCGTGAACATAGCAGACCATAAGAGAGGATTCAGTATAAAACAGTAAATTTCCATTTCAAGAAAACCTACGTAATAAATACTACACATTTTCACAGCTGCCCAGCTTTTCTTAGCTTCTTTGTTAGTTTTCTTTTGTTCTCTGCTGTGCAATTTTTTTACTTTATTTTTTCCCCTTTCTTCCCATCATCACCCTAAAAAAAAAGCTACAATTAAGTGGACATATAGGGGTGTGTGTGTCTGTGTGTTTGTGTACATATATGCACACATACATCAATATCTATAAACATCCACATCCACAAGACTGTCCTATGGTTATTTCCTCCTATCATTTGTTTCTCTGAGGGTGGATAGCTTCTTCCTTTGTAAATCCAAATCTGTCCATGTTTTTTCTAAATCAACCACCTCATCATTTCCTATACCACAGCAATATTCCAACCCAGTTACATCCTATCTGAGAAATTGACTGTGAAAGTTTTTCCCCAAATTTTCTGCATTCCTTCTATTCTTGGCTACATAGGTTTTATTTATACAAGAAAAATTTTAAATAATTTAATATAATTAATTTTATAATAATTAAATAATTTAAAATAATTGAAATTATTCTTTCTACACTTGAGCAATGCCCTTACCTCATACTGCTGAATCTCCTTCCTTTACATCTTTTTCCTCTGGTTTCTTTGAAGTTCCTGACCTTTTGTTCTTCCAAGTGAACTTTGTTATTGTTTTTCTAACTCAGTAAAATAATGTTTTAGTAATTTAATTGGGATGGCATTGAATAAATGGATGTTAGGTAAAAGTGGTCATTTTAAAGGTTATATTGACTTTACCTACCCATGAACAATACTACTTCATTTATTTAGATCTGAGTTTATTCATATAAAGTGTCTTATGTTCATATAGTTACTGTGTCTGTTTTGGCAGGTATAATTCTAGTCATTTATAATGTAGAATTAGGATACATTTTTTGAATAGCACTAGAATATTACTAGAATGATATTCCTGGGAATATCAAACAGCAGGCATTTATTCAATGCCTTCTCATGTGCCAGGCACTTCTGTTCAGTGTGCAGGCAAAGTAGAATAGTCCCTCCCCTTGAGAAGATACCATATAGAGAGGAAGCATAGCAGGTAG
The DNA here is from genome assembly GCA_011680675.1 of Gymnobelideus leadbeateri. Taxonomy (NCBI): domain Eukaryota; kingdom Metazoa; phylum Chordata; class Mammalia; order Diprotodontia; family Petauridae; genus Gymnobelideus; species Gymnobelideus leadbeateri. The sequence goes on from WOXC01009071.1 coordinate 235,897, forward strand.
TAGATATACAGGTAGGTATAAAATGGGTACAGGATGGTCTGAAGGGAAAGCCCTTAGCAGCTGGTGAGACCGCTGCACATTTCTTGTAGAAGGAGGTGCTTGATTGAGTTGAGTCTTGAAGGAAAATGGGGATTTTGTGGCAGAGGGGAGATGACAGTGCATTCCAGGTAGGGGACTATACAAAAGGAACAGAATGAAGGCCAGAGGGACTGGGTTCTGCTATGTGTGAAGAGGAACGATGTCTAGTAAGGCCGGAAAGATAGGGTGAGACTAGGTTGTTGAAGAGCATTCTGTGCCAAACCCAGGAATTGTATTCAATCCCAAGGGTAATAAGGAGCCATTGGAGAATATTGAGCAGAGGGTATGACATGATTATTGTATGCTATGCATTTTTAGCCATCACTTTGGCAGCAAGGTAGAAGATAGATTGGAATGAAGTGAATTGGAAGACCAATCAGGAGGCTATTTGGAGAGGAAGTGAGAGATGATAGTTAAAATGGTCATGACTGTTGTTAGAGAGAGGAGGGTGGTTCTGAGAGAAAATGTTGCTTGTTAGAACAATAAAAGAACTACAGAAGAGTGAATTTCGTGTGAAGTGGCTGAGGACAGGATAGGATCATAGCGCTTGGATCTGGAAGGAACCTTGGAGATCATCTGGTCCCACTAGCTCCAATTCATAGACCCCACAAAGCCAGTGTGGGGTGGAGGTGCTTGCTCTGACTGCAGCTGCATTAGGGGGTTCCCTTTGGTCCTATCTGGAGCTTCACTGCAATGAGCACTAATATGGCTTATAGATGGAGTTCTCAGGCCACTTCCTTGTTTTGGACTATAAGGATGATGAATCACCATAGCCCAAGGAGAGGCAAAGTGCTTCATTCCCATGGCTTGCCGATCGACTGCTGAATGAAGTTTCTAATGGAAAATATCTTAAAAGCAAGGATAAATGAAATATAATGATCAATATGGGTCAGAAAGGAGAGCAGACTATTTAAGACTCTCAGCAGAATCTGTCTTAGTGGATTTGAACGTCTAAGTGCGCTGATTCATCACTCTTAAGAGCTTAACAATGACATTGGAACTGGAAGAGAGAAGAAACATGATGGTTCAGCTTTCCTAAGGCTTTGGAGGACAAGGGATGGTGATGAGAAATAGAACACACTGAAAGTGAGTAAAATCTAAGTCTGTATACATGGCCTTCTATTCCTAAGGGCAAGATGAATTCATTCATAGTTGTAGTTTATGGTATAATGTTATCTTCACATGAGGGCTTGTAAGAGCTTTGGAGGTTTGGTATACTTGTTTGGGGGCATTGTGAAAGTATCATAAATTGCTATTTATTGAGTACCTGTGCTTAAATAATTTAGCTGTATTTCCAAATTTCAAAATAATTGTTTTTCTATATGAAACTATTCATCTAAGCTAAATCATTTTGTTATAGGAATAGAAAATATTCCTCTTGCCAGTTTTCTGTAAGTTGGAAGTGTGGATTGATGCAGTTGTTTTGGGTTTTTTTTAACATCATAGTTAAAGGAAATCTTGGTGGATGATAGATAGCCTCCCCACCATCGTTACAGTATAAGTTCCTTCAAGATACAGTCATAGAAGAAGCAAACCCTTTGAATCTAATACAGCAAACATTTGTTAAGCCTTAAGTGCTTTCTACATGTAAGGCAATGAGGATGCAAAGAAAGAGTATTCTCTGTCTTCAAGAAGTTTGTATTCTGATGGAGAGGTACAAGTGCACGCACATGCATACACAGATGCACACACATAGTACAGAGTATCTTAAAAGGGGCAGGATAGGAGGATGGTAGCCCAGGTGTGCCCTGAAGGACCCTAGGGATTCTACAAGGCAGCTAAGGAGAGAACACCTAGGGCTTTCCAGATATGAAAAAACCAAATGTTGAGAGAGAATGTGTTTTAGAGTGGACCATGAGCAAATCAAGTCAGCTGGAATAGAGAGTATAGTAAAGGGAAAAAGTCTTATCAGACAAGACTGGAAGGGTAGGTAGGAACCAGATTGTAGGGAAGCTTTAAATGCCAGTTTAGGGATTTTCTATTTTATCCTAGAGACAGTAACAGACCACTGAAGGGTTTTGAATTGGGGAATGACATAGTTTATAGAATTATTCTTCTGGATCTGAATGGGACCTTTAGAGATCATCTAGTCTAAACTTCCGTATTTTATTTTAGAGGTGAGAAAATTGAGGACCAGAAAGATAAATAGTAAAGCCAGGCTTCTAGATCAGGTCTTAGTATTCCCAAATTACACTTGAGATCTGTGCTTTGGGAAAACTATTTGGTAGCTGAGTGGAGGATAGATTGGAAAGGTCAGTAGTGTAGAAGTTTTAGGCAAGAGGTGAGGAAAGGTGGTGACTGCATGAGTTGAATGAATGCCAGAGACCGTGTGGATCTTGGCTCCTGATTGAACATGGAGGGTGAGTGATAGCTTATGGGAACTGTAAATGGTCATGGCAATTTCTTACTGAATTCCATTTTGTGGTTGTGTACTGCCCTTCGTATGAATGTGAAAACCTGACTTTCAATATAATACTGACATTACATTAGTTTTTGGGGTAGTGACAGACTACCCCAGCATTCAGGGTGCTCTATGAGTACCTTTGCCTCAGCCCAGAAACAGGGTTGACCAGAGTTAGAGGTGCAGTCTGTAGCCCCAAAAATTATCTGCCAAGGAGGCTGATAACCTGTGACCTTGGCCTCATTACAGTCATAACTCTAATCAACTCAGCTAACCATTCAGGCACACATGTCTTTTTAAAAGATTATCCCTGACCTTAAAATAATCCTGATTAGAATTATTCCCAACACCATCGTTCCTGAAGATAAAACCATTACATCTTATGCTTTAGCCTCTTTGGTAAGCACTGTGGCAATGGAAAGCGTAGTCCTGGTTTGGTTTTCATTTGAAGGTATATCCTTTAGCACAAAGCAAAGTGAGCTCATACTTCTGAATTTCAAAGAAATAAAAAGAAACTGGCTATAGACTCTTCCTCAATGTCCCCATTAGCTGACAGAAGAAAAAAGGCAATAGCCTTAACTCAGCAGCAAGTTCTTTTTGTGATTTAAAAGCCATTCTGCAATGGTTGGGAAGTAGATGTTTTTAAGAGGAAGTTTTTGAGGCTCCATTGATGAGCTGTAATGTCACATTGCATTTATTAGGTGCTTACATGTGGATTGCTCTTATTAATCCCCTAGCATGCAAGCAAAATGATGTTTTTAGTTTCTAGACTTTGAACAGAAAGAAAAGTAGCTCCTGAACTGGAGCTTTTCTTACCATATGAAAAATCCTATTAATATGTGTTGTTGACATTTATAAAGTTCAAATAGATGATTGTAACGAGTAGGTGGTGTTTGGTAATTCCTAGACCTTTAGTCACACACGGTAAGATGGATGGTGATTAGTTTTATTATGCAAGGGGTTAAAACTCCACAAGAGGTCATATTTAGAATTGTGGTTCCTTTAAGTTTGAAGATACCTTCTTAAATAGAATATACCATTAGTGGCCACCTTGCCGTGCTTATTCCATTCATATTTGTTGCACATCCACAGACTCAAGGTTTGTTGCATAAGCACTTTGGACTTTCTGGTCATCTAGTGCTCTGCCAGGTGCACGGAGATACAGAGATTGAATAAAGCCTAGGTCCCAGCTTTGATGAAGCTTTCTGTCTGGTAGGAGATTATGGCACATTAGCCAAATCTTACAAAAGCTAAAACAAGTGCATAAGTGGTACTTCTTGGAAGGGAATCAAGGGATACTCCATTGAAGAAGGCCGTCGGAGCTGAGTTTTACAAAACAATTTCATGGGCACAGGTTTGGAAAGGGTAGATGGAGGGGGCTTCTAGGTATATGAGACAGTGTGAGCAAAGGCAGGATTGGGGAAATAGGGTGTACAGTAAATACTGTGAAATAAGACTGGAAATTTAAGACAAGAACAGATCGGGCAGCATCTTGAACCGTTAGTCTTGAGGCGAGAAAGGCAGTATTGTATTGCATAGACTTTATCAGGTATATGGCCATAGACAGATCATGTCATCTTCACCTACCCTTATTCACTAAACTGCAGTGGTTCCCTTTTGTACAACCAAAAATATCATTCCTTTGGGCCTTTAAAGCTCTTCATAACTCAAACCTTTCTGACCTTCCCAGTCTTCTTATACCTTACTCTATTGTCTTGTGACTCTAAATACTTTCTTTCCCTGGCTGCCCGAGTGCATGGAACTTTCTGTCATCTCCACTTCCTGTCTTCCTTCATCGGAGCTGAAAGTTAACTTCTACAAGACACCTTTCTTGGTTATTAGTGCCTCCTTCTGGGATTTTGTACCTTGTTGCCTCCCCTGTTGGACTAGGAGCTTCTTGAAGGCAGAAGCTGTTTTTGTTTTCCTTTGTGTCCTGGGACATAGTGTCTTTCTTGGTCCTTAATAAAAACAGGCTTTACACACTGTTGACTTGATTGAGGTAACCTTTCAGAGTTTGTTTCTTATCTGTAAAATGTGTATAATAATACTTGTACTACCTGCCCTGTGTGGTTGTTTTGAAAAAGTGCTTTGTAAACCTTTAGAGCTCATGAGTTAATAATAGTAACTTTCTCTTTAATTGGTGGGTAGTAAAGCTGCTGAAAGTTTTGTGTGGAATCCTGTTAAGCCTAAGATAGATGCAGCCAGCTATGTGCATAAGGAAGGTAAATCTCATAGTGATATCTGTGGGAATAGATTGAAGGGGAGTGAGAGCAGAGGACGTTCTGGAATAATCCAAATGAGTCTTAACGGGGGCCTGTACTAGAATGTGGGCAGTAGGAATTGGGGAGAATTGGAGGAGACAGAATTGATAGGACTATGATAGTACATGATAGTACATGAAAGATAATGAAAAACACTAAGGCTTTGAACATGTGAGGCTAGAAGACTATAGAGATAATGGCTGACATCTCTATTGTACTTGGTACTGTTGAAGGCTTATAAAGTGCTTTTATATCATTCCTGGAGTTCCCGCTCATGCATGAAACTCAACTTGTCCAAAACCAAACTTCTTATCTTTTCCTAAAACATGATTTTTGAATCAATTCTTTGCATTGCTATATGGTATTCAGCATAGGCACTGTAGAATTTTTTTGTTATAAACTTAGTGACAGTTAACAAAAACAAATAATAAAATCTTACATAAAACCCTTAGCATATTATTGAAAAACCAATATAGCAAAATAGTGATGCTTTCTTTTTCTTCTCTCCACACCCCCAGTGTAGCTTTCCAGGTCTGTCTGAATTTTCCACTGCCTTTGATTTTATTTTTGGAGAGATTGTTGTAGTCAGTACACATGTAGTTCAGCTTTACTTCAAAGTCACTTAGCCACATGCCCAGTAGACCCTTCAATACTTTCTTGTAAGCTTTGTATTTATTTACTGGTTTTCTGTATTATGTCTCATTGATAAATTATAATTTACTCAGCTATTCTCTTACTAGGCATCTAAGTTTGCTTCCCCCCCACACCATTACAAGTATATCTTATTGTGAATATTTTGAGCAGATAAATCCTTTTTATGATTGTTTATTATCATATTGATTTCCAAAACATTTTCACCAGTCTCCCATTCCACCAAAAAACATAACTACCAGTATCGTTCACATTGTCCATATGAGGGAAATGAGGTTCCAAGAGGTCAGGTGAGATTCCCCCTGCATCCAAGGGGACTTTCTTCTAGGTCTCTTAACATAGGATAGACCCCAGTTTATCCTCACTGTGGACTGGCTTACCTTTGCCAGTCTTGTTTCATTCATGCCAGCCTCCACATTGCTTCTCTTGTATCATTCATCTTTTATTATATTGCAGCTGACTGTTCCTTGTTCACCCATTTGCCTCAGCTTCAAATTCAATTTTTTCTAAATTAATATTCCTTTATTTGCAGCCATAATGTCACCAGAAGACTTATCGTTTTAAAATATGCCTTTTATTCAAAGAAAAGCTTGGATTCATTTGGAGAACTGTGTGGTTTCTCAAAGGTGGTCTAGCTCCCTCTCCTATAGTCTTCCAAAGTCTGGAGTATATGTTATATGTCATACATGTACTCATCTTTCTTCTGCCTCATCACATGTTGTAAGACTTGCACTTACAGCATCTCCCTTCACTTTCATCCCAGCAACTGGTTTATTTGTTTTGATGAGAATCATATCCCAAAAGACTATCTCCTCATTGCTTCTTTCAATTATTATAGGTTCACGTTTTTTCCTTTGGACAGAAATCTAGATAATTGAAGCCCCCCGTCACTCATATTAAGCCTCTGTGCTAGGTTTGGGATTTCACAAATTTTTCATCTATTTCTTCTTTCTGTCCAGGTGGTCTGTAGTCAACCATAATGACAATATTCCTTCTGTTTCTGCCTCTCTTAATCTTTACTCGTATTTTCTATTCTTGTTCTAAATTTCTTCTCACACTATGTCTTCTCGATAGACAATGCTACTTCATCATCCTCATATCCTCATCCTTCCTTTCACCTCTGAAGTTCTATTTTGTATATAGAGTAACTATGCAGGGCCATATTCCAATTGTAGTTTTAATCCCCTTAGTCTCTGTGATACTGATGAGGCCAAATTTGCCCATTTATGTTAGGTTTGCTAATCTCTTTGGTCATGGGTTGCTTTGTTCATTAATAGTAGCCATTAATAAGTCAGGAAGAGGAACCAACAGAGTTAGAAAAGTTAGGACAGACCTGAGGGAGCACAGTGTCCTTGAAACCAAGGGAGGGGGAAAGCTCCATGGAGGAGGGGCTAGTACTCTCCTGATGTCAAGATGAATGAAGCCTCAGAAACGGGTCATTCTGTACAGTATAAAGTGCTCTGATTGCTAGCAACAAAATATTTAGGTTGTGTGGCTCAAGAACTTATTGTTCCCTGGTAACTTACTGAATCATTTCATTTGTATCTGATTAAACTGAGAAGATAGAAAATACCAAAAGCTTGATGTTACATTCCCCCCCCCTTTTTTTTTTTTAAGAATTCTTCTCGATGGAAGAAATATTGACAGTCATTTGAATGTTCTTGAACAACTGGGCATGGTAAGGAGAAAGAGTGTATACAGTAAAACCTCTTTAGCTGGCTTTAAAAGACCTGGGAACTCTTTAACTGTCCTCATCCCCCATGCCACAGTCCTGCTCTCAAAAAAGAACTTTAAAATTCTCTTATCTAAAAATCCTAGACCCTGAGAACATGGTAAAAATAGGTCCTGCCCTTGGGAGCTTGCAAGCTAGGAGGAAAAAAAGAACATCTATAGCAGGCAGAAGTCAAAAAGAGACATGAGTGTAGGGCTGGGGATAAGAAGAATGGCTTCTAACTGGAAGGCTCAGTGAAGCTAGTTCTGTCTGGACTCAGGGAAGGATTTCACCAGTTACATCTCATGAAGTCACAGACTTGGGATTGAAAGGAACCTTAGATTAGAAGTCATCTCATTCAGCCCTTTTATTCTACAGAAATGAAAAACAAGCCTTACCTAGTTGATCAAAATCAAAGACAGTAAGGAGAGCCAGGATTCAAAGCTGGGTCCTAGGAAGGGGGGTATGTGCAAATGCATGGAAGAGAATGGAGCTAGGAAATATTTAATAGTCCAGTTTAGCTGCAGTGTATTATATGAATGGGAACAGGACTAGAAATGTAAGGGGAACCACATTGTAGATGCCAGAATTAAAATAAGGAGGTTTGGTTTAGTTTCACTTAAGAACCTATTATATTGCCAAGCCATGAAGTTACTAAGAATTTAAGCAGGGGAGCTGATAGGTTCACCTGTGTAAAAAGGGTAAAAGCTTCACTTCTTGGAGTTGTGATTAGAGCTGGAAGGTCTTCAAGACATCTAGTCCAATCCCATGTCTGTTTTGGCTGCTAGAAGGTCTTTTCCTTTCTTCATTTTTATTTGCTGGGGAGGAGGCAGGGCATCCTTCTTTATTCCCACACACTGTGTGAGATTTCAAGACATGAAAAAGTGTTGTCAGTCAGTGCCTACTGTTTGCCAGGTGTAGTATTAGGATACAAGTAAACAGTATGAGACAGTCATGCTTTTCACAAGGAGTTAATGTTCCGGTGGGGAAACTAGTACATATGTATGTGTGTGTCTCTGTAATAAATACCTATATATGTTTTTGTATGTTATCCAATGAACATTATCCTAAATAGTTTTACTTGTTACTTTCAGTCTTATTTAAATGCATGTATATCAGAGTTTAATCACTCCGTGTAAATACTTTTCTCGAGTTAATTATTTCTTCTCTATTTAACCCATTGTCCTCCTCTAATGTGCTTCTCTGATGTCTCACCATCTCTGGATTTTCAGTAATTGTTCCCAGGGATTGTAAACTCTGGCAAATTCTTCCAAGCTTCATGTCTGAGCTTGGCAACAAGCTGTCATCCGAACACTAGTTTAGCTACTTGCCGCAAAACTCATTACTATAAGGTTGGCCACAAGGCAATTACTTTTTTTTTTTGGCCACAGCAACCTATGAATAGTCTGATAAGGGTTTGAGGTGACAAACAGGCATTCATACCAGTGAAATCAGGAACATTTGGAAGCTAGTCAACCAGCTACCACAAATTCAGCAATATAAATCCAGAAAATATTAAGTAAAATAAAAATAAGAAAGTCTTGTATAGTCATAACCACATTTTTTTAAATGACATGTTCATGAGCAGTGGCATACCATGTGTTTCCACACACATTCACAGGCCAAAGTGTTGAATTGTGCTCAGCCTTGTCAGAACCTTTGTTGTCCTTTCCTAAACCACTAAGTATTTATATTCATTAATCCTTTGTGTCCATGTTTCTTTTTCAGATCTGTGAATCTTGGAGGTGTCCACAAAGCAAATCTTTAAGATCAGAAAATGAGTGAACTTGACCAGTTACGGCAGGAGGCCGAACAACTGAAAAACCAAATTAGAGTACGTAACTAAACATCTCTTCAGACTTGTTCATTGTTCAGATATTGGTGCCATTTTTATCCTCTCCAGGAAAGTTTTGTGATTGTTTAACACAGAAAAAGAAAGGAGAGATGGGGACTGGCCTCAGATAATTGCCAAAGACATTAGAGAGTTTCTCATCTCATGAATTGGATATCCTGAGTAAACATAGATCTTATTTCTCTTAACATTTAAAAGTACTTCCATAACAGTCTTAACCTCAGCTTTTTTATTCTATGTTACTACCAACTAATTCTTTATGGACCTCATTTTGGATTTTCTTGGTAAAGATACTAGAATGATTTGCCATTTCCTTCTTCAACTCATTTTACAGATGAGGAAACTGAGGCAAGCAGGTCAGGTGACTTGCTTAAGGTCACACAACTAGTATGTGTCTGAAGCAGGCTTTTGAAGTCAGGAAAGTGACTGACTAAAGTCTACCACTGTGCCACCTACTTTCCCCAGTTGTTGATTAGTTACATCTGATTCTTTGTGACCCCGTGAACCAACTGTCCATTGAGTTTTCTTGGCAAAGATATTGGAGTATCTTGCCCTTGCCTTCTCCATTTTTAGGCAGGAGTTAAGTGATTTGCCCAGGATCACATAGTAAGTGTCTGAGCTCAGATAAAAACTCTGATCTTTCTTACTTCAGACACAGTGGATAGTGCTAGACCCAGAGTCAGAAAGACTCATCTTCTTGGGTTCAAATCCAGCCTCAGACACTCATTAGCTGTGTGACCTTGGGTGAGTCAGTTAACCCTCTTTGCCTCAGTTTCCTCATCAGCAAAATAAGCTGGAGAAGGAAAAGGCAGAATCATTCCAGTATCTCTACCAAGAAAACCCCAAATGCGGTCATAGAGAGTCAGACACACCTGAGCAACAGCAAACAACCAGCCAGCTCCATCTGTCTGAGGTATCTCATGATGATAGAAGCAGCAAAAGAGAAGTGGAAATGTTTTTCCAAGTTAGACATGGCATTTTAAAATCTGCTTGGTTTTATAGACCATTCAGCTTTGAAAACACCTGATACAAAGGTTTTCAAACCTAAACAGCAGGTAAATCAGAGGGGCTTTATTAAGGAATTTCCACATATAAGAATTTCCTACTTAAAAAGGTTACCAGAGCTTAAGAATTTTAGAGCTCTAGAAGTAGTAGTCATTTCCAACTGAAGATCAGATAAATTGATGTTCACATCTCTTTTCAAGGATCTGTCTGTTGTGTAAAATGAGAGATACACAGACACTATATTATCTTTTAAAATAAACTCAAATTTAGCCTGAACAGTAGTTTTTAATACCCTTAATGAAAATTACCCCTTTTGAAAATAGTTGTAGTCACATGACATGTGTGTCTGATGTAAAAATGTTAGGCTAAATTAAAAGGAAGCAGTGGGCCTAAAATGACACTTGGGGCTTCCTTCACTTCTTGTTCCTATCCTGTATTTATTAGGGATATTTACACTACAAGGAAATGCTATTCATCTTAATAGTATAGTAAGCAATGAGAAGAGGAAAAAATAGCTTCAGGGCATGTAAATAGATTTGCTTAAACTGAAAATGTGAAAATGTCTCTCGAATTTACCTGAACCATCTATTTGGCTCCCATAGATCAACTGAACGTCACTTTACACTGATATGTTCATAATAAAAACCTACATTATCAAAATAAGACTTGAGTTCAGAAGGAATGATACAGGGTATAATGGAAAGCATGCAGGATTGAGAGTTAAAATTACTGGATTCCAGTCCCACTCTAGTCCTCTCTTCGTGACAGGGTCACTAAGCCACACTTCTTCTGATTGGAGCACATCAGTTCGTTCTGTGTGTCCAGACTTTTACATGCTCCTTTCACACTCCAAGTCAGTTTTCTTTGCTGGTCCTCTTTATTGGTCTGATATGCTTGTAGTGTTACAGCCCAATGCAGAGAAACTGCAAGGGGGCGGATGCAGGGTGAGAGGACCAGGGAGCAAAGCTGGGCATTTGACCACTTTGGTCATTGTATAAGATGAGAATTCCTTTGCTTCTGATAACGAGTGTATTAAAACCTCAAGATGAAACTAAATCAGAACACAGCTCAGTAAAGTGAGGAAAACAAAATGGATGCATTTATATGCGCTCTAGCCCGGAGTGATGAGGCCTCTGCTCACATATACTCCCTGTTCAGTGTTTGTTTTTCAAACCCTTGATTTCTGCTCTTACACATGCAGATTAATGTTCAGAATGTATACTGTCCTGTCTTTGGTTTGAAAATCTTTTTCAAATGGTTAAAAAATTCATTTGTTTCTAGATACACAGATCCATTCAATCCTTGACAAAAATGTGGTTTTAAAAACCCTGTCTTTCTAAGATTTTCCCCAACCTGACAAATTAAGCTACATTTCATTTCTGTTTAAAGCACCAGTCAGTATATTTTGGCAGTCTAGAATCTTATCGAGAGCTGTAATGGTACCACTTCATGCTAATTTAGTTTTGTGCAAGGGTTTTTTCTCCCTTCTTGTCAAAAGTATTCCGCTGCCAGCCACTCACCCCTTTACGGTAAAATTGACAGGGAATTATCTCAGAATTCAGGATGGAAAACATGGAAATCTGAATTTGGGAGTTGTTTAGGGCCATCTTAAACATTTACCGGCAATGGTTGGCTTTAATGTCAAGTTTACCGATAAGTGTTGTGTTAAATTGAAAATTCAAGCCTTATCCAGTACTGATAGAATATGGTTTGGCTTTGCCACTGTCCTTTTTGTGTTTATATCAACCAACAAAAATACAAAATTAGATTTTAAAATCAAATTTCATAAAAGATGCTGATGTTATATAAGAGCTACCAGATGTCTTGTAGAAACTGCAGCTGGAAATTTTGCATTTCTTCCCATTTTTGACCAGAAGACTGGGGGGGGGTGGATTAATGAGAGAAGTTGCAGTTCATGTGTGTCTGATATCTAAATTGGATAAAAATTCCCACTATGACAAGTACATGGGAGGTGAATTCTTTCTTCCAGACCGTAAAATTGATCCTTAGATTCCCCAGAAGACAAAGTTAGACTTCAAATAACCACCAGCCTTTTTATCGAATTGAGTCAAGAGTTCATAAGAACCATTTAGAACTTTAAATTATATGTCCCTCTTTAAAAGAAAAAAGGAGAGAGCAGACTGGGGGAAGGGGTATTCAGGAGGCTCTCTATCTTAGGGTGGGGGGCAGGGGAATGACAGGGAGACAGTTTGTAACTCAAAATCTTGTGGAAATGAATGTTGGAAACGAAGAATAAAGCAATAAAGGATTTTTTTTTAAATGCAGAAAGGACCACAGAAACCACTCTCATTCGTGCCTTAGTTATCCAGAAGATCCAGCTGAAGCCTAGAGAGGTTCATGGCAAAACCAGAACTGTCAGGTGTCTTGACTTCCTTACTCTCATCTTGTTTTCTTGCCACCCACACTAATCTCAGTGTAAAATGAATTTAAAATGTTAGAACGTCAATCACTGTGAATAAAGAAAACCTGATCATGAAAACTTGAAAAAGTGTAGTTGTGTATGAAGATTAGTTATTAAGATTGAGTGCCTGCTGAAATGAAAAGGGACATTGTGATGGCACAAGAGATGAACTGCTCTGAACCCTTGGGGTTCATGAGCAAAGTCCACCATTCATATTTAAATGATGGCTCAGACAGTCAGCCTGGTGGTTTTGGTGGGGAGCAGCCCAGAAGGAGAAAGAAGTGATGAACATGAACTTAATGGTCCAAATGTTTTTTCATTCTGCTATACTTTAAATTCTAAGCCAGTGTAATCAATAGTGCTTCAAATGCAACTTATAATCAAGGTCTGTGGATAAAATGATAGTGACTAGATCTTTCTTAGCTGGTATATTCCATATATAGGAATATTCCATTTACCTGCATATTGTCTAGTTATGGAAGTACAGTACTAGCTTGTGTAAGTAATTTTAAGTGGATATTATTTTCTCCTATCTTCATTAATTTTAAATTCTTTTAAACAATTATCAAAGCCTGGCTCCAATAAAAATCCTACTTCCTGCATTTTTAGGTTTATGGTATCTGTTCTGAGAATTGTGTACTGTAGAGCCTTCAAAAAGTCAGTAAAATATTAGCTTAGATTCACTGTTTGAAATGAAAGTATTTGAAGCAATCTCATTTTGTATATATAAATTGGTTGTTTTAGTTTTTTTTTTAATAATGGAATTGCCCTGCATAAAATCATCACAGTTTGTCTCAAGCATCTCCCTTATAGTCCTTTTAGTTTACAGATATTTCACATATTAAATAAACTCTCCTATTCTCATTTCTTATTTTATCAAAATACTGGGTTCCTTTCAGAGCTCAAAATGTCAGCTACAGCGTCTTTGGAACAATTATCAAACAGAATTATTTAACGGGACAGCCTCACTGCTGATAAAAATTATTACAGAAAACTTGTGTCTTAAAATACACAATTCCTCCCTTGGTGCCTTATTTTGTTATGGAGGTGATTTGGAGTTCCAGTCAGCGTTCATCAGGTGCCTACCTACTGTATGCTGAGCACTGACAGACATGAAAAAAGAGGACAGTGTCTTCCCTCAAGGGCCTTACATTTTGATGGGGGGGAGAAAGCTGAGAAGGGTAGGAGATGGGGGACAGTGTAGGGAAGGTAAAGGGCAGAAAAGCCGAATGGGGTGCAGCCAGGTAGGAAATGAAGAGCTAGGGTTCCAGAGGCCCAGGAGCACGAGTGGAAAGTGAAGATTAGACCAGCAAATAACACCTAGCTGCTCCTCCCAAGCCAGAAGGGCTTCTCCTACATGTAGAGCTCAGTGATCTCCCCCTTCAGCCTGGCGGGCAAGGTGCCCGCCAACAGGCTAGAAGACTCCGCTTCGGTAGAGATAGGTGGCCATTTAGTTCACAGCAGTAGGGAATTAAATCTATTGTGCTTTTAGAGAATATAATTGAGTGGGGGAGGAAATCTTCAAGCTGAGATGTTCTGCCGTTCATTAACTGTGTTTGCCTCTGTTAACTCACTGTTAGCTCACCTGTAAAATAGCCTGACCCTGCAGACCTCATGGTATGGGCTTGAGAGTCTGGTGAATGTAGGTGTGAAAGTACTTTTAAAAAGGTACAAGTTCCCTAACATGGTGTCTGCCGGGCTTGGTTGCTATATAAGCAGCCTCAGCATTACTAGAGCTTAGAGTTGGGGCCTCTGCTAGAGATCACCTTGCCTTGTAATGAAAATGAAGGGACCCTTTCTGAAGTTTGCTCAAGAACCTGACATTTCAATTAAATTTGTGCCTTTTCTTTTCTTTCCTCACCCCTCCTTTCTCTCTCCCCTCCTCTTCTCCCTTGCAGGATGCTAGAAAAGCTTGTGCAGACGCAACTTTGTCCCAGGTAAGAATTTTAAACATTCCCCTGGTTTGTAGGTTGGGTTATAACTTAACAGGTCTTTTACTGACACAGAACTTTTGGAGTCAGCTGCTTTTGTACTGAGGGACTGGTGCACGTAGTCTTTTTTTAATTTTTTTGCTTTTTGGAGGAGGGAAGGCAGGGCAATTGTGGGCTGACTTGCCCAGGTCACACTGCTAGTAAGTGCTAAGTGTCTGAAAGAGGCTGTATTTGAACTCAGGTCTTCCTGACTCCAGAGCTGGTGCTCTATTCACTGCACCACCTAGCCGCCCCAATGATTGTCTTTCAGATGGTGCTAGTGATGTTTTGGGCCTATTATTATTAGGTTTATCAAAAATATACTTTCTAGGATGTCATCTGATTCCTTTTTGGTATGAAAATCTGCTAATTGAGTGAGAGGTTGGTTTTCAGAGAGGAGATTATGGGATTAAACACAGCGTTTTGGTTTTGACATGATGCTCAGGCCATTCTAATAGTTGTACTCTTTGATGCATCCTCCTCTGTAAGTAGACTCCATATTTACATCAACATATGTTGATTCTTTAGGTTTTTTTGGGAATCTGGAATATATTTATATTTCTTGACTTGATATATTTCTTGATCACTAAACTAAGATCTTTTGACAGAGTTCAGAGAGAAAGCAGAATTTGTTACCCAAACATTTTTGTTGAATAATTGTTACATGGAGACAGCAAGCTATCAGATGTTTTCTGTAAAAGCTGAATTATAAATTGTCCTGAAATCAGGATACTTTAGACTGACAGATTGAATTATTTAGTACATTACTAGAAATGGAATAATGCTTTTGCTTTGACTGATAGTCTGTGGACTAGTTGAATAGTGTTGAACAGAGTTGAATAGTGGTTGAAACATTGATCATTTTCTCACTTAAAACTTGAAATATATAAAGGGACCCTTTAACTACCAAATTTAAATCTTATTAACTTTGAACTTCTGCTGATTCATTTCAGAACTGAAATTTACCTTGAAATTTAGCATGAAAAAGATATTTGAGTACAAATGTAGCACATGAACAGAATTTTAAGCAGAATATTGAACAGGCATTTTGTATTTGTATCCCTAGTCTCTAGCACAGTGTAGAAACTGTGAAAATGCTTGCTGATTGAAGCATTCATTGCCTGTTGTGTCAAGCAGTGCAACTTTTGAGGCTATGTTTAAACCACTTTAAGAAGAAAATTCTACATGTTTCAGAAATGCCATTTATATGTGTGTGTAGTTAACAAACTAATTGCAAATTATTCCTGACTAGCTCTTAAATGCAAGTCCCTTAAATATTCTTCAAAGAAGTTCAGTTAGATTTACTTTCGAAAAAGTCAAAAGCAGTAAGACTAGACTTTCTTGACAAAGTTCTATGGTGTTTTCTGATGTTGCTGAGTTGTTTGGCTTTGCTAAAATGTTTTTCTTTGTCACAGAGAGGGATCTGTTATGGAGGAGGGAGGAATATCTTATCTGTAACGAAACTTTAAAGTTAAATATTCTCTATCTCAGTCTAACCTTCCTACCAGTTGATACAAATTCATGAAGTTTTACTGTAGAATGTAAAACTTTTAAAACAGTTTAACAGATTTTCATTCATAGAAAAATAATTTATAAAAAGTAATCCCCTGTCATAGAAATAGTCGTGAAAAGTTGTAGCAGTCTTAGTAGATCTTTTCCAAGCTGAGTCTTAGAAAAACCTTCTGTCCAAGGCCCAAAGAACTCATCTAATAATGAAGGGGAAAATATATTCATCCTTCCCTAGCGCGTTGAACAGTAGGGAGAGATAACAGATCCACAATTATAGAGACTAATCAAAATTATTAAGTGCACACTTGCATTTTTTTCCTAATTGGTAGTAAAAAGATTGCTGAGCTAGGGCAGGCGTAGAGCCAGCAGGTGTCTGGTCATAATGTCCTGTCTGCTCCATAAGCCCCTTATATGAGGACAAGTACTTAGTGGGGTGAGGTGCTTGCTTCCTAGGACCTTACAGTAGTTGAGGGGAAAGACTAACCCTGGTGGACTAGTTAACAGACTATCAGGAGTGGAGAACCTGCAGCCTCGAGGGCACATGTGGCCTTCTAGGTCCTTGGACTTTGGACTGAGTCCAAGTTGTAAGGAATAGATTCTTTTATTAACATATAAGATATAATACTGTCTGGTCAAAGGTATAAGTCCCTAAGTATGACTGGAATTCAGAAATCTAAGGGAAAAGCCAGGGATTGAGTTCAGTTTTGACAGAGGGGAAGGATTAGAGAGAGCAAACATAGGCCAGTTCCTTCCCCCCAGTGCAGCTGCTGCGTGTCAGGACCTTGTGTGAGGTTCTGGGAATACAGAGACAAAAACTACCAGCTCCCTCCCCCTGAGCCAGCTCTCATTTATGGGGCACCTGCTCTGTGCTCTACACTCTGGGCTTCACCCTAGGAATAGAACAGCCCCTACCCTGGGGGAGTTTCCATTCTAGTGGAGAAGCATTTATATGCTAATGGACAACTTTAACGGAGATTTGTGAATGGTAGGGGGAGGGGAAGAGCATTAGCCATTGGACCAGATCCTAGTAGACTTCACCGAGGTGGGTGGCCACACTCTACATTCTCAGAAACAGATGAGCAAAGAGTATAATCCCAGGGTGGCCAGAGCAGTTTGTGCATACACACTGCCAGAAGGTGGAATATTGATTCTGTCCAGCTAGAATGTAGTATGTATGGAGGAATAATTTGAAATAAAAATGGAAGGATAGGTTGGTGCTGGTTTGAGGAGAATGTCAGCCACGCTGAGAAATATCTATCCTAGGGATAGAAGGGAACCACTGAGTTGTTTTTTGTTTTGTTATGTTTTTTCAGCAGAGGTTTGGCAAGGTCAGACCTGTGCCTTAAAATGATTTTGTGGGCATTGTGAATGATTAATTGGAGAAGGGAAAGATTAGAAGCAAAGAGTGCAATTTTGAGCCCTTTGCAGTATTTCTGATGAGATGTCGGGACTTCAACTAGTGTGTTGTTAAGTAGAGACAGGGATAGAAGCAAGAAATAGGTAGGACTGACTAGACTTGGTGACCAGTTGGATGTTGCCAAAGGGCAAAAGGTAATAACCCAAGAGCACGGATCAAGGAGAGTTAGCCTGGAATATTCATTCTTAGAGTGAAGTTGTGATTAGGTCACAGACTCTTACACTCTCCCAGTTGTGATTTAGAACCACTTTCTTTTGTAGATCACAGCCAACATTGATCCAGTGGGTCGGATCCAAATGCGCACCAGAAGAACACTGAGGGGGCACTTGGCTAAAATTTATGCAATGCATTGGGGCACTGATTCCAGGTATGTATGGCTGTGATCAGAACCGTTTGTCATTCTCAACTCTTTATGATCTATCTCTCTGCCTCCCCACTCCCACTCCTACAACATCCAATGGGTTTCCATGTCCCATTCAATCTACCTTCCCAACACCTCATCTCCCCACTTCCTTCCTCTGGTACTGCCTCATTTGGTGCCTCAGGTCTCTCCCCTACGGTCCTCCTTCAATTTTAGTCCAACTTCTTCAAGTGCAGGTCTGACCCTTTCATCCCACTTAGTCACTCAACTCCAGTGGCCCTCTCTTAGCCCCAGGAACAAGAAATAAAGCTTTTAAGTTCTTTATGCCCTGGCCCTTTCCAGTCTTGTCACACCTTACTCACTTCCACGTACTCCTAAGGTCCAGTGAAGGGGCCTCCTTGTTTGGCACCCCATTTCCTGCCTCCACAGCTGTTCACTAGCTGTCCAGACCTTCCCCCATCTCCTACCTTCCTTGAAGGCCCAGCTAAGCCCATCATCTGTAAGAAGCCTTTTCTAATTCCCCTTAGTGCTGTTCCACCACATATGCTGGTGTCTTATTTTTTTCCACAGTTATTCACATGTTGTTTCCCCTAAGGCTTTAAGGAATTACTCTTGTTTGCCTCTCTGTATGTTAGTCCTTAGCACAGGCCTTTGTAGGTGCTTAATAATGCCTGTTGAATTGAATTATCACCTCAGAATTAAGCTGAACCAGTTTCTGAACAAGTTCTGATCTTGAACATCTGGACACTGGAGAGAGGTCAGGGGCAGTGAACAATCACCTCCTGCCAGACTTCCTGTTATCTGAGGTGATTGCCATGTGTAGTCTTCCTCAGCCTAAGAATCCAAGGTAATGCTAAGATTCTGGTCAGATGCTGTAGAAATCATGCTTGGCTATAGGTTGAACTACTAGATGGTCACTAAGAATCCTTCTGGTTAATGTTCCATGTTCATTTTCTCTTTTTCTTCCATCAGAAGGAAATTTCATTAATAATGACATTACATACATATTACCCTCTATCCTTTTAAGGCCAGCATTTATCTTCTTTTTTTAACCTTTTATGTATCCTACACTGGCCCATCCATTAACCTCTTATCCTCAGATCCTTTCTTTCAGGTTCCTGTCTGTACCATCCAAATCTGTCAGGTCTCTGCAGCTTGTTAGTGCAGTGGATAGAGTATTGGACTTGGAGTCAGAAAGATCTGAGTTCAGATTGAGCCCCAGATGTTTAGTTGTGTGACTCTGGGCAAGTCACTTAACCTTTCTGTCTCAGTTTCCTCAATTGTAAAATGAAGGTTATAACAGCACCTGCCTCCCAGGGTTTTTGTAGGGATCAGATGAGATAATATTTGTAAAAGCTCTTGGTACCATGCCGGGCACATAATAGGAGCTTAAGAAATTCTTCCTTCCCCCATCCTCCCATCTTTGAAGCTTCTTGAAGTTTCATCTCTTGCCCTTCCCAGTAAAGTGATTCAAAGATTCATAACTGTTCTCTAAACACTGCAGTGTGCTTAGGGGTCTTCATCCTGTGTGTGTCAGTGTATGGATTCTACAGTGATCTGTCTCATTGTTTAGCTACATGAAATCTTTTCATTGGTAATCTCAATGTGTCTTTGCTTCGTTTGTACAGCATATTTTATCATCCTGTGTGCTAATTGTTCCTGTAATGATGACAAGGGGTTCGAAAGTCACAATAAAGAGGAACCTCAGTCGTGGTATCAGTAATGGATTTGAGTGCTTTTATATCATTAGAGTTGTTCTTAATCCTAAGCCTTGTACTTGTGCTTTCTAACCCTTAGGGTCCGTCCGTGTTTGCATTCTTAATGTTCAGCTCAGAGTTTGGGGAAGTTCCCCAGAAACATCCTGGTTTGCCTCTCATGAGTTTATCTAAGCCTCTCATCTATAATAAAATCTGTTATTTTGTTAGATTTGATATCATCCAGGGGTGAACTCTACAAGACTCTCTGAGAGTCCTAGACTAATACTCTGAGTTTAAGAATTGATATTCACCATGACATTCATGAAGAAAAAGTTAAAATATGTCCACAGACTCCTTAAAATGAGGATAGGAATCGTGAATTTGAGAAAAACTTCTCTCCATAGTGTATACTCTTTTCTTCCCAGAACAAAATGTAATCTATTGATGTTCATTTTAGTCGGGAATTTCAACACACGGGTAATATTTGAGACTGATATTAAATGTTTTTAGGAAAGGCATTTAGAATTTATCGGGCCTGCACTGTGGTCACATTTATTATCTACAATTTTATAATAATGCTCTGAAATCAAGGGGGGAAAGCTTAGCTTTTAGACCTAAACTTAATACATTCTCTTTAAGTATAACCTTTCATGTCTGGCAGCCTGACTTGAGCATGAATTACCCTTGGCATTTTCAAAATCTTAAATAAATGGAACGGAAATAGGGTCATCCACCAAAAATTGTCAGACTGGTTCATCGGTTAGCAATTCAGTGAAGCCCAGGGCAGGTTAGAAATAGCAAATTAGAAGTTAAACCAGGGATTGCTAATCTTTTTTGTGTCATGGAATCTTTTGGCAGTCTGATGAAGCCCATCTCAGTAATAATGAAAATGTATAAAATAGAGAGGATTACAAAGGAAATCAATGATATTGAAATAAACATGTAAAAACATTCTCCATCCCAGTTCACAGGCCCCCTGAAATCCATCCATGGTCCTCAGGTTAAGAGCCCATGAGCTAGAATGGTGAGCACAAGAGCTTACATAGACTTGTAGTCAGGGCTTTGGTCCTTAAATTAAACAGACCCAGGTGACTGTTTTTTCCCCCCAAGTACTTGTGTCAACCTTTTGCATTTTTTCCCTCCCTTTAATATACTGGTGTGTTAACTCTTACTTGCTCATGTAGCTGTGTAATGATCACTCTTAGCCTCTCATTTTTATCTCTCTGGATGGGTGGTGGGTTAAGGAGGTTGGGAGAAAAGAAAACAAACACAGCCTCTTTCTTCAGGAACCTTCTGATCCAGGGTAGAAAACATGTATGGTAGTCAAATACCAAATACAGTGTAATAGTAAATACTGTTCTGAGAATTGTGGTTTGGAGCCATCAGGGAAGGGGAGAGGTCATGGAGTACATGCCATTGAAGCTGGACCTTGGAGAATTCCTCTGATTTGTAGGGAGGAGAGGGGCCAGACCCTGAACAGAAAGCAAGGCTGTGATAAGGATGCAGGCCTGACTGAAGAAACAGCAGTGGGACCCAAAGTTTGATGCTTGTCTAGGGATAAATGTGAAGGCTAGTGAAAGGGAGCACTGGACTTCAGTTGAGGAGAACTGGATTCCGATTCTGCCTTACATGATCATGGGCGAATCACATACTCCTCAGACCTATTTTCTCATCTAAAGAATGGGCATAATCATACTTGACTTACCCAAAAGGGGGAATGAAAATACTAGTTGTTCATTATCTAAAAACCAGACTTTTTTAGAATTATGTGTAAATTAAGACTAAGTAGGCTGTGAGGAAACTCTAATTAGTAAGTACAGGAATTTAAACCTCAGTTTTGCCTGATAAGACTTTTTTTTATTTGCTTACTATGTTCATTATAGGGCTGCAAGATAAACTGAATTCTGGATCAGTGAGGTATAATTGTTTTTGGTAGTGTCCATTAAAATTGGTTGTAGCATATAGGCTTATAAATTTAGATGTGGAATTCATCCATGTTTGTTATTTTACAGATGAGGAAACTGAGGTTCCAAAAGGCTTAATTACTTCTCCTAGTTTCCTGATTGGAGATTAGCAGGACTGTCTTTCCTCACCTTCAAGAGGGAAGAGATTAGGATCTTCTACCCTCTTCAGTTAGCAGGCATTAAGGGTGTTTCTAATCAGCTGACAGTTACTAAAGGTAACCTTCCTGATCTAATGAAAATGAGCTGATTTTTCTCTCTTTAGGTCATCTTAATTCTCAGCACTGTGCTTATAAGTAAGGTAATATAGAATTTTATCAGCCACAAGAGAAGATTAATTTTTTTTAAAGGCAGAGTGACAGTATTAAACCTATACATAGAAATGTCTTTGGTATTTTTGTGCCTAAGCTAAGAAAAAATTACATTAAAAATTTATTTGGTGGAGACATATACTTTGTCTTATTGATATACTGACTAATAGAGAAGGTCCTCATACTCCCTAGAGATTAGTTGCAAGGACTAGAGATGTGGATCATCTAGATCTGAGGGAAAGGAGAAGGATAGGGACAGGAAGAAGAAAGACAGGTCAGGGGCGGCTAGGTGGCAGAGTGAGTAGAGCACCGGCCCTGGAGTCAGAAGGACCTGAGTTCGGATCTGGCCTCAGACACTTAACACACACACAAATAACAAAAACCTAGCCGTGTGACCTTGGGCAAGTTACTTAACCCCAATTGCCCTCCAAAAAAAAAAAAAAGAAAGACAGGTCATCAAGCACTTCAGTGACCAGGGGAGGCAAGGTGCTGTGCCAAGTATGCACAGAAGAGGAGCTTCTATTCTAATGGAGGAGATGACAGATACGAGAGATTGAATGCAGAGGGAACAAATGCCAGGCAGTTAAAGGGGGTGCCAATGATAGGAAGTCAGGAAACGTCAAATGCAGAAGGAGGTGTTTGAAATGTCGTGTGAAGGAAGAGTAGTAGGTGTCTGTGGGTGCAGTGTGCCACAGTGCACAGAGGGCCACACTTCAAGTCAGGAAGACCTGAGTTTAAGTCTGACCTCAGATACTCATTCTATGGGTGATCCTGGGCAAGTTATTTAACCTCTGTAAGGCTGTTTCCTAAGCCGTAAAATGGGCATAATAACGTCACCTGGCTCATAGGATTGTCGTGAAGATGAAATATTTGTAAGCACTATATAAATGTTAGCTGTCGTCATGATTATTCTCTGAGACAGAGATGGGAAAAGTGAGGCCAGTTTGGCTATCTAGACAGAAAAGTGAAGCTGGGAGAGAAATGTCCAATGAGGGTGGTAGGGCCCAGTTGTGAAGGGGTTTAAATGACAAGCAGAGTTTATATTTTATCCCAGAAGCAATTATTGAATAGAAGATGCCTACTCAGGAAAATCTCCTGGCAGCTAGAGTGGATGGTGGAGGGGAGCTGAGCTGGAGGCAGACACACTATAGAAGTTACCATTGTAATAACTTACCATTTGTAATAACGGGGAAGGGAGCACTGAACAGCAGAACCAAGAGCAGAAAGTAGAAATTGGCAAAAAGACCACCTGAAACAAGATAATTAGGGGTCTCCAGAACAGTAGGTTTCCCTTTCTCCTAGGAGCTCCTCAAGCTAAAGCTGGATCAACATTGCATTATACATCGGTCTTCTGTTTTGGTTAGGGGTCAGACTCTAGATAACCACGCTCTGAAGTTTTGTCATTCTGTGAACTAATAACAGCTTAAAGTCTATAATGTAACTTTGAAAACTAGAGTCTTGGCTTTTTTCTTGTTCTATGAATAATGCATAGGTGACTTTCTCTTATTTAGAGTTTATTTTCCAGATGTTGTAGCATTGAAATATGACCCCTACCAAACAACTTTGGGAAGTAATCTAAAATTCATACACTGTAATAAATTAGTAAATTCCAACTTATATAAAAAGGCCTGAATATTTTTTAGGTTTGTTTTAAGGTTAATCATAAAAGATTTTTCTCCTGCTCCTAATCATAATATCTACCAAAGTCAGCATACAGGTGGACAAATGACTCTTGTGACTTAAATGTTAAAAACTTAAATGATGGGGGCAGCTAGGTGTCGCAGTGAGTAGAGCGTTGGCCCTGGAGTCAGAAGGACCTGAGTTCAGATCTGGCCTCAGACTCTTAACGCACACACAAACAAAAACCTAGCCGTGTGACTCTTGGGCAAGTTACTTAATCCCAATTGCCCTCCAAAAAGCAAAAAAAAAAAAAAAAACTTAAATGATAAAATCTTGTGGTTATCTTTAGATAAGCACCTGAAGAAACCTGACATCAAATCCTTTTCAATATTCCTTAAAAGACCCACATATTGGGGCAGCTAGATGGCACAGTGAATAGAGCACTAGGCCTGGAGTCAGGAGGACCTGAGTTCAAATACGACCTCAGACACTTAACACTTATTAGCTGTGTGACCTTGGGCAAGTCACTTAACCCCAATTGCCCTTCCTTCCCCCCCTCCAAAAATGCAAAAAAAAAAACCAACCAACCCGAACACATATTTACAGAAAGAATGTTGAAGTAGGGGCGGCTAGGTGTGGCAGTAAGAGCTCAGGCTTCGGAGTCGAGAGGACTCGGGATAGGTTCCAGCCTCAGATACTTAACACCCACACAAAAATAACTCGCCATGTAACCTTGGGCAAATTACTTAACCCCAATTGCTTTTAAAAAGTGGGGGGAGAATGTTGAAGTAGCAGTGATTTCTTCTGAACTTAGATGTATGTTTGTGTTAAGGGGGCTTGTCTAATACATAAACAATTTTTTAATAAATTACTATTTCAGTTCAAAATTCATTGCTCAACAAGGATCTACAAATCTTTCAGCATAAAAATCCCAAACCTGTATAACTGAACTGTTCATCAAGAAAGTCACATTAGTAATTAGCACAATTGCCCAGAGGGAGGAAAAAGGATGATTAAAATCTTTCTCAGAAAGATCTTATTGTTAGGAGAAATTTGGAAGCCTAAAAGCTTACTCCTTTTGTATCTAGTCTTTAACTGTGTCAGAATGGGACAGAGAATTAAGCACTAGGGATTTTCTGTTGCCTCTGGCCTTGGAAGTATGTATATGGGTCTCAAAACTTTAATGAATTTTAGTTAATATCTAGTTTACTGGTTCTCAGAAGATATCTGACCCCAGCAGTTCTGAGTAACAGTAATTCATATGTACCTGGTTGTTTACTTATCCTCCCAACTCTGTGAGAAGAAATGCCCTGGTCAGAACTGACTCTTCTTGGATATACAGAATGCAGGGTTCTAATCTATTAAGCCAGAGGTACAGTGTCTAGGGATGACTTTTTGTCTTCAGATCACATTCCTTTCTGGATACAGCTGACTTCCTCTTCTCCCCAGCAAACCATTGCTTATAACAAAGTTTTAGAAAGAAGGGAGAGACGAGTCAGCAAAAGTGATCAATATATTAGCCATGTCTGAGAGGTTATTCAATATTCCTCTTCTCTGTGGTTTCTTCATTTTGGTGAAGCAAGGAGGGAAGGGTGTTTTCCTGGGGCATCTCCGTGGCCAGGCTTGATTCTTTAAACTACCTAGTAGGAGTTCTGCTTCCTGTTCTTTCCATCTGCATTATAGTTTTCTAGAAAGGTAGGTGTGTAGTAACAGTGGGAGGAGCCCTGGTCTATGATGAGAGGACGGGGCTCAAATCCTACCAGCCTTGCCTCCTGTCTAACAATAAGCTACTAGTTGGGCAAACTGCTGACCATTCCTGGCCTCAGATTCCTGCTCTGAATTTGGTGAGCCTGAGGCCTTCTCCATTCCCCATGTGTGATTCTGTAGCCCTACAGGTCTGCCTTCTGGACTCTGCCCCAGCTTGCAGGAACCTTGCCAGGATTCTCTGAATCCCACATTTCATCATGTGCCATAATTTATTCAGGTACTTCCCAAGGGGATAGACTTTTACTCTGTTTCCAGTTTGCTGTCACAGAAAGTAATGCTGTGAATATTTTGAGGTGTGTGTAACTTTTCTTTTAGGCTTTGTTATGCCTATTAGTGGGACCTCTGTCTCAGACTATACGCATTTTAACTCTTTTAGTATAATTCTAAACTGCTTTCCAAAATGGTTGGGCCATTTTATAAGTCCACCAACAGTGTAGTCATTTGTCCTCATTTTCCTGGAGACTAGCACAAAGTTCTTAAAGGAAAACTATTTCTGTCTTTAAAAGTAATTATTTCAAATGTTTTATCATATAGAATATGCCTTTCAGAACAACAGAGCTGTTTCCCAAGTGCATAAAACTATGTCAAAAATGTTCAAAACTTTGCCCCATCCTGACCGAATTATAATGACTTCCATATTTCTCTCCAAAAAATTTTTATCTTAAGAGCTGATCATAATAATTTGGGGGGGGGAGACTACAATATGGAGAGATGTTAGCAACTGACAACCAAGAAATGTCAGTAAGAACTTTTAAAAGAAGGGGGAAAAGTTACATTGAATAGTGGGCCAGAATTGCATGATGACCGATATGGTTTCTGTCCTTCAGTAGGATAGCTTGTCTGATTCATAAAGGTTCCTGTGATTCACATGTTATAATACATGTATAGAATGTTATGGTTGAATTTGTTTCTTCCTTAGGTAAGAAGGAGCTGCCCTTTCTTGGTCGCTGTTGGGACTCATGTGTGTTTACCTTGTATCTTTCCTCCAGGCTTCTAGTTAGTGCCTCCCAAGATGGCAAGCTCATCATTTGGGACAGCTACACCACAAACAAGGTGAGAGGCCAAGACAGTGTGGAGGCTTAATTCTCTGCAGTGCAGAGGGCCCTCTGTGCAAACTAAGTCTTCTCTTTGGTGAGAGTAGGGTTCTTCCTACTTACCAGCCAGTTGTAGGTAGGAAGGCACCACTGGAGCCTTGAAGGTGGTGAGATTTTTTTTTTAATTGCTTTTAGCTACATAGGCAGCCCCTGCTCTTGCATATCACTGATTACATTTGACCAGCACAGCTTGCCAGAGGTATTCAGACTAAAGAAATGGAAAACGATTTGGGGATGAGCAGAACATAAGGACCAAAAAATAAAATTCACAATTTAGTATTTAAATAAAGACAGTTTTTATTCATGAAAAAATGCTCGATGAGAGGGACAAGGACCATATCTACTCCCAAAATTTAATTCGAAGTTGAAATTTCTGGTTCTTTTAAGATGTCATACCACCAAAAGTTTTAAAGCTTTATTTAGTCTAACCCAACTTTTTGTAAGAGCTCTTAAATACAAGTGAAGTATTTTGTAACGAAACATTAAATTTGCAACCAAAATTCAATGCCATTTAATTACTCATCTTGATAACATTCATTATTCTTGACAGAGCTTGTTCAGGTGATACATTAAGCATCATGTTGAGGCACCAAAGAAATGGTGCTGTTAGAGTTATATCAGGGGCACTCTGTTGAACTTTTTTGTAGACCTCTAGATCTAAATTGGTTTCTTCGCTAATGTATAGGTCACACTGAAATGTGAATCACATCATTGTTTAATTTGTCTGTGTGTACAGATGATCCCCAGGGTAATTTTGATTCTTGTGATATGCACACTTAGACGTTTCTTTTCCGTTGCCTCCTACTATAAAGTAAAAGCTAAAAAGGAGACTTTCTATATAAAATCTATCCTTGTTGTTCTAAGGTCCATGCCATTCCTCTGCGTTCATCTTGGGTCATGACCTGTGCATATGCACCTTCTGGCAACTATGTGGCCTGTGGTGGGCTTGACAACATCTGCTCCATTTACAATCTGAAAACTCGTGAGGGAAATGTTCGTGTGAGTCGTGAGCTGGCTGGACACACAGGTGAGGGGTCTTTATTTTTATCCCAATTTAGGGCTGGCTAATTATCTCATTTTGCTGTATTTGTCTTTGGTATGTTTCACTCTTTGGACATTGCTTTTGCCACTGGTTTCTTGATAGTGTGTTTGGGTACAAGGAAACATGGGAACTGAATGAAGGTACCATTGGGTTGGCACGCAGACAGAGTGATCATTTAATCATAATGTTTAATAAATATTTAATCATGTTTAGTGTTTACAGTAAATAGCCCATATCCATATGTTGACACCAAAGCAGTGAGATTTGTAGTAATTTGTTTTACACAAGCATCATGACATTTTACTTCCCTTGGAGGAGAAGAGAATACTTTTCCTAATTAACTTTAGTTTCTGTTTCCCCCTTGTTCAGAGTCCATTGCCAGTTTCAATAAACACATAAAGTGTTGATCTGTGGCTTAAGTTAATTGAATGGAATAGTTTAGATGCTGCAGACGTTACTGAAGAAGTCAAAGAAAAAAAAAGATTTAAGTCAGGTCTGTTTGGCTGAAGTCCCAGATAGACCATGAAGGGGGGCAACCTTCGCCTCAGAGACCTTTGAGAGGAAGGTGGAGCCAGGTGAAGGTAGTTTTCATCACTTAAGGACATTTTTAAAGCTTGTTCTATTTCTGAATTGTTGTGAAGCCTTCCCTGGGCAGTTCCTGTTTTCCTGTGAGTTAAATGTCTCTGTAGCTCCGTTTCAGTCCACAGATCGGCATCCGTAGCCCTGCAGAGATGATCTGATGCAGCTGTCCTTTCAGACCTGTTTTCCTCTTGTCAAGAACCATGTCATTTCCATTGTTCAAATATAGGCAGAGGCCCGTGGCCCTTCTTTGGGACTGAGATCAGAGTGGGGTTTCCTTGTGGAACTTCTCTTTCAAGAAGACTGGGGGTGATTCCCAGAAACTCACAGTGGAGGGATGCGGCATTAGTGTGAGGCATGGCAGTCAAGGAGAGCCGAGTTCAAATTCTACCTCAGTTTATCTGTAAAGGGGATAATAGAATCCACCTCCTAGGATTGTTGTGAGTATCAAATAAGATGATATGTTTGAAGCCTTTGCAAGCTGTGAACCTCTCTGGAATGCACACTGCTACTGTTACCATCATCATCATCATCATTTCAGTATGCTTCTCTTCACGGGGATGGCCTTTCAGAGCTGTACCTTTTATAGATGGAGAAATAGTGACACTCAGAAAGGTCAAGCACCTTACCCAGTGTTAATGGGGGTAGATAGTTTCAGAATCAGGATTTAAACTTATGTTGACTCCCAGACTAGTTTACCTTCCTAAAGTGGCTTATTCCCTTCAGCAGCCTGTTAGCTTCTTGTTGTGAACTGTTCTGAGGTCCCTTCTAGGGTCTGCTCAATGAACTTGTCTTGTGGAGTGCAGGAGCCCACCCCTGGATCCCCTTGGCAGCTGCCATCTAAGGGCTTTTCCCCGGCTTGATGAGCTCCTTCTGGGGCCCACCCTCTGACCTGCCTGGAGCATTCCAGTGCTGGGGCTTGAGCACTGCCTGTGGCTTGCCTTTTGTCTTGTGGGCTCTGGCCCAGCTAGCATTTTGTCCTTGCCTGGGTCCTGATGGTCCTAATCCATCCAGGCGGCTTGACCTCCTGTTCCCCACTAGTATATTTTGATATAAATGTCCTAGCCCCTTGTCCTGCCTCCTCACCTGACTCCAGTGAGCTTCATGGGACCTACACTTTATTGACTCGGCTTTTTACTAGGGATATCTCTAGGCCTTCAGTTTGCAACTCTTGCCTCCACATGATTTAGGAAGATGTTCACATTCTTCCCTGGAGTCACCTCCATTATGTTTTTCCTACCTTTGTTTTCCTTTTTCTAAGGAAATTCCTGCATTAGTCTTCCCACTGCAGTTGTACTGTGATTCAAATCAAACCAAAGCAGAAATGTTTGATCCCTAAAGCTGCTTTCAGTTCAGTCCTTCTAACCAAGCCTCTGCAGAGTAAGTCACTAAAAGTAAGAAAGGACCGTCAGGTGGAACTTGAGTCATACACACTGTGTACTATGACCTACAACTAGGATGTTCCATTTAAATTCAGTTATCTGACATTTTCGATTTTCCTTGTTTCGTAATAAACCTGAAAAGAGTGCTAACTGGGTGAAGAGCTGAGGATCTGGGTAGGATCTGAAGGGAGGGCTGTCCTCAAGTGAACAGTTTGAATGTGTGTCTTCCTAATGGTGAGGTTTCTGGTATAGTATGTGTGAGTGATCTGAAGAAACCATGCTTTTAAAATTACACAGCTCTGATATATAAGAATTATTGCACATTGGAAACTAGTCCATTCATAGGAGAACTTAGCATTTTTCTCTTCCTTCAAAATCATTTTCCCTGATTAGTATCACAGCAGTGTGTCTAGCTGTCTCTTACTGTCAGATGACACAGGTTTATTAGGAGCCTACTAAGTATAAGGCTCTGGAGATAGAATAGTCCTTGCCCTCAAGGAGCTTAAAGAAGTAAATGTGTACATGTTCATATGCGCGCACACACATACACACAGGATGCAGAATAATAGAAGGTAATATTGGGGGAGGAGGGATCAGAGTAGACTTTACATCTGCTCAGAATGTGGGGCTTCAGCCGAGTTTTGGAGAAAGTAAGGAAATGCTAGAGGCCGGGATTAGGAAGATGTGTATTCCAGGCCAAAGCATGGAGGGAAGATAGGAAGTGTAAGGTTAGGGACAGCAAGAACTGGGCGTGTAGGGGACTAATGTGTCGAACCAGGTTGGGATGGGATTTCAGAGCTAGTAGGAAAGTTATGAAGGTTATGAAGCCAAGAGAGTGATCTGGCCCAAGCTGAGCTTCAGAAACCACATAGGAGGCAACATAGAGAATGTTTAGAGAGGGGGGAAAGCTGGAAGCAGAGAGACGGTTTTGGGGGCTACAGCAGCAGTCCAAGCACTGAGAGCCTTTCAATGGTAGAAAATGGGCCACATGAATGGAGAAATAATGGTATGGGGAAAGGTGGGAGAGTCCATAAGACTGGGGCAATGGGACAGAGTATAGGACAGCTCCAGAATTGGTTCCCATTTCTTGGGATAGGAAACTTCAGTGTGGCTTGTGAATGGATCTAATCCTTTTGTGTGGTTAAAATCAAAGGCCAATGTGTGTAAATCATATTCCAAAATATGTAGATACACAATGTATTTTTTTTCTTGGATAAATTTAATTTAAATTTTATTTTATCCTGGTATTCAGCAGATCATAGGTAGTATTTTACCCTTCTTACCTTAATTCCTCAGATCACTGTTTCCTCCATCAAAACTAGCTTCTGTCCTACTGTGTTCTGTGTTTGTAGTGGGGCATGAGGGGTTGATTCTGCCTTGAGGATACAAATAAAAACCTTAGAAATCCTGGTTGTAGTAGTAGCATAATGACCAAGAGCAGTTGCATAAAAAACCTTCCTGAACATTT
Source organism: Gymnobelideus leadbeateri (assembly GCA_011680675.1). Classification (NCBI taxonomy): domain Eukaryota; kingdom Metazoa; phylum Chordata; class Mammalia; order Diprotodontia; family Petauridae; genus Gymnobelideus; species Gymnobelideus leadbeateri. Next base: position 266,456 of record WOXC01009071.1, read on the forward strand.
AGAATGCCTGGCCCATTCCCAGAGGTGTGGGTTCTGCTCTGACTCTCAGCCTTTGTGCTCTGTTTCCAGGTTACTTGTCATGCTGCCGCTTCCTGGATGATAATCAAATTGTCACCAGCTCTGGAGACACCACTTGGTGAGTGACGGGCCCTGACAAGGCGCTTCTCATCTGTCTCTTTGGTGTGTGACCTGGGGCTCCAGGCGTTGTAGACAGGACTTCAGAGACATATGAAGGTGTTCGCTACTGAACAGTGCAAATGAAATCAGCTTTTCTGCATTCGTTTTTTCTGATTTTGAAATCTGCAGTTTGACATATAACTAGTAATGAAACTTGGGACATTGAACTGCTGATCATGCAGAATCTCCTTTATTTTCACCCAAGTCATTGTAGTAAATAGGTGGAGTCCTGGAGGCATGGCAGCAGAGACCCCCTACCATCTGGTCTGATCCCAGCCCTTTCTGGTAACCAAGGGCTGAGGGACAAATAAATTCAAGATTAAGCAACTGCTTTGCTTACTCCTGTCCCTATTGTCAGTGTGCACTGAGTATCATTAGGCCACAGCTTGAGATATGACTGTATCGGATTTCACCACATCTCTAAATTGGTGTGATCATTCAGCTTTATGGAGGTACTAAAGTCTGCTTGGGAGGGGGACACTTTTTTCATTTACTTACACCAAGTAACACAATTAGAATAGCAAAATTAATATTAACAAATTTCTTTGCCCTTAAAATGAAGTGACCTTTTGAATTTACTTACTTTTCTTTACCAAAGTACAACTTGGGAAATAACTTCACTAAAATTCTTTAAGATGAAATTTTGTGAAAACTAATTTTTGCTATAGTATTTTTTAAAAGCTGTGTATTATTTTAGGTTTCTCTTAAAAGGCAGAAGAGCAATGACCAGTGTTGGTTGCAGAGAACAAATTATCCTACATGCCTTCCTCATCTTAGTGCAGAGGAGGAAGGGAAAGCAGGGTTGTCCTCACAGAAACGTAATGTTGGGGTCATTGCCAGCTTCTCATTACTGGGTTTTGTTGTTGGGGGGTGGGGGGAGGGATAGAAACAGAAAGCGTCAGTAAGTCCTTGAGGAGGGGAAGAGGGTGAAAGAACTCCCTCTAAAAAAAAACTTGTTTTATAGAAACTGGCATTAAAATAACCTCCTACAGAAGAAAGGGCTTGCCTGAGTAATGCATACAGTCACTGACTGTGCGGCTGACTAAATTTGAGCAGCTTGCTTAGCCAGATAAATGCAAGTGGCCTCAGCCTGGACCGTGCCCATCAGCTTGTCTCCTGTGCACGAGGCTCAGACCTCATGCTTGTTCTTTGGGGAGAGAAGCACAGGTGTCTGTGTAATCAGACCCTGCTGGAGCCCTGCTGCCCCACGTGTACAATGCATGGCTTCCTTGTTAGTATTCGTGTCTGTAAGTCTGAATCATGCGTTTTCCTTTCTCCTTGTTCCTCACAACACTGAAAGATAGACCTGTTGTCATCTCCCTTTGTGACTTGCCCATGGTCACCAGCCTGAGGCTGGATTTGAACCCTGCTCTTCTCCGACTCTAGGCACAGTGTTCTGTGTGTTGTGTCACCCCCTAGCTGCCCAGCCAACTCTTCCCAGCATACAGTTGTTAATGGTTCCCAAAGAATATTCAGCAGTGACCACCAAGTTGTTAACCATTGATGAAAGGGTATGAAGATGTTATGTTAGGAGGTTGTAGAAACTCATGAGCAGTTTGAACATTTCCAGGGTGGTCATAGTCTGATTGTGAACAATGGGTAGAAGTTTCCGTGGCTTAGATCAAATGTGTGACATTTGTCTTTCTGCCATAGCCAAGTAACTGTTTCCTCCTACCTTCAAAGTTCGTGGGGGCTGGGGCTTAGGGACTGCCTCTCCATGCTTCAGGTTATCAGAGACAGTGGAAGAGGGGCAGGGGGATAAGTATGACAAGGACCTGAAGAGGCAGAGGAAAGTTGGCTCACACTGGGAGGTAAGGGTGAAAGACTTTTTCATAGAGCTGAGAGGGAAGGGGGGGGCCCATCAGGCAAGAGGTCACCCACTAAGGGTCATGGGTGCCTGAAGAATGCTGAGGCAACCATTTGTTAACAAAGACTTCTAGGGGGTGGGGGTGGCATTCTAGTCAAAGCCAGATGACTCTCCATTTCTGGAATGTGACATGAGCAGCCTAGAACATTGCCAAAGGTTATCAGGTCTTAAGCAAGAAGCCGCAGGCTGTATAGGCTTGGCTAGTCTTTTCATCTCTGCCACCTATTGGAAGCAAGGAATGTCATGGAGAAAAGCTGATTTGGAAAGTGAACATCTGGCTAAAAAGACGTTCTCCAGCTTCTGAGGATCGGATTTGGATTTCTGGATTACATCATAAAAGATGGGGATGACAGGCTCCCGTGCAGGGCTGGTGAGACAGTCTTGGCCTGGCACCCTGCAAATCCGATTAAAAGGGCTTTAACCCAAAAATGATCAGAAAGGGGAAAATTGCCCATGTAGATCTGCCATGTGGGAAGAAAAAAATCAGCAGGTGTCCCAAAGATCACAAAAGACCAATTCCAAGAGAGGATCCCCTAGCAAAATGATGACCTTGGGTGTTTATACACATATTCATCAATTTTAGGTTACAAGCAAAGTTATCTATAGGTCCTAATGCAAGGAGATAAATTTTAGCTTTATCTTGTTTTCACAGATATTAATGAGACTGGGGAAATCCGAATGGTTATTCCATTTTCAAAAGAAACAGAATACATAAAGGAGACTGGAGGTAGTGAGTAGCATTATATAGTAAGAAGGTGTATTCATGGGAGAAAATCTTAAAGCCTAAACCTGGTCAAGAGAATGTAGGTGAAGATCCGTGGGGAGCCATCAGAGTAAACTAGAAACTACTTGGACAAAGGGGAAATAGATGAGAAGTTTGAGAAACAGCTAACCAGTCCAGCACAGAGGCAGGGGGCTTCAGTTTCCCGACATCTGCCAAAATTCAGTCTCTTTTTGCCAGGAGCAGAGCGACTGATGATTCTCTGTCTTAAGCTTAGTGATAATTTCAGCCTTCAAAAGGTAGAAACTCTATTTAATCCAAATTCTATTCTGATTCTCACTATCAGGAAGAAACTAGCTGGTAGTGTGGAAGCCTTGGGGGTGAGGAGGAGAGTGAGCAGTGGCCATAGTCTGACACGTCCCCCACATTTGGGAAGAATAGATTGCAGGTGGTCAAAGGAAAGGGAGATAAGGGCCCACAAACTCAGATTCTCCAGGAGAGATGGGAAACAAGCTTAGAAGGCAACAAAGGGAAGTGATTTTGAGGAGGAGTGGTTTTCTGAAGAGGCTGTCATGTATGCACAGAGAACTACTAGCCATGTAGGTTTTTTAAAGGCATGTAATAATTCTTGTCATCACAGTATTTGGAGTTAGCTTATTAACTCATTTGATTTCCATAACAACCCTATGAGGTCAGTGCTATTATTATCCCCATATTGCAGATGAGGAAAGTAAGGTTAAATGACCAACCTAGAATCACACAGCTACTAAGTGTCTGAAGCAGGATCTGAACTCAGGTCTTTCTGACTCTTTCAAGTGCCTTTCTCTTCACTACAACACCAAACTATCACCTACAGAAAACTTAAAGCTGTAAAAGGCTGACACGTTACTGTAAGAATGTGTCAGGGCTGCTAGAGCTCTGAAGGAGCCAAACCTGGCAAATAAAACGAAGGGGTCTTTGGTGGTTGGTTTGCTTGCTTTTAATCTATGTTGGAGATGGGAGAAACCTCAGAAAGGATAGGACCTCTACTTAGGCTTGATGAGAGGGTTTTAGAACAATGGCAGAGCTGTTCCATTGTTTTGCTTCTTTTCAGTCTCAAGAAGTATGTCCCAGTGTAAGTAATGCACTGGTAAGAACACCTATATGCCTCTGAAAAGAAGTTCTCTGGCTCAGGTGACCGACCTATGATTTGGGGGGCTGCCAGGACTGGAGTAGGACAATATTTCATAGAGCCACAGAACTTTAGTTGGAAGGGATCTCGATGGTCTTCTAGTCCAACCCAAGCCCCAAAATGAATCCACCTACTATTCAAAGACCCTCCAGTTAACTCTGCACTATTTTCCAAGGCTGTCCATGCTAATTCTTGAGAGTTCTAATTGTTCACATGTTTTTCCTGATCTCAAGCCTAAATGCCCCTCTTTGCAACTCTTACCTGTCACTCTTGGTTCTACCTCTTGAGGCCAAACAGTCTCTTCCCTATTCCATAGATTTGAGAAAATAGAAAAGGTATCATAGGATTTGAGGACTAATATCCCGGTTTTTTGTTTAAATGGGATTACAACACTGTTAGATTCAGGGATTGCTGTGATCTTGCTTACCTAGATTTTGATGAAGTATCTCATACTCTTCTTGTGGAAAAGATGGGAGATGTGGACTGGGCAGTGGTGCTGTTGGAGGGCATCAAAACTAGCCAAGTGGCCAGATGTCTTTTACGGTTCATTGAGAGCCCTGAAGAGACAGTGATGTGAGTGCCATGGAGAAGTTGTATGTGACATCCTCACCAAGTTTGTGGGTGACTAAAATGAGCTGGCTCACTGGGTGACAGATCTGGAATCTGATGGTCTTCAGAACTTGGGGCTGGATCAGATTATATTCATTCCTATTGATTTTCATCTTGAGCCTTATACTTGGGTCTAAACAATCAACCACACAAGTGTGAGGTAAGAGAGATAGCTACTAGCCATTTGTTTGAAAAAAGACTTGGACATTTTATTGACCTGCATGGTGGCTACAAGCCATCCATGCGCTGTGATCCAGGAAGGATGTCAGTGACTCCAGACACCTCAGAGAAAAGCCACAAGATCTGGTCTGGGATCCGTATCACTTGAGGATCAGTTGAAAGACTGGGCATGTGAGATCTTCAGTATTTGAAAGGGGCTTCATGTGAAATGAAATGGAGCAACTTGGGGGCTCCAGAGCACACAGAGCGCTGGGCCTGGAGTCAGGAAGACTCAGCTTCCTGAGTTCGAATCTGACTTTAGACACTGGCTAGCTGTGTGACCCTGGGCAAGTCATTGTACCCTGCTGACCTCAGTTTCCTTATCTGTAAAAATGAGCTAGAAGAGGAAATGGCAAGCCACTCCTTATATCTGCCCAGAAAACCCCAAATAGGGACATGAGGAGTTGGACGCAACTGAAAAACAATTGAACTACAACATATGGAAAAGGGCTTAGGCCCTGTGTACCCCTTCCCTGGACAGGCAGCAGTAGGAGCCTATCATTAGAGGACCACATGGATTCTCATTCGAGCTATGAGTGTGGATCTGTTACTGCCCTACCAAGAGGGGCTCCTAGAAAACATGTCTGCTTTAAGTAAAATCTCATCAGTCTGTACTATGTGATTTAGTATAGTGAGTTCTCCTTTTAGTGGAGACTAACATCTGCCCTGTTCTCTCCTCCTCTTGCAGTGCTTTGTGGGACATAGAAACTGGCCAACAGACAACTACCTTCACTGGGCACACTGGGGATGTCATGAGTCTTTCTCTTGCCCCTGACACCAGATTATTTGTTTCTGGAGCTTGTGATGCTTCAGCCAAACTGTGGGACGTTCGAGAAGGAATGTGTCGGCAGACTTTCACCGGCCATGAATCTGACATCAACGCCATCTGTGTACGTATGGGCTTGGGGAAATGCACTTTGTGTTCATGAGGTCATCCATAACCAGCTCTGTTAGCAATTAGCTTTAGTTCTTGGAAGTCTCAGGGAACGTCACTGATTAATCTTTGAAATGTTTTCTGTGTTAGGTCATGGTTTTTACTGTAAGAGACTAGATTTGCTGACATGATGTACAAACGGGGTGGATGCCTGTAGAGAACATGGTGGCTTTTGTTTAAGGGTTCAGAATAAGAAATCTAGTTTTTGAAAACTCACTCATCAGCTGTAAGAACATAGCACATGTTTAGCTTTATACCCTTTGTCAATGGCCACATTGTCTATATTTGTTATTGGTGTGTTCCAGTTTTTCACTAAAACTTTTTTTTTTAAGCAATTGGGGTTAAGTAACTTGCTCAAGGTTACAAGGCTAGGCATTATTTATGCGTGGGTGCTCATTTTCTGAGGCCGGATCTGATCTCGGGTCATCCCAACTCCGAGGCTGGCGCTCTTACTCACTGTGCCACCTAGCCGCCCCTTTAGGGCAATTGGGGTTAAGTAACTTGCCCAAGGTTACACGGCTAGGTTTTTGTTTGTGTGGGTTAAGTGTCAGAGGCCAGCTCCGAACTCAGGTCCTTCTGACTCCAGGGCTGGCGCTCTATTCACTGCGCCACCTAGCCGCCCCTCACTAAAACTTTTAACCACATTTTCTGTTAGTAAAATGTGCAGCTTACTTTGAAACTCGTCAGCTGTTGCTACCTAAAAAGCTGCAGAGGGAAATAAACTAGAGATTCAGAAATTACTTTGTACTTTTTTAGTAATGGAAAACAGCCCCCATTTTAGATCCAATAATTGCCAAAATAATATTTTACAGTTAGAGGACTCTCGTTACTTCTTATGTGCTTCAGGAAAAAAGAAGTTTATTCCAGTGTGTTTCCTTTTATAAAGGGGGAGTATCCCATTTCAATAGGAACCTCTCCAGTCGTGGGGCCATACCTTGCAGCCAGATGTCTGGCTTGTTCATCGTAGGAGAAGTGATGTTGGGGGGACACGCTGAGTGACAGAAGTCTTCAGTCCTACAGCCACAGGACATCTTGGCATGAGGCACAGTTAGGCTCAGAGGAGCGCTTATTGATAGCATCTCTAGTGGACACACCACCTAATCAGGCTCTCACTTGTCTCTCTAGTTCTTTCCAAATGGCAATGCATTTGCCACAGGTTCAGATGATGCCACCTGTAGGCTCTTTGACCTCCGAGCTGACCAGGAGCTGATGGTGTATTCTCACGACAACATCATCTGCGGGATCACGTCTGTGTCCTTCTCCAAGAGCGGCCGCCTCCTGCTGGCTGGATACGATGACTTCAATTGCAATGTCTGGGATGCACTCAAAGCAGACAGAGCAGGTGGGCTTCACTCTCCTCCCTGGGCTCTGGTTCTTGTCAGCCCCACGTGGTGATAGTACCATGTGAGCATAGGTTAGCATTCTATAAAACATTAGGCAAGACTGTGTTGTATTGGCAGAGTAGTTATCTGCTCCTGCGGCCATTCTGGGCAAAAGAAAGATGTGCTGGAGGGCTGCTTCATCTGAGGAGCCCGTTTCCAGTTGTGGTTTGTCAGGTCAGAGGCAAGCCAGAGGAGCAGAGTCACGCCCTCTTGTCTTGCACAACCCTCTATTGTACTCCATCACCTCTAAGAGTGGACACTGACTGACCTTAGCACATGTTTCTAGAAATCTGGCTTTTCTCCTGTCTTCCCCAACCTAGTCTTCTCAGGGTTGGAGGGGACAGACCTCTATTCTCCTGTGTCAGCTTCTGTTAAAATCCCATCTTCCCATTGATAGTGATATCCAATTGAATCTTTCAAAAGATGATGATAGTGCAAAGCTGAACTCCAGACATAAGATGTCCTATTTCTTGTTTCCTTGCGTTACTGGAAGATTTTGTACCCAAAATGTGCGCTTGTTACCAGGTTGAAGGTGATCGTAGGGCCAGACCACCATGAGGTTCCCCACATCTAAGTAAAAATTCCATCCTGCCACTCCTCAGGCCCATTTCCCCAGCAGTGGTGGCAGGATCCCTGAGACAGAAGGAGTGTTTAAAAAGTCTACTGTCCCTGAGGCTTAGCCACAGACAGCATTTCTGGGCCTGTTTCAAGAGGCTTGAGAGGGAACTGCAGGCCTGAGCTCAGAGGCCTCTCTCTGAAGCTGCTGGGAAACAATTACAGCTTTTGCCAGCCTCTGCTAGTGATGGAGACCAAGGGGTCTGCTTTGTTTGGTTTTATTCTTCCCCTACTCAGCAACCTTTTGGTCTCCAGATTGAACTGAACTGGAATTTATAAATCCCAATACATATTATTCAAATACACATAAGTGGATTCTTGGCTCTACTTTTTACATATAGTACTACTTAGGTACTCTCAAATAAAGAATGTTTGCACCTGAAGTTGTTTATATATGAGGCCTGATAATCAAAGGGTCGTTTTTATTAATTTTTTCAAATACCTTCCTTACTTTGTATGATATTTTCCTCCCTAGCAACATATTTGTAGCAATTTACTGAGTCCAGCCATCTTTATGATGTCAGTGACCTTGAGGGCAACTTTTTGTTATTCCAGAATTCTTCCTCCCACTCACTGCAGGTGTGAGTTTTTATAAATGGAAGAGACAATTACTAGTGAATCCTCTTGAACTAGATTATTATTTAAGATCCTTCGAATTTCTGCTTAATCTTCAAAGTTTTTTAACTTTCCAGAGCCCCCTTTTCTTTGCGTACCCCAAAGATGAGCCTTTGGTAGTGGATATGGGAAGTAGTTTAGACAGTTTGAAGATTGGTAAATGTAAAATACCCAATTCTATGATAATGTGAAATCAGTATCATTCACCAAGTAGAAATGACCTTTTAACCTCATCTGGGTCTCTATATCAAAACCACAGGTGACTCTTGCATCAGCTGAACTCTAATCAATAAAGCCATCTCTGCTTGTATTATGTGCCTTGAGGGTCTCGACCTATTTGTCTCTTCTAAGGGGGTGGTATTTTACAGAGATGAATATAGAATGTTAGATGTAAGCTGGTGGGTCTGTACCAGCATGGGAGTATGAGCTGAGGTTCCTAGGGGTTCCTGTTACTGAAACTCTGTTTGCTTTCTAGGTGTTTTGGCTGGGCACGATAATCGCGTCAGCTGCCTGGGGGTGACTGATGATGGCATGGCGGTGGCCACGGGATCCTGGGATAGTTTCCTCAAGATATGGAACTAACACCTATAGGTATTACAGCTTCACTGACCAGCATGGGACCACAAGCTGATTTTCCTAGTTGTTTGTTGTTAAATTGTAACTGGTGATTTGACCATGTAATAGTAAGGTTGCTTGAAAATAACTTAACAGTAGGCCAGAAATATATAGAGGGATAGACAGTAGGCCAGAAATATATAGAGGGATAGACAGACACATGTAGTTTTTTTAGAAAAAAACTACATGTTTTTTTAAAACCCAGGAAGGTTTTATCCTTCCACCTTGGCGGTAAAAATTGCTGACCGTAGAATAAGTCTTGGGTTTTTAATGCTTCTCCAAACTCTTTTTTTAAGATAACAGATGGACTCCACCATGACTGGAAGACCATTCCAACCTTGGAAGAGTTACCATGATAGCATATCCAACCCAACCATACTAACTTGGACACCCCCACATCTCCCTCTCAGAACTTCAAAAGGGCAAGATCTTTTTCCCTTCACCTATTGCTGAAACAAAGAGCACAATTCCCTCAACAAGAAGAATCTCTGTGGTTGTAAACAAACAAATTGTGCATTCCTTTGGGACCATTGTCATTGTTTTCCTTTTTTTTCTTTTTGTTTTTTTGTCTTGAATGAATATAAAAAGGAAATACTATAATAAAAATGTTCACCAGGAGGTAAGCCTGAGTACTTATGAAAACAGGCCCACAGCTCATTTTCACTGTCTTTTATTTAAATTTTAGACCAGTGATCCTGTTTTGTGAACACAACAAGTTGAGGACTTTGTTTTATCTCATAACGGTTTCAAAACTTAAAGTCATGTTTGTAGCAGGATTTTGAAAACATTCTTATTTCCTTTTTTAAATAGATTACTTTACGGTTAATAATGAAGCAAAACAAGAGGGTCCTGCCCAGCCTCTCTGGGATTGTTAATGATGTAAATTTAGTCCCTAATTTTTTTATTATTTTTGTCTGGTGTCTCAGATAATTGTTGCTGCACAAAAATATGGCATATAGAGAATGATGTTAAGAAGTGAGGTAACCAAGCACACACACACGCTGTTAATGGTATTGAATGCTTGTTTCAAGACCCCTTCCCCTCCTGTGAGTAGTTACCTCCAAGCCGTCGCCCCGTTTCTTTCCCCTTCTCCTCTCTCCCCATCAGTTAAGTTTCTATCTACTTTGGGTTTCTTTGTGCAGTTGGAGGGCAGTTCATACACCCTAACACTACCCGGCACCCCCAACTATCAGGAACCTCAATTTTCAGGAGAGATGCCTGTCCTGTGCTTGGATAGTCAGTCAATTCTTTGTGTATGAAATGATGTACAAATCAATGTTTTGAAAATAATGATCTTGAACTTTCTAAGTTAAAACAAATTTTGGATTGTTTGCCATATTGGGTGGGTTTACTCTTAGAATCGCATGCTGTAGAAATGCTAAAAACAAAAAAAAAAAAAACAAAACAAAAAAATGCATAGAGGACTAAGTCCTTAGGTGTTCTTTTCTTTTCAGAAATAACCGTTGAAAGTTGTAACCATTGCCGCTCTACTTCTTGTTGCTACTCTGTGCATAACCCCTGAGGGATCCTGGGCAGACTATGCACTCTGGAGTAGCCATAACGCCCCGCCAGCCCACTCCTGCCCTGGTATTTTCCGCCCATCAGATGGTTGCTGGCCGGGGTTCCTGGGGACCGTCCTCTCTCAGTTAGTCCTTCACAGCCCGCCCTCTTGTAGAATGAGTCCTTGGCAACGAATGGTCCTTTTTGTAATGACCAGGCTTTCCTGGTTTTCTTTTCAAATAAAATCTCACGCAGCAGCGTCTGGACAGTAGATGGTTCTGTTAACTCTCCTACCTTCTCATGTATCCAGAAGTGCTCCTCCTTAGCAGCTCTAGTGGCTTCTCCATCCTGTTTTTTCTGCAACATTCTGTACAAAAATGTGCTGTAATCGTGCGTTAGGCCTGGACTTGGCAAAAAGAAAAAAAAGAAACCTCTCTCTCTCTCCCACCCCCGGCCCCTTTCTCTCTCCATGAAATCCCTGGTAGAGCTCTCCACACCCTGTGCCCCATTTCACCTTTTGTATTTAATTTTAAAGTCAGTGTACTGCAAGGAAGCTGGATGCAAGATAGATACTATATTAAAATGTACTGTTATTTAAGATGTAATAAAGCAGTTTGACATGATGGGGTTTGGGATGTGACTGGTTATTTGTGAGTCTGTTGCCCTCCCCATCCATCCCATGGCCTGGGCAGGCTGTTGGGCATGGTTGTCTTTCTGTGCATAACCCTGAAAAGGGGAAGGATAGTCAGTGGTTACTGAGGTGGGAGCCCTGGGCCATAGCACCCCCCTTGCAGCCCAGCCAAGCACTCTCTACTTGGGCCCTTGTAGGATTCTGCCCCTCTTGGCTTTTTCTCATTTCCTTTCTCCCCCTTAGCCCTAGAATATTTAGGGAGAAACAGAACTCGGGCTTTCCCCATTCCTGAGGGTAGGTTTCTAACTAATTTAGCTGGGACTAAAACCCTGTGTTTAAAAAAAAAAAAAACAAGCATCTGTGCCAAAGGCAGCTTGAAAATGTGGAAAATAAAAATAGTTCTGTAAAAAAAAGAAAGAAAACAAAGGAAAGGGCCCCAAGCCCCCCAGCATGCTAAACAGCTTAGACCAAGTTACTGTGCTCAGCCATCTTGTGGCTTATGTTGGGACTTAAATAATTGATCTGGAAATGAAGGATGCACTCAATAGGGGCGAACATCCACGTGTTCATGGCTGGGTTATTGCAGTCCGGGAAGCTGCCTGCTGGCTGGATCTGCCTGCAAGGTGCCCATTCATTTTCTAAATACCACAAAAGGGTATGTCAGCAGGGGGTTCTCCTGGCATGGCAGGTCATCCGAGGGAAAATTTACACACCAGATGGGATTAGGAATGTGCAACAGAAAAACAAAAACTTAATGACTGAGCCTTCCTTCCAGGGATGGCTGGGTAACCCGCCATCCCAAGACTTTGAAGGTTTGATTTTAGAATGCTGAGGGCCGCAACCTCCTGCCCCCAAGATTGACGGTTCCTTTGGCCCCTTCCTGGGGGGGGCCGGGGTAGGGATTGACAGCCTGGCCAGCTCTGTGCTTTCTTCAGCATCAAGCTGCACATATGCACACTCCCTGAAGATGTCTTTTGCCTCATAAACATTTGCTCATTTGGATGCCCAACGTGGAGCTAGGCTGCCATGGACAGCATGTGCTTTGGAGGAGGAGGAAGTCCAGATATGGGGGAGGTCTGGGGTGGGAGGTGCTTGATGGGAGAGGAACCTTCAAGGTTGTGGAGAAGTTCCCAAGAAGGATATTGTCAGGTCACATCTATAGCAAAGAAATAGCTAGGACCAGGGACAAGCCCTTCCTCCTTGAACTCCCTTCCACAGCAGAAGACTAGACTATAGCAGTGAGGCTGGTGCCTCTGATAAGGCAGAGGACCCCTGAGACCCTCTGCTTCATCTGTAAAGGCAAGGGTTGTATGTGGCCCCCCTTGGGAGGAATGGTGCCCCTTCTGGAAACTGGGATTGTGTGGGAGACACAAGGGCTCCAGAACTGGAGTACAGTGGAAAGGACGGAGTCTAAGGATCCGAATTCAAATGCTGTCTCTGCCACTCGTGTGTGACATTTACACAGGGCACTCAGGAAGCTGAGCCTTTGTTTTCTCTTCACCTCTGAGGCCTCTTGTGCTTTTTCATCTGAGATCATCTGCTTCTTTGCTTTTAAGAAAGTTTGGTAACTGGGCATTTTTTTTGCCCAGTCCTTGAGGGAGGACCACCTTGGGGTGATGGATAAAAAGGAGTGAGGTAATTCAAGTCAGTGCTTACTGCTATGCAAAGAACCAAGGAAAAAAGCAAGCCCTGCCCTCAAGGAGCTTGCTTTCTAATAGAACAGATGTAAGATACTCCAAGAGGGGACAAGCTTGGCAGCTGGTGGAATAGGGGAAGGTCTCCCTGATTAGATGGGAGTGACTGGATAGCACCCCCTGACAGTGGGTGGGACATGGAGATGAAGCCTTGTGTTTGAGGTCTCTGGAGCTAAGACTAAAGAGAGATAGGAAAGGGTTGGTTTTGAGGGCCTTTAAGTTATCCTAGAGGTAATTGGGAGCCTCTGAAATTTATTAAGGAGAGTGACCTGGTCAGACCCTGTGCTTTGGGAGTCACTGGCAGCCAGAGGGGAGATGAGGGAAAAGAGTCGAGGTTCTTGCTGGAGTACAAGGGAAAGTAACCAGGCCTGTGGTCACGTGAGCAGATGTCCAGAGATGCTGAGAAGGTAGAAACTGATGGGGCATTTACCTAGTGTAGGCTGGGTGCCCAAGAGGAGTCATGGCCCCAGTGAGAAGGAACACAGGGCCCTTGGCAGGCATGGGGCAGCTGGGAAAACTGGCCAGTTCAAGGGGAAAGATAATGTCAGTGCAAATCTTGACTTTTAGCAGGATAGGCTGTGAACTCTGAGCACCAGAAAGAATAGGAAGCGTTAGGCTCCAGGCCAGTCCTGTCTCTCATTCGTCCTTTGGAATGTGTATGGATGGGAAGAGAGGCCCGAGGGCCAGTGCCTGCCCCTATGCATGGTCCAGACCCCTCCATCCAGATTCTGTAGGCTGCTAGATTCTGGCCAGTAGAGCAAGGCCAGCCCCCAAGCTGATTGCTTTGCTTTACCAGGCACTTTAAGAAAAGATTAGAAAACCATGACTTCGGGGGGGGGAGGGGGGGGGAGGACATTTGGAATAAGAAGCCTGTCCAAGTTGGGTCACTAGTTTCTGTCTCCCTTGTCTCACTTTCCCCAATCAACAATCAGGGACATGAAGATTTGTGCTTGCCCCCAGAGAGCACAACCAGAAGTGGAGGGGCAGATTGGGTCTTGAGGTCGGGAAGCCTGATAACAATGAGATCTGTCCCAGTATTGCCTCCAAAGACTGAATTCCCCTTCCCTAGAGGTCTCTGGTCCTAGCAGTGTGGACTGCCGGACTGGAGAGTTGGGGGTTGGATGGCACGGCCTCTGAGGATAGTGCTGTGAATTGTTTCTTCCATTCCTCATTTGAAGAGCACAGAAAGCACGTGGGATGATTAAGGGGGCAGAAGAAAGACCAAGGACCACTGCCTAACACTGTATGACAAAGGGTGACTCAGCCACCCCAGAGATCATATAATCCAGGGGTTCTTCAATTCTGTGTCACAGACCCTCCCTCAGAACCGTGTTTTTGTGTGTATAAATAACACGGGATTGCAAAGGAAACCAATTGTATTCAAAACATATTTTTAGAATAGCTCAGAGATTCCAGGTTAAGACCCTCTGATATAGCTCAATTCCCTTAAGAGAGTGAAAGTAGCTACGCCTGAGGCCCCTTGAATAGGAAGTTGCTGAGTCAGGCTTCCAGTCTACTGCCCACTGACTACAGAAGTGCTCATCCTGCCGGGATATTTGCAAAAATTTTTAGACTATCCTTAACATGGCCAACCCAATTCCCATGGCCTCCTCCTGGCACTGTTTGACCAGAACGCAGGAAAGGGACTATTTTCCCACTTAATGACATGGGGGAGATTTGGTGCTGACCAGTGGCTGATTCAGGCCCCTTATCAATGAGGAAATAGGTTAATTTAGCCCAACCCCACTCGTTGTGCCAGTGTTCAAACTGACTCCTAGAAATGGGGAGTCAGTCACAAGAGAGACATGGTTCATTTTACAAATCCACAGAGAGCAACTTGGATGAGGTCCAAGTGAGATGGTGGCAAAAGCTGAGGCTAGCGCCCAGTGTTCTCACCACAGACCCTGTGGTGGGTGGGGAAGCTGGCATCTCCGCTCCTGCCAGGCGGGCAGCCCACCCTGCAGCTCCCTGACCCTAGATGCCTTCGTGCCAACTTTCTCCCTTTTCTCCCCCTCTTCATTTGGGAGAATCGTATTTGGGATTTTTTTTTTACATCTTTAATTATTTATGAACCTTTTGGTTAATGGCTGGGCTGCTTCTGTAACTGCTGGGCCCAGCACCCAGGGGAGAGCAGGAGGTGCATTTGAAGTGATGGGCTTTAAATAACACAAAATGCACAAAGGAGCAAATTGGGTTCTTGCCAGAGCAGATGAAGGGGGTGGGCTGCTTGAGACTGGCCCTCAGGCAGCCCACCATTGCCAGCAGGATCACCAGGAGCGGGCTGCCAGGGCATCCCCTGGGCGCAGGATACAAAGCTGGAGGCCCCAGCCCAGGCAGGCTCCTCTGCTGCCTCTTCCCCCACCTAGTCCTGTTGCCATTAGCTGCCTCTAGTCCAGACGTGTGCGAGCCCTGGGGCAGATGCCTGGGTACCTGGTCCCAGACCTAGACCTGTGCTCTTTGGCCCGTATTCTTTCTGCCACCCTGTGGAGTGGCCAGGCATATGGCCACAGACCACGTTCTTGCTTTTCTTTGTATCTTTAGTACTGGCCACAGGGTCCATGGTAGGCATTTAAGGGACACTTGGTGACTCGAACTGCTATCTCTCCAGGCACATTTTTTTCATTTGATCCTCTCAACAACCTTACAAGAAAGTCACAGAAATCTTTTTTGCCACATGTAGGGGAACTCTCTATTCACTGTATACCGTACTTCAGGACCACTAGCCTCTGCTCCCAGGGAACAACAAGATTCTTAATGGAGCCCAGGACCTACGAGGGCTTTGAGTATGAGTCTGGCAACAGACATTGCGTATGCTGGGGCCAGCCTAGCTAAGGTTCATCACCAGAGGGGAACTGGGTGCAGGGCAGTGTAACAGAGGGCTGGACCTGAACTCAGAAAAGACCGGAGTTCAAATCTAGCCTCACTCACTTATGAGCTGTGTGACCCTGGGCAAGTCACTTGACCTCTGTCTTAAGAGCCTCAGTTTTCTTGTCCATTAAAAAAAAAAAAAAACCAACCCAGGGGTATTAGCATCTTTTTCCCAGGTTTGTTGTGAGAACAAAATAAGATTAAACATACAAAGCATTTAGAAAACCTTAAAGCTATATAGAATGGAAATGTTTTTACAAGACTGCCCAGGTATGATTGATATCATCTACTTGTAAAGGAGGGGGAGGGAGAGAATTGGAAGGGGAAGTTAAAAAAATTTTAAGTAATTAAGAAAAAAATAATTGAAATTTTAAAAATTTAAATGAATGTTACAGATAATAAATTTTAACAGTTCTTTATAAATTATCATTATTAGCAAAATTTAAAACCATATAAGTAGTATAATTACTATTAATAACAAACCTTAAAACTATATAAATGCTATTATCATTAGTAGCAAAAGCTAAATTTGTAAGTGCTATTATGATTAATAGCAAAACTTAAGTGCTATTATTACCATTAGTAACGAAACTTAAGATTATATAAGTGCCATTAATAGCAAACCTTAAAGCCATATAAATGTCATGAATTACTACTATTATTACAAATTGCCATTATTATATGCAGTGGTTAGAGGAGACTGACCCAGGGCTGGACCATGGAGTGCTAAATGCCCCTAAGCTGGGGGTCAGTAAGACCTGGGTTCAAATCCCATTTCAGACATTTACAAGCTGTGTGACCATGAGAGCCCTAGTTCTCATTTCTGTGAAATGAGGGAGCTGGCCTCCGTTCTTAAGTTAAAGGGTCCATATGCAAAGAGGCCAGCCCCAGGATGATAGAGAGGAAGCCATGGTCTTGCTACGTCTGAGGCAGGGGAACATTGAGAGGGCATCAGGATCGTGATCGCTGAGCACAGAATGGTCCATGGAGGCTCAGTTCTGGCTGGCCCCAGGTTCTGACTCTTCCTTGCATCATAGAAGCATCATACTTATGTACCTGCCCCCTGAGCCCATCAGCTCATCAGGACATGGGGTGCGTCTCTCTCCAGAGCCAAGCACTTTTTTTTTACTAAGACAGACTGTGTCTTAGTAAAAAGTCAACTTCTTCATCCAACTGGGGAAGCATATTTAAAACTTTGTTTTTAGCAAAACTGAAAATATTCAGAAGTAATTTTTTTTCTTCTAAATCTCTTTCAATACTGCTAGGAAAAGCCCTCAGGAAAGGTGGGTGATGGATCCAGGCCAGAAAGACTCTTCATGAGGTGAATGGATCAAAAGTAATGAAAAACATTAACCCCCCACCCGCCTGAACTAATTGATCTGGGACCCCCAGAGAAAAGAAGTCTTTTGTCTGAGAATTTATCTATAGAAGGGATAAAGTCCCTTCATTTAATTCCAAGATTATGGGGAGTGGTCCAGGAGGAATAGGATAGTGACTTGGTTACTCAGTTTAAGAATAATCTAGGTAGTACTTTAAGAGATGTTTTTCCTGTTCAAGATTTCTAGAAATCTTACCTAAAATCTCCACTGGGGCCAGGTCCTCTTGGCAGGCATGGAGGACTGGACCAGTTCGGACATTTCTCTCCAAACTAGAAGAGATTCAGACTAACTTAAATAAAATAACTTCTGGCAGATTTGAGCCTAAAGCAAAGCAGTATTAATTATTTTTTATTTATTTTAATTATATCAGTATGAATTTTTTTTTTAGTATTGATTATTTTATCCCACAGTGCATGGCAGGTTGGTGGCAGCTAGATGGCTCAGTGGTAAGAGGGTTGAACTTGGGTTCAAATCCAGCCTCAGACACTTATTATCTGTGTGACACTGGGTAAAGTAATCAGAGTAATAGCTGGCATTATATTGTCCTTGTTGTTTAGTCACCAGGGTGTGGCCCACAGAGTCAGAGGAGAAAAGGGAGTGTATTAAATGTTGCAGGGGCACAGCTAGGTGGTGCCATGGATAAGGCACCAGCCCTGGAGTCAGGTGGACCTGAGTTCAAATCTGGTCTTAGCCATTTGACACTTACTAGCTGTGTAACCTTGGGCAAGTCACTTAACTATAATTGCCTTACCAAAAAGAGAGAGAGAGAGAGAGAGAGGAGAAAGATGTTGCAAAAGCTGCCTAGCCAAGAAGGAACCTCCATACAGAGAGAGCACTGTCCCACACCTGGAGCTACAGTTTCTTTGCATTTCTGACTCTCCTGCTCAGGAACAGTTGACCCTGGTTCCACTGAATCTTCTGTCTCCTTTTCCGATTAATCTAAAGTGATGATCTCACGATGCAGTCTTGCTTGCTACTGGCTTCAGTTTGTTCCATTGCAAAACTGGGGGAGGGTGGCAAGGGGAGATAATAGATCCCCACGCCCCATCCCATCACAGTCCCAAAAACAGCCAGCTGCCCTGCCAGCTGCCCAGCCAGCCATGAGATGCTCTTCTTGTCCTGGTCACCAGAGGGCAGCACAGGCTTGGAACAGATTCTTCCCAGGCACAGCGTGGTCCAACCTCACGACCCGAAAATAGCAGAAAGTGATACTGTGCATGCAGTAGGTGCAAACTAAATGTTACGTTTTATATGTAATTTTTATATTATAATGTGTGGGTATATATATATATATATATATATATATGTATATATAAATTTATATATAAAATATGTAAAAATGTAACATTTTTTACAGACTGCTCAGATTGGAAAGGGTCTTAGAGATTAGTGCTGGAATTTGAACTCAGAACCTGAATTCAAATTTTCCAGCTCCCCCATTTCTATGACCTCAGGAAAACTCAAGCTCTGTGGGTCTCATGTTCCTCGTCTGTACATGGAACTGCATGGCCCCTGAGGTCCCTTCAAACTTGCCTTCATCTTGTGATTCCTCATCTTAGAGAGGGGGAAACTGAGGCTCAGAGAGGAAAAAGCACTTGTTAATGGATGCATAGCTAGCAATTAAAATACAAATCCAGGTTACACCGCACTGCTCAGAGGGCTGGGGAGGAGGGTAAGCTTAAGGTTTGCCATGTGCCTTGTGGGTATTATCTCATTTGATCCTGAGGACAGCTCTCTGAACTAGATGCTGTCTTTTCCCCACTTTACAGATGAGGAAACTGAGGCTTAAAGAGGTTAGAGGACCTGTCCAGGGTCACATAGCTAGCAATTATCTGAGGCAAGCTCTGTTTTTTTGTGAGACTTGGGAATCCCTATCTCCTTACCCAAATTGGAAGTGAGGCATGCATGGCCTCACATAGGCTGATCCCACTTCTGACCAGTACAGAAGATTTGACCTCATCTGCTTCGTACCTCCTAGACAGCCTGGTGGTCCCCTCATCCCCTCACCATAGAATGGATGCCTGATCTTGTCTACACCTAATGGAACTCAGACTCTTGACCTTAAGCCATCCCCCAGAGGGTAGGATCTGTGAGGAACAAAGCTTACTCTGGGCCAATTCTTCCCTTCCCCCTTTCTGTTCAGACTGTGAATGTTCCTCCTTGGGTCAGTTACCCAAGAGCCTCAAGAGCCATGATAAACAGGTCCAGAAAGAGGAAGGGGCTTACCCAAGATTAAGGTCATGCAACAAGTCAGGAGGACAGGATTCTAGCCCTGGACACTCCCTAGGCTGAGCCCCAGCCAGGGGCACGTGGCAAGCCCCTGACTAGAGACACATCCAGTGCCAACATTGAGCCAGTCACCATCTGGAGGGGGCCTCGGGCTCCCCGCCTGGAAGGTGAAGGACTTGGCCTAGATGGTCCCTTCCAGTAATCAGCAGTCTATGAACCCATGAATTCAAATCCAACTCTGAATTTAGGGCTCTCTCCACTACTTCTAACTCCCTTCTCTCCCATCCCTTCTCCCCCTATGCTGCTGAGTATCCCCAGAACAAGCCTCCCCAGACTGAGTGTCCTTCATCCCCTAGTGATGAAGGGCTGAGTTGAAAGAGGACATATTGGCTTCCCGAACTGGCTACAGACCAATTCAGGTCCTGAGTGAGTAGGGCTCAGTATTACAATTCTCCAGACAGACCTTGATCAATCAGTCAATCAATAAGCATTTCTTAGATAGAAAAAGAGCATTTAGTGAGCACTTGCTGTGTTCCATGCACTAAGCTAAACCTGGGTATAGAGATAAGAGATAAAAAGCATATAGTCCCTGCCCTCAAGGAGATTACATTCTAATAAGGGGAGATGAGCCATAAAAGGAAACTGGAAGATACTGGCTGACATTGGTGGTGCCCTCAACAGAGAAAGGGAGGTTTGGTAGACAACTAGGTTTGCAGGAGTGAAAAACAATTGGTTCTCTTTTAGACATACTGGGTTTGAAAAGCTTGTCTAATATTCAGTTCAAAATATCCAATCTGCCGTTTGTGATGTGGGGCTGGAGCTTAGGAGAGAGCCCGGGGCTAGTTATACACATCTAAGAGTCTTCTGCAGAGAAAAGATAATTAAACCCATGGGAGTTGATGAAATCCTGGAGATTGAGCAAGGAGAGAAAGAAAGAGCTTAGGACAGAACCTCGAAAGACAGTCACAGTTAAGGGGAGTGTCATGGAGGAGAACCTAGCAAAGAAAAATGAATGGTGGTCACACAGGAGGCATTCATAGTATCCCCCAAATCTAGGCAGCACAGAGTATCCAGAGGGAAAGAGCCATCAAAGTGTCAAAAGCAGCAGAAAAGTCTAGAAGATTGAGAGGTCTGGAGAAATGGCCATCTGATTGACAATTCAGAGATTCAGGCAGTCAATAA
The DNA here is from genome assembly GCA_011680675.1 of Gymnobelideus leadbeateri. Classification (NCBI taxonomy): domain Eukaryota; kingdom Metazoa; phylum Chordata; class Mammalia; order Diprotodontia; family Petauridae; genus Gymnobelideus; species Gymnobelideus leadbeateri. The sequence continues at coordinate 286,864 of WOXC01009071.1, forward strand.
ACATTGATTAAGAGCCTGCTATAATTCATCTGGAAGAACAAGAGGTCAAGAATATCAAATAAATTAATAAAAAAAAATTTAAAGGAAGGAGATTTAGCAGTACCAGATCTTAAACTGTATTATAAACTATAAAACTGTATTATGTACAAACTGTATTAAACTGTATATATGTCAAAATTATCTGGTTATACAATACAAAGTAGTAAATTTTCAGAGTAACCTTGTGTTTGACAAAAGTAAAGATTTAAGCTCTTGGGATAAGAATTCACTATTTGGCAAAAATTGTTGGGAAAACTGGAAAGGAATCTGGCAGAAATTGGGTATAGACTAATATCTTACACCATTTACTAAGATAAGGTCAAAATAGATACATGACCTAGATATAAAGGGAGATATAGGAGAATTAGCAGAACATATTAGATATCAGCCTTATAAACAGAAGAATTTATTAATAAATAAGAGCATTGTGAGATGTAAAATGGATAGTTTTGATTACATCAAATGTAAAGGGTTTGTACAAATAAAACCAATGTAGCCAAGATTAGAAGGAAAGCAGAAAATTGGGGGGGGTATTTTATAGATAATTTTTTTAATAAAGATCTCATATCTCAAATATATAGAGAACTTTGTCAAGTTTATAAGTATAGGAGTCATTCCCCAATTGATAAATGGTCAAAGCATATGAACAGGGAGCTTCTTGACAAAAAAAATCAAAACTATATATAGTCATATAAAAATGCTCGAAATCATTATTGATTTATTTATTGATTATTTAGAGCATTTTTATATGACTATATATAGTTTTTATTTTTTTATTATTGATTAGAGAAATGCTAATTAAAACAACTTTGAGGTATCATCTCACATGTATCAGATTGGCTAAAATGATAGAAATAACAATGTTGTAGGGGGTGCAAAAAATTGGGACGTTAACACACTATTGATGCAACTATGAACTGATCCAACCATTTTGGAGAATAACATGAAACTATGCCCAAAGTTATAAAAACTGTGTATACCCTTTGACTCAGCAATACCACTATTAGGTCTGTTGACAAAGGCAATCAGGGGAAAAGAAGAACTTACATGTTCTAAAATATTTATAGCAGATCTCTTTGTGATGGCAAAGAACTGCAAATTGAGGGGGTGCCCATCAATTGGCTGAACAGGTTGTGGTAGGTGATGGTGATGGAATTCTATGGTGCTATAAGAAATGATGAACAGGTCGATTTTAGGAAAACATGGAAAGACTTGCATGAAATAATGAAGAGTGAAATGAACAGAAGCAAGAGAATGTTGTACACAGTAACAGCAATACATCTGAAGAATGATTGTGAACAACTAAGTAATTCTGAGTACTATAAATTCTCAGATCAATTATAAAGGAAGCTCTTATCCATCTCCAGAGAATGAACTGATAAGTGGAAGTATGCATAGAATGGTTTTACATGTATTTTTAAGTCAGTATCAAATGGTGGCTTTCTCTTAGGACTTAATATGTAACAAAAATAAATAAAGGAAAAAATGTCTTAAAGAAAAAAGCCTACTATGTCCATGGGCAGCTGGTTGGTACAGTGGATAGGGAACAGGACTAGAGTCAGAAGACCTGAATTCAAATCTGATCTCATACACTTACTGGCTGTGAGACCCTAGGCAAGTCACTCAGGTGATATGGAAACTGATGTCTACTTGACCAAGATTAAGTGAGTCACATACCAAGACCCTCTTTTTAATAAAGCCCACCTCCTAGTGTATTGACCTATCAGTTGGTTGGCACCCTTGGGGAACACCTGCTCTTTGAAGGGCATGTAACTATGTGCCCACAACCCCCAAGATGAACCATTTTTGGACTGACTGCCTTAGGGGAGCTTAGTTCTGGACTGTAACTCCCATACAATGAATGTCTCCAGCTTGTGAGAGAAATAAAAAAATGACATAATCGTTTGTCTCTTTCTTAGAATAAACTCTGGTTTGGGTTTGGGGGTTGACACTAGCTGTTGTGACCCTGGGCAAGTCACTTAAACTTCTGTTTGCCTCAGTTTCCTCAATTGTAAGATGGAGCACCTACCTTCCAGAGTTGTGGTGAGGATTAAATAAGAATAATAATTGTAAAGCAATGACCTAGACCCTCCAATTCCTAAGAGAGGGGGAGGAGGAGAGGATGGAGAAACCAGACAGGAGAATGTGGGGCTGGAAATGCTCACACCACATGGGCATGGGAGGTACCTTGGACCTTGGTACTGGGGAAGAGGAGGCAAGTGTCCTGAGGTCTTGAGGGTTCCTGGCAAGGAAGCAAAAGCTGAGGCATGACAGTAAGAGCCATGACGGAGCTATGAAGAAGGCAGGTGGAGCAGATCTGTATCATTTACCACCCCTGAGAACAGAATGGGTGATTCCTTACCCAGCTTCACCCCTATTCTCTCTCTGTCCATGCCTCCCTCTGTTTCCTTTGAATTTGTTTTGCTGCTGTTTCTTCTAAGACAAAATGGTTCTCCACATCCATGATCTGTGTGTTTCATTTCTCAGGTGCTAATGAGGAAAACTATAGGTGGCAAAGCACACACAGAGAGATTTTACTACTCTTAAGACCTTTCCTGGCTTGGGGGCTCAGAGCTAAATAGGTGAGAATTGTTGATTGAGTCATATTTTGATACATAGATCTGGAGTCCTCTAGATAAGGGAGTTTAGAGCTTTTGTGGATAGGAGGCTAGGAGAAGCCGGGGCTAGAAGGGGATGGGCCATCTCAGGCACTTCCTCTTCCTATTGCCTCCTTACAACTACTAATTTGAAAACCAAGCCACACCCAAAGGTCAGAGCCTAGGGAAAGGACTGAGTCGTCTAAGAGAACACCACTACCCACTTAGGGGAAATAACTCTCTTCTCACTAGCATTATAGACCTACCTTCCTCAATTCAGCTACTAGACATGTTGTGTTCAGTCATTTCAGTCTTGTCCAGTTCTTCATGGCCTGGGCTCAAATCCTGCCTCAGACACTTATTAGCTGTGTGACATTGGGAAAAGTAATTATTATAATAGCTAGTGTTATATTGTCCTTGTTGTTCAGTTGTTTCAGTCTTGTCTGACTCTCCATGACCTCATTTGGGGTTTTCTTGGCAAAGATGCTGAGTGGTTTGCCATTTTCTTCTCCACCTCATTTTACAGATGAGGAAACTGAAGTAAAAAGGGTTAAATGACTTTCTCAGGGTCACACAGCTAGTAAGTGTGTTCAGCTACATTTGAACTCAGATCTTCCTTACTCAGGGCCCAGCCCTCATCCACTAGGCCAGTTAGCTATTCATATATACTGTCTTATTTTAGGCTCATAATGGTCCTGTGAGGTAGGTAGTACAGGTATCATTTCCATTTGGCAGATGAGGAAACCAAAACTGAGGAAGGTAAGACCATTAGTCCATGGTCTCACAGCTCATACATGTGAGAAATAATCACCTTACCAAAGACTCCACATGGTCCTTAGTGAATTAAGGAAAGATTGTATTAGTCCTCTAGTCAGAGCTGGCAAGAGCCCAGGTGACCCATTAGGAGACCGCCCTTTCAATTACAAAGCCTTTTAAGACTCAACCTGATTCCCATTTCCATCCTTGTATTCCATTGGCCAGACATTTCAGGATTCATAGCCTATCAGAAAACACCTAAACCCCACCCTCACAGGAGTCTACACCCCTGCTTACATCTCACATTCCCACATTTCAATTACCCCCCTTTTCATCCTCATTTTCTTTATACTTTGTTTAATAAAGGAAATGCCAAGCCATAAAATGCTTTTAGTCTCATCCCAGATTGTCTACATCAAATTTTACAATCTCCATAGCATGAGAAAGGAATTTTCTCAATTGCTAAGAGGCTTGACCAAAGTGTGAATTGAAGATCCAACCCAAGATATCCATAAGAAAAAGTTCCATTATCTAAGACAGCATCTGGGTCCATGGACCTCATCCATGAGGTGAGCTACTCCTGGTCTGACTGGGTTTTTTTGGTACACAGGAAAAAGGCATTCTCAGAGAACAAGTAAGGGGAGCCTGCTTTTAGACATGCTGATTAACAAGTGGCATCCCCCACTGAAGAGGTATGGGCTCTGGGAGCCCCCTCAAGCTCTCCTTGAATCCTTGAGGACAGGCTCTGGGAACCTCCCTTAGACTCTGGATTGAATCATCCCATTTGATGAGGCAGGTTTGTTACTAGACTTCCCACCCTTAATCACTCATTGACCTCATTAACTCCTCCTGAAGACCCTCCCCAAACTCCTCCCCTAGACCACCCCTAGATTCCTCCCACAACCTTTCTGTATATAAGACCCCATCTTCCCTTGTGAGAGCACTATACAATTTTCTAGCACAGATTTACTCTGTGTCCAATACAAGTGAACTTTTAATAAACTTTGCTTTTCTTTGGCTGAGAAGACTTGAGTCAAATTCATTCAGCAGGACCTGACGTGTTGGTCTTTTGGGGTCTCGAGCACCCTAACCCTATACATCATCATTTTATGCTGAACCCCTACACCACTCAGTTCAGATCTCTTTACTTCCCTGGAATCATGGATTCACAGAGTGGGAGAGTGGCAAAGGACCTCAGCTGCCATCTAAGCCAACCCTTGTCTGAAGGGAATTCCATTCTAACATACCTGACAAGAGGAGGTCTAGCCTCTGCTAGAAGACCCCCAAAGAGGGGCAAACCCAAGTTTTCTCAGATCAGTGCCTGAATTTGAGCCTCTTGACACCTTCTACCATCTACTCTAGGCTCTACCTTCTGGGGTCAAACCTTCCTTCAACTGTTACAGGCCCAAGGCACTCAATAAGGCTAAGACTTGGCCAGAGAAACACAATTAGTTAAATGTGATCCTGGAGCCTATTCATGTCCTCAACCCAAGTCTTTTCAGGTCTACAGACTAGCCATGAAACCAGGATTGCTTAGTACTCGGGGGTGGGGAACCCGGCTTACTGTTATATCTTAGGGAGTGTTTCCCAATTTTAGATTTGGTAAAACAGCACAGCGAGAATGATGGGGTATAGGCTCTGGGAACCCCCTTGAATCTTCCCACTTGATCTGGCATTCCCCTGAGACAGAAAGCCTTCCATCATCAATATGAGTGAATCTGTGTTACCCTTAACCTAGCCTAGCCCTCCATTGTCTGTTATATTCAGGTAACCTTCAGCTACCGCTCACCCTTGATCCCATCAAAATCCCATTCTCTTGGTTCCTGGAATCTGACCTCAGTGTCATCAAGATCCTCCTTAGACTCCTCTTCAAGACCCTCCCCAAACCCCTGCTCTAGACCACCCCTAGATCCTTTACAGTCTATCTGTATGTGAGATCCATCTTGCCTCTATGAAGTGGTTCAGATTCTATCTATCCCAACAAAGGTTCAAGGTCTAAGATTAGACCCTCTAGCATTAGTGAGACAAATGCTCAGGCTCCTTAAGAGTCTACTCATTATGGCAAATCTTTAATAGACTTGGTTTTCTTTGGCTAAAAGAAGGCTTGAGTCAAATTCATTAGGCAGCACCCAGCATGTCGGTATTTTGGGATCACGAGCACCCCTAAACCTAAATCTCAACAAGACCATGAATCTGATTAGGGTACAATTACCATTGGGAGAGGAGGTAATCCTGGAGGATTTGGTCCATGTATGTGTTGAGCACATCTCCACCCTTCCCTCCCCCAACTGATCCATGAGCAGGAATTTCAGGCTAGGGTAAAATCTTTGCTGGGTACTTCTCCATTCTTCCCCCTGCCCCACCCTGCCAGATATCCCCTGCCCCCACTGGATCTCCCCATCTCCTCCCATTCTAGGTTCCCAGTCCCTCAGCCTAGGGTAAACTTTGCCCTTGAGGGAAATTCAAATATACACTGACCAATCACTGATTGTAGTTTCAGATAACCTGAATATTGGAATCTCTTTAAAAACCTGCATACTGTCCCTGCCAACTCACTGTCTGATTTGGGTATATGACCCCGGCAGTCCTGTGGCAATAAAATCCACTTCCAAATTTTACTCTTGGGGATCTTTTTCTCGTCCCACCCTGGAACTCAACACATGTGCGCCCAGAAAGAAGTGGAGAAAGAAATCAGGCACAGAACAGAAAAACCTTGGAGGTCCTGGGGCTGGATAAAGATTGGCAGAAAACTATGAGACCAAGAATAAGAATGGGGGGAGGGCAGGGTGGGCAGCTAGGTGACACAGTGAATAGAGCACCAGCCCTGGAGTCAGGAGGACCTGAGTTAAAATCGGGCCTCAGACACTTAACACTTACTAGCCGTGTGATCTTAGGCAAGTCACTCAACCCCAATTACCCTGCCTTCCCCTCTCCAAAAAGAAAGAAAAATGGATGGTCACAGTGGGAAGGGAGCAAGAGCACCTTGCTGAGTGTCCCTGTGAGTGATAATCTGCAGTGAAGTTTCCCATTCTGAAAAATCAAATCTAGAGTGACTTCAGTATCCATTAGGCCTAAGTTTAGAGGTCACCTGACCTTACAAGAATCTGGGACTTAGAGCAATGGAGACCCTCCCCAGTGCCACCTCAGCACAAGATGTGCCAAATAAAGATAAAACTGCCTTCCTGGCCTTGCGTTGGACACCCACGCATCCATGTCCTTTGTCTCTAAGATAGATTCCCACGCTTAGGTTGCGGGTCGGCCTCCCCACCAATGAGTGAAGGTCAGTTGGGGGCTTAGGTTTCTGCATTAGAAGGTTATATAACCATGGGCTTGCTTCTACCTGTTGCTCTCTCCCTGGCAGATGCCATTTGAGCGACAGGGGCAGAGGGCCCTTTCTCATGAGAAAGAATAAATAAACTTTTCTCTACTTTCCTAAACAGTCTCTAACTCATTCACTGTGCTGTTGCACACATCCCCATCCTGGGAGAAAGTCCCAGTTGCTTTATGCTAATTATAGCTCTCTTAATTCCAGTTCCTTCTGGTCAATTAATTATTATTTATTCTGCATATAAGTCAGGAGGACCTAAGCTCAAATCCAGCCTCAGACACTTGACACACTTACTAGCTGTGTGACCTTGGACAAGTCACTTAACCCCAATTGCCTTGCCTTCCCCTCTCTAAAAAAATAAAATGAAGATCCTGCATATAGCTTGCTTTGTATATATTTGCTTGCATGTGGTATCCCAACTAGATTGTAGATACCTTGAGGGAAGGGACTGTCTTTTGCCTTTTTTTGTATCCCTAGAACTTAGCACAGGGCCCAGCACATAGTAGGAGCTCAATAATTGTTTATTGATTAATTGGTACAAAAGTACCCTAAGGGTTGCTTTTTCAGTAATTTGTGAGGCCCTCCTGAGCCTGAGGGCATCCTAGAGTTCCTTCCCTTATCTTGAAATACCATAAAACTTTCCCCTCTTCCTGGACCACGGAATTCCTAGTCTGCCCCTATCCTGGGTCATAACATTTCCCTTGTCTTCCTTATCTTGTGTCATTCATCTTCCTCATCCTGTCTCTAAATCTCCAACCCCCATTAGAAACCCTAAAAATTACGTCACCATCCTATAGACTTTGTAGCTTTCTGTCTATACAAGTCTGGTCTTTTTCCTATATCAGTGCTTTAGCTCCTAGCTAAATCTCAGGCCCATATGCTTTTGCGTCAATAGAACTAAAGAGAAGGTCTGAGTGAATTCTTTCAAAAACCTGAACCAGCTCTCCCACTCTGACCTCAACAATACCATATCATAGCTTTTAGATAAGAACCCTGGGACCCAGAGTCTTACTTCTGGGCCCCAGAGTCTTACTTCTGGGCCAGTCTGTTTCTCCTTTTGCCTGAGGCTGGTTTGATTGGCTTGGGGAAGTTTCTTACACAATCCAGCCTTAAGTAACCTTCAGGGGGAAGTACAGAGACTGAGAAAGACTCCCTGACTCCCTGAAGAGTTGACTGTGGGCTGGAGGGCAAGGGTAGGCGGACGGAAGGTGGCAGATACAGGCTGCCAAAATCCTTCTCCAGGCAATGTCATAACCGCCCTGAGGCCAAGAGCAGGGTCAGCCTCTCACCAAGAAGATGGCTCCACTTTCTTCCTCCAGTCAGAATGGGAGCCCCTGGTGGGCAGGAACTGTCTCATTTATGTCTCCAACAAAGTCAGAGCCAGGAAATGGAGTCCCACATCTCCCCTGACACCACTTCTGAGCGAAACAGCAGTAAATATTTAGTAGGTACATACTACACACCGGGCATTATGATATGAAAAGAGTCAAAGGACAGTCTCTGCCCTCAGGATGCTTACACTCTAATAGGGGAGATAACATGAAAATGGATACAAACAAAGCAAGCTCTACACAGGGTAAACAGAAAATAATTCACCAAGGGAAGAGATGGGAATGAAGAGGGGCTGGGGAAGGCTTCCTGGAGAAGGTGGGGTTTCAAAGAAGCCAGGGAGGCCAGCAGGCAGAGGAGAGGAGGGAGAGCATTCTAGGCATTAAAAGCTTAAAAAGAACTCCACCAACTATTTCTTGCCTTTCTTTGTCTCCCAGGCATTTAGCTCAGGGCACACTTTATAATGTTGTGGTTGTTAAGTTGTTTTCAGTCTTGTCTGACTTTCTGTGTCCCCATTTGGGGTTTTCTTAGCAGAGATACTAGAGGAGTTTGCCATTTCCTTCTCCAACTCATTTTACAGATGAGGAAACTGAGGCAAACAGGGTCAAGTGACTTGCCCAGGGTCACAAGGCTAGTTTGAACTCAAGTCTTCCTGTTTCCAGGCCCCTCTAGTCTATCTACTTTGCTACCAGCTGCCCCTTAGAACATAATAGGCATTTAATAAACTTTGATTAATTGACTGACCTCCAAATAAGGCTAAGCTGATCCTGAGATTCTGTCGCTGCCACTTAGCTGCCTTTAATTCCATTCTTTGTTAGGCTGGCCAGACCAGGAGTGGGGACCCTGCAGCCAGTCATGTGGCCTCCTAGGTCCTTGGGTGGCCTTTTGACCAAATCCAAGTTTTACAGAACAAATCCTTTTATGAAGGGGATTAGTTCAATGAAGTTTGGGTTCAGTCAAAGGACCCCATTTGAAGACCTACAGGGCCACATGTGGCCTGGGGGAGGCCTTACTACAACTTACTGTCATTTACTTGGCTGGCCACAAAATCTGGCATGGCCTCTGGCTCCCATTTTTATGGGGGCTCACTCTCCCGTCCTTTCCAAGTGCACAAGATTGCAGCCTTATCAAATGTTTCCTCATCCAAGAACAGGAAAGAAAAAATTCAAAGAAGCAACTCAAAGGCAGGGCCCTATTCATCTGTGATGCTTTGGAGGAGGCCCATTGGGGAGATAAGCAGCTGACAGAGGAAAGCTATTACCTTCCCTCCACTACCTCCCACAGCCACTCTCTTGTCTTTGTGGCGGCGTTGGATGAGAGAGGGCCTGAGGCCTTTCTCCTATTCTCCTCCTCCAGTTCAGGTCCTCTCACATTGTCTGTTTGTAGTATCTCTCCAATCTGTATGAAGCAAAGGATTGATAATCTTATCACGTGATAATATCTAGACTGTTGTTCAGTCAAGCCTCTTGGTGACTCCATACCAGTGCCTTGGTGCCGCTGGTGTTTCCCTGCTTTGTGATCCAGGCTGTCAATTCACATCTCTGAGTTTAAGTTTCTTTATCTATAAAATAGGATGAATATTGCCTCCCCCGATGACCCCAGAATACCAGAACAATTCTCTCCTACAGCCTATATCTTCCCAGACTCATAGTAAATTAAAAGGTGCCTAAGATTCAATTCTGTGAATTGCTTTTTTTTTTAAACATTTAATTTGGTAGTATAAAACTGTCCTTAAACCTTTCTCTGAACAAGGTATCTCCCTCGAGTATGTTAAAATCATACCCGGATCCTTGAAAGATGCCACCATATCAATTCCTTTGTTTATAGACCTTATGATTTCTATCAAGCAGGGCATAAGAGAGAAGGCTAGCTTAACAAATGTTGATTGATTGATTGAGCCCCAGGATTCTTTGCTTGGTGTGGTATGACTGTGTAAGGGCCATAGAAGGACTGCCATAATCTCAAAAGGATCTCAGGTGACCCAAAGGGCAATGGGGACATGTGTGATGGATCTTCAGCAAATTGCTAAAATTGACACTTACAGAAATTGTTGTTAAAGCTATCATACAGAGAATGTAGGACCAGAAAAGAAGGTTGGAGGGGCAGGGGGAGAGAGAATATTAACAAATAGACAAATGGCCCCAGCATTACCCTGGTACCCATGGGACATTGGGAAACATAAAGGGAGCCCTCCAGTGCCCACCAGTGGGTGGGTTCTATGGCAGTCACAGAAAGACAAGAACAATTTATATCTACCATGACTAAGAAAATGTTTAGCACCAGGAAGCACTCCATAGCTGATAAAAATTATAAGTAGTTATCAAAAGAAGAATAGCAAACAGTAAGTGGACCCAGGAAAATAGACTCAGAATCACTGAGTAAAAGAAATCCGTTGATCAATCAGTAGGGATCAATGATTAGCACTGGAGATCCAGCCCTTGATCTCGAGGACCTCAAGTGGAGAGGGCAGTCTTGGGTCTGTTCCCATTAGGAAACCTACTTGGGTTGCTAGAATGGTGAAAGCCTTCAGAATAACTAGGGCCAAGACTAGATTTTGGCTTCTCTGTCCTGGGGCTCCGAGCCTTGCTGCATTTCTAGAGCTGGGGCCATATTGGAGGGCTTCAGAACATCTTGCCTTGATTCTCCATCAGAAGTCTGGGGTTTGGGAATTCCCAATACTCAACAACTTACATCCTTCATGATAAGAGGTTACTATATATTCCTCTCTACAGATGGTCAAGGAACTCAGGGATAACTCCAGGAATTCTCCCCTCCTCCATCCAGGAGGCTGGGCCATGTAGTGCCATTCTCTCCTGGGGCCATATGGTTTAGATCATGTATAAAGGCATTGTGCTTCTGACCCAGAATTACCATTACTATCTCTTCCTCTCCTTCCCCCATCCCCTCACATACCCAGTCCAAGTCCAAGGTCCACTCTTAAGTCTCTACCTTCTCGCTCTCTCCACAAAGGTTCCAACCACTGCCTTTTATAGATCCAGAGCAAGGCTTGGCTTCAGCCCACAACCAACCCAAGCCAACCAATTCACCATAAATCTGAGACTCAATAATAATAACTGACATTTGTAGGGTATTTTAAAGTTTTCAAAGCCCTTTATATATATGCTATCTCATTTCAATGAATGAAAGAAAGAAATGAAAGAAAAAAACATATAGTCAGCACCTGATAAATGCTGGAAAGCAGAGAATACAGACATTGAGTGTCAGAGAGGCCACTTCCACCATCATGACATTCTTTTATTTGAACCTTACAGCAGAGCTGTGTGAGTGACAGAACCCAGAGCCAGAAAAGATCTATCAGATCCCATTTTCATAACTTACTATTTAATCTTAGACAAGTGACATTATATACTGTGCAAGAGATACAAAGGAAAAAATAAGTCTCTGCTTTCATGGAGCTTAAGTTCTATTGGGGGGAAGAGGGGATAGAGCATATGTTTTAAAAAGTAAATACCAAGTAGAAATCAAGTTATTTCAAGAGGGGAGAGCAATTCTAAATTACTATTGATTAGAGAAATGCAAATTAAAACAACTCTGAGATACCACCTCACACCTAACAGATTGACTAATATGATAAAAAAGGAAAATGATAAATGTTGGAGAAAGTGTGGGAGAATTGGGACACTAATGCATTGTTGGTGGAGTTGTGAACTCATCCAACCATGCTGGAGAGCAATGCCCAAACTCAGAATACCCTTTGATCCAACAATACCACTACTACGTCTTTATCCCAAAGAGATCATAAAAAAGGGGAAAGGACTGACATGTATAAAAATACTTACAGTACCTCTTTTTGTGGTGACAAAGAATTGGACATTGAGGGGATGCCCATCAATTGGGGAATGACTGAACAATTGTGGTATATGAATGTAATGGAATACTATTGTGTTATAAGAAATGATGAGCAGGCAGATTTCAGAAAAACCTGGAAAGACTTACATGAACTGATGCTGAGTGAAGTGAGCAGAACCAAGAGAACATTGTACACAGAAACAGCAGCACTGGGTGATGATTAACTATGATAGCTCTTCTCAGCAATACAATGATCCAAGACAATTCCAAAAGACTCATTCTGGAAAATTCTACTCACATCCAGAGAAAGAACTAGTAGAGTCGGAATGTTCCTTTGGGTGTTTTTGCATTTTTCCCCCTTTGTTCTGTTTCTTCTTTCACAACATTATTAATGTGGAAACATGTTTTACATGATCGCATATGTATAACTTAGATTACTTTCTGTCTTGGGAAGAAGGGAGGGGATAGACAGAGGTAGAAAAATTTGGAACTTATTAAAAAGTGAGTTTTGAAAATTGTATTTACTTGAAATTGGAAAAAATAAAATAGTATTTACATTTTTTAAAAAGAGGGGAGAATAGCACCTAAGCAGGGAATAAGGGAGGAAGCAGTACCTCCCTTAGCAAGAAGTTATGTATTCTACAGGAGGGAGTGCATTCCAGGTATAATGCCTGTAGGCCATTGGAGTCATCCTTGTGGGAAATGCTGGGAGCCTGCTTCTTGGAGACAGGGCAACTGACACACACATAGATGTTGGCTATTAGCCTACCTGAGGGTTGGGAGAACTCTTTTCTATTTGTTTTGTAGCCCAAACTGACCATGTCTTTAAAACTTCCTGACTAAGCATAGCCTTCCTCTTTTGTACCTTTGTTTCTAGGAAAAACCAAAGCAGATGAGACCATAAAGTAAAGGGCTACTGCACTTGTGACCCTTGTACCATGTTACCCAGGGAAATGGGCCCAGAGTTTGGGTCTTCACACACCAGGCCAGAGCACTTATAGTTTCTCTTGGAGGAAGAAAGTAGTCATTGAAGATTTTTGAGTAGTCAAGTGACAGGCTTCCTGAGATCTCTGGTTGGGGAATATTAGCTTGACCTTTCCCAAATCTGCAAAACAAAGATAATATCTCCCTACTTCCTCTTTCACAAGGACCTTGGGAGGATCAAATGAGATAATATTTGTGAAGTGTTTTCACAATCCTTAAATGCTATTTAAATGGCAGCTATTATTATCCCCATTTTATAAGCATGGGCCCAAGTTCCAAGAATGGAATGGACTTACTCAACAAGTCACTTGACTCATTAAATGGGAGAACCATAACTTGAACCCAGGTCTGTAGTCAGATCTGAAATTATTTGTTGTTTTTGCTATTATATATGTACTGTTATTATTGTAATAAGTATTGTTCTTATGCCCAGGGTTTCCTCAGTGATTTCAGGGAGCACAGGTTACCCATGTGCCTTTCAGGTGTTAGTAATGTGAATATTATCTGTGTACTTTTCTCCCTGACTCCCCCTCATTCTCTCTGGAATCAGGAGAGGGAGTAGGACTGGTAGAAGGCCTGGGATTTGGGCTCTGGCCAAACCTACCACCCTCCCTCATGCTCAGCCCAGGGATGAGAGGTGATTTGAGTCAACGTGACCTGAACTAGATAGATAATGACGGTGAATGACACACAAGGCCGGATCTGTCCCCCAAGAGTTTTGGTGTCCTGGACTTCTGACCTTGGCAGAGAGCTCACGGGGTGGATGGGGCCCCATGTCCCAGTATTGTCTGCAAAAGCAGATGGAGGTCTTTCTCTAAGCCTCTATTTGTGCATGGATGGATTACAGTAACTGGGCGGGTGGGCAAGAACAGTGAAGAGAGGGAGGTGCTTTTGTCAGAGCTGGGGTTTGGGATTCCAGTTCCCTTGTGACACATCTGACTCAATTCCGAGAGGAAGTAGAGCCCAAGGTCCTAGCCTCACCTTCCTGCCCCAAGGACCTTGAGCATCAGGCGTGTAGGAGTGGAGGTGGGGAGAGGGCCCTACCTTCTTCACATGGTGACACAGGGACAGAGGACTTCTCCTATTATATCACTCTTCCACTCAATAAGCTTTGAGAACTCCCTATTACCTGCTGAATGGAGCATAAATTCCTGGTTCCAATATTGAAAACATATCACAATCTGGTACAGCTTTACCTCGATACAACTCGCCTTTACCTATGCTGCAGCCAAAGAGGATCCAGCTCCATTCCCTGTTCTACTCTTGACCTCTGTATCTTTGCTCATGAAACCTCTGTGACTCCCAGATTTGGAATTATTTGTTGTTATTGTAATTGTAATAATTATTGTGCTCTCCTGAAATAGATTCCATCTCCATTCCCTCCTCCTCTGAAGGCATTATTCTGTAATATTATGTATGATACATTGTATCCCATGCCCATATCCCCCACCTTTGGGCTAAGATGGGACCAGTTCCACCAGTTCCTTAAGATCAACACTCAATTGGCTTATGCCCCACTAAGTAAACCAAGTAAAGTTTACTCTGGAAAATATCTGAATATATATAGATGTATATGGGTATACACCCCCCCCATATATGTGTATATATATATATATATATATATATATATATATATATATATATATATATATATATGTATGTATGTATGTATCCCTTGTCTGGGTTTTTTAAAATGTGAATTACAAAGTCTTTCTTTCTTATACAAGCACTCAAGGTAAACAGTGCATATCTAGAAAAGGATAGTTCCTCTTTCATACCCCCAGTTCCTCCCCACCCAACAAATACAGAAGATTCAAAGGACTCTAGGTAAAAAAATGTAAATTACTCCTAATAGCAATAGGGAATCAGTATAATCCCCTCTATAGCTAATTCTACTTTTCCAACCAGTGTCCCAGAGTTCTTTCAATTTGTAGATCCTCCTTGGAAGGAAATTGAATTTAGGGTTACCAATTCAGGTTACTGAATCTTCTTACTAACACAGTCTCTAACATTATTTCCTGGTGACTTGTAGGATCACCCAGTGGTTTAGACTTTTCTACAAGGTGAACACTCTTAGAGAATTCTGGAAAGGTAATCCCCTTCCTATCAGATCTTCACTGTCCAAATAAATGACTATAATAGAAGGCAAAGTATAGGCATTCTGCTCCTTCATGTCATGACGAATGCTTAAGTTGAAGAAGGACCCACAAACTCTCCCTTATATATTAGGGTCAAGTCTCAGACCTCTTGACTTTGGAATTCCTTTTGGGCTAACCGCTTCTCATTCTAGCCCACCATGCAAGGTTGGAACTGCCTTGCCCAAGAGATCATTCTTCTATGCCTAGAAGACAGAGATCACACCAATAACCAGGTATTGAGTGCCTGCTATGTGACAGACACTGTGTTAAGTGTTGTAGATACAAATTACCCCTCTCCCCCAGAAAGATAATCCTTGCCTTCAAGGAGCTTACAATCTAATAGGGAAAGACAAAACACAAAAAGTTCATGGGAAGGGTGGGAATGAAAGGGAAATGCTGGGGTATTATGGAGAAGTAAAACAGTGAAGTGAGAAATGAGATTCCATCTGATACTGATTCCAGTCAAGATCACAGGGCCTAGGAAATCTTTTTCCTATTGCAAAAGGGCAGATACCAATAATTTTAATAGCTAACATATAGTGCTATGGTCTAGGCACTATGCTAAGGGCTTTGCAATTTTGATCTCATTTGGTCCTCACAGTAGCCCTAGGAGGTGTATGCAATCATTATCACTATTTTACATTTGAAGAAACTGAAGCAAACAGAAGTTAAGTGATAGATGTTCAGGAATGACTTTGTCCACAGACTTCTTTCTAATTAGGGTCACATAAGAGAGCACAAGAAACATTTGTTTAATTTGTCCAAGGTAATCCATAATTACCCCGATTGCTTTCATCTGTTGGACCAGTAAACTTCCCTTTTTTTCACCTTTTATCAGAAAAGAAAAAAGGTAATCACAAAACCAGATTTCCAGCTTAATACCTGGCACATAATAGGTGCTTAATAAGAGTGGGGATGGGATGGGTGCTATTCTGGCTTGGAAAATTCTTGGGCCTGTGAATGGTGCCTCAGGTGAGTGACTTGACAAACCTTTTCAGGAGCTGATTTGATTATAGCTCTATAATTGGAAGAAAGTGGGAGTGAGGCAGTATGGTGGCTAGTGAAGAGACTCCAAGGTATGAGCTGGTACATATGTGGTGGCTGTAGCTATATGTAGTGTGCCATTGATGCAACCACCATTGGTGTAGATAGGGTCATAGCAGGGATTCTGGTTTTGAATGTGTTGAGTTCTCCAGAATTTGTATTGGTCAGGCTAAGGGTGGTTCCCCTAAGAGCCAATCAAATCATATTAGAAGCCATCACTAAAGCCTCTCCCTTAAGAGGCATCAAAGGACAAATCCAATCATTCCAATTCACCTAGAGAATTAATCAGGAGATGTCACCTTATCTCCTTACACAGAATGTCAACTCCCTGAGGTCTGTGGACTGGTTAGTTTTTGTCTTTGCATACCAATATAAAATGAGAGCTTAATTAATGCTTGTTGATTGGTCCTTCTTTTCTTTTTTTAGTTTTTAACATTCTTTTTATAAGATTTTGATTTCTAAATTATTTTTTCTCTCTCCCTTCTCTCCTCCTCCCCAAGACAGCAGGCAATCTGATACAGGCTATACATGTTGAATCATATTAAACCTATTTCCACATTAGTAATGTGAAAAAAAGGGAAAAACCACAAGAAAGAAAGAAAAAGAAACTAGTGTGCACTCAGACTCCATAGTTCTTTCTCTCAATGTGAAGTGTCAGTTAGGTTCCCATAGTGCTAGCTCCTACACAATGCCCCTCACAAGGCCCCTCTGGGGGCCCTAGGAACCTAGCATAAAGGTATGATCATTGTGAAACCTCGACCTGTACCAGCCCGGTAACCAAGATGTAACCAAAACAAAGATCTGCCCCATTAACTTCCCCCCCCTCCCCCTTAGTTTACATCCCTATGTAGCAACAGCATGTTTGTTCCAGGAAGTACTTTTTGCTGCATAAAAGCTTGCTGGACTGACTGCTTGGGCTGCCTTCCCTTGGTTTTTACCTGGGAGACAGACCCTGGCCAGTGAATAAACACTCCCAAATTCTAATTGGCTATGCTGTCCTGTATCTGCCTCCTTTGTCCATTACAGATATAAATAGAATTTTCCATCATGAGTCTTTTGGAATTGTCTTGGATCATTGTATTGCTGAGAAGGGCTGTCTATCAAAGTTGGTCTTTGGTAACAATGTTGCTGTTACTGAGTGGGATGTTCTCCTGGTTCTGCTCACTTTACTCAGCATCAGTTCATGTAAGTCTTTCCAGGTTTTTCTGAAATCTGCCTGCTCATCATTTCACAAAATAGTATTCCATTACATTCATATGCCACAATTGTTCAGTCATTCGCCAATTGATGGGCATCCCCTCAATTTCCAATTCTTTGCTACCATGAAAAGAGTAGCTATGGATATTTTTATACATGTAAGTCCTTTTCCCTTTTTTTTTTCTCTTTTATTTTTTTTAAATTAAACAAATGCTTTATTAACTTCTGGTTTACATCATTCATTTCCACCAGATTATGAGTTACATTTTTCCCCCATTTTTCTCTACCCACCACCCCAGAATAGCAGTCCCACTAGATATCCCCTCATCCAATCTGCTCTCTCCCATATCTTCTCCCATACCCCCTTCGACTTTGCCATTAGGGCAAGGTGAATCTCTGAGCCCCACTGCCTGGACATCTTATGAAACATTTAATTTTAAAACTTCGATTTTCAGATCCATTCCCTTTCTCCATTGTCACCCACTCCCTCTGAGAAGATAAGCAATTCAGTATGTGTTGTACATGTATATCTATGCAAAACATTACCATAGTAGATATATTGTAAAAGACTGCTTATATTTCCCTCCCACCTGTCTCACCTCCCACCTGGTCCATTCCCCACTTTGATCCTGTCCCTCTTTGATAGTGGGTACTTCTAACCTCCCCTCTCCCCAGATTGCCCTCCCCTCCATCATTCCCCTCTCGTCCCCCTTTCCCCTACTCAGGAGAGTGAGTGAGGGTAAGATATTCCATTTAGTATGTATGTGATTCTCTCCTTGAGCCAACTTCAATGAGAATATGCTTTTGCCTCTTTGCCTTCCTGTTCTTCCCCTCCCCTGCAACTACTTCCCCTTGCCTCTTCTACATGAGATAGTTTGCCCTACCCTGTCTCTCTCCATCTCCTCTTGCCACTTTCCTCTCTCACCTCTTGACTTCACCCCTTAAGAATCATCCCTTCCTTGGGGCGGCTAGGTGGCACAGAGAGCAGAGAGCCAGCCCTGGAGCCAGAAGTGAAGCGTGGGGTGGAATAATAGACAAACCGAGACCACTGAGGCAAGAAAAAGAAAAAAATTTATTACGAGTTCGAACCCGGGTCCCACCATACATTTTAGATGGAGGACCCCGAGTGTCTCCTCGGGTGTTTTTTTATACAATTATGAGGGGAAAGCAGGAAGTACTGAGCTCACTGATTGGCTTAGTAAGTTCAGCTAATTCTTAGAGACAAGGAGTTGGCGGGAAATGATTGGCTAGCAGACTTAGTTGAGTCTTGGAGATAGAGGCTTGATGCCAACTTCATGGGCTATAGGGGAGGGGGAGAGCAAACAGGTGCCAGGTGGGGGCAGTTGACTCAGTTCCCGGATCTTATAGGTCAACATGACATTGTGGTTAGGGTTGGGAAAGCATGCATTCTTTGCAAAAACAAGTTATCAAGAAAAAACAAGGTTATTCTATAATCTCCTGAGGTTTGGCCCCATTTCAAGAAGGACCCGAGCTCGCATCTGGCCCCAGACACCCAACACACAAACAAAAACCCAGCCATGTGAACCCGGGCAAGTCACCCAACCCCAATTGTCCTCCAAAAAAAAAAAAAATAATCATCCCTTCCCATCAAATTCAACCTGTGCCCTCTATCCATGTATACCTGTGAACATATGCCATGTACCCTTCTTCAATTATTTTCATAATGAGAAAGGTTTCATCAAACACAGTTATTGTTTTCCATGTAGGACTGTAAATAGTCCAACTTTGATAAGTTCCTTTTGATTTCTTTTCCTTGATTACCTTCTCAAGCATCTCTTGCTTCTTGTGTCTGAATGTCAAATTTTCTATTCAACTCTGGTTTTTTCCTCAAGAATGCTTGAAAGTCCTCTATTCCACTGAATGACCATATTTTCCCTGAAACAAGATACTCAGTTTTGCTGGGTAGGTGACCCTTGGGTTCATTCCCAGCTCTTTTGCCCTCTGGAATAGCATATTCCATGCCCTTCTATCCCTCAATGTAGAAGCTGCCAGGTCCTGTGCCATTCTGATTGTGTTTCCACAATATTGAAATTGTTTCTTCCTGGCTGCTTGTAGTATTTTCTCCTTGATCTGGGGATTCTGGAACCTGGCTATAATATTCCTGGGAGTTTTCTTTTGGGGATCTTTTTTGGGAGGTGATTTGTGGATTCTCTCAACTTCTATTTCCCCCTCTGGGTCTAAAACATCAGGGCAATTTTCCTTGAGAATTTCTTTAAGGATGATTTCTAGGTTCTTTCTTTGATCATGGCTTTCAGGTAGTCCAATAATTTTTAAATTGTCTCTCCTTGATCTATTTTCCAGGTCAGTGGTTTTTCCCATGAGATATTTCACATTGCCTTCTACTCTTTCCTTTGTTTGGATCTGCTTAACAGCATCTTGATTTCTCATAAAGACATTAGCTTCCATTTGCTCCAGTCTAACTCTGAAGGAATGACTCTCCTCAGTGAACTTTTGAGATTCTTTTTCCATCTGGCAAATTCGACTTTTTAAGGCATTCTTCTCCTCATTGCCTTTCTGAGCCTCTTTTGCCATTTGAGTTAGTCTATTTTTTAAGGTGTTATTTTCCTCAGTCAGGCTGTTGACTGTCATGTCATACTTTTCTTGCATCTTTTTCATTTCTCTTCCCAAATTTTCCCCCACTTCTCTTATCTGCTTCTTAAAGTCCTCTATGGCCTGTAGCCAGCTTGTATTTTCATTTGGGGCTTTTGGTGCAGGAGTTCTGACCTCACAGTCCTCCTCCATGCTTTGAGCCTCTTTGCCCCTAAAATAGGAGTCAATGTTGAACTTTTCTGTTTATTTTGTTTCATTTGCCTAGGCATGTTGCCACTTAATTACTTGATTTTTGGGGGCTTGTTGCCACAGTAGGACTCTGCCACCAGACAGGGGAGCTTCCGCCCAAACGTGGGGTCTTCACAACTTCCGCCAGTTGGGTGGCCTCTATAAAGCCTCCACCCACTCTGGCAAGTTGGATACCCACCCCAAACTTCCCCCCCAGACCACAATCCAGATCCAGGCAGTTTAAAGCAAAAGCGATTAACCCCCAGACTGATTGCTGGGTCTTCCTACAGTTCGCAGACCAGGAGCTAGAGCCACTACTGACGCTGCAAAATGGCTTCTGTGCAGCTGTTTCTTCAGCAGCTTTTTGCCCCCAGGGGAGGAAGCCATGTGTTCCCCAAATACTGGTCCCAAAGTCCATAGGGCACTAACCTTTCACTTTGTCCTAGGCATATCTGTGCTGATAATTCTGGAATCGCCACAATTGCTGGTGTTCTGGGGTTCCACCAGCTGGCTGAAGGCCCGGCTGCCCTGGGGCTAAAACCGAGGACCTGGGCTAGGCTCTAAGGGCTGAGGGCTGCACTGTTGGTTCCCAGCGTGCTGTGCTGCCTGCTCTCAGAGCGCTGCGCTGGCCGCTCCCTGCAGGACTGCTGGGCTGTCCTCAGCAGGAGGTTAGCTTCCCTGTGCCGTTCTGTGGGTGCTGGGGCTCCAGAAGTTGTTTGGAGCTCCCTTTCACATTGTTCGAAATTTGTGTGGGGGCAGAGCACATTGGAAATGCTGTTTCTACTCCACCATCTTGGCTCCGCCCCCCCCTTTCCCTTTTTAATGATCTCTTTGGGATAAAGACCTAGTAGTGGTATTGTTGGATCAAAGGGTATGCTGAGTTTGGTTGCTGTTTGGGCATTGCTCTCCAGCATGGTTGGATGAATTCACAACTCCACCAATAATGTATTAGTGTCTTGGTCGGCTAGGTGGTGCAGTGAGTAGAGCGCCTGCCCTGGAGTCAGAAGGACCTGAGTTCGGATCCGGCTCTGAGACTTAACACACAGAAACAAAAACCTAGCCGTGTAACCGTGGGCAAGTTAACCCCAATTGCCCTCCAAAAAGCAAAAAAATAAAAAATAAAAATAATAATAATGCATTAGTGTCCCCAATTTTCCCACACTTTCTCCAATATTTATCATTTTCCCTTTCCATCATATTAGCCAATCTTGATAGGTGTGAGGTGGTACCTCAGAGTTGTTTTAATTTGCATTTCTCTAATCAATAGTGATTTAGAGCATGTTTTCATATAACAGTACATAGCTTTAATTTCTTCATCTAAAAATTGCCTGTTTATATCCTTTGACCATTTATGATTGATTGATTTTTTTTTTGCTTTTTTGGATGGGGGAAGGCAGAGCAATTGGGGTTAAGTGACTTGCCCAAGGTCACATGGCTAGTAAGTGTTAAGGGTCTGAGACCAGATTCAAACTTAGGTTCTCCTGACTCCAGGGCTGGTGCTCTTTTCACTGTGCCACCTAGCCATCCCAATTAACTGATTCTTAACTGGGTGCCAACAAGGGAGTCAGTCTTCTCTCAAACTGGCTCATTATGCTCCCACCCTAGAGCAGAACTCCAGGGAAAATCTCTAAAACAAAACTCAGGAATGATTCATGTTTAGGGTCCCATCAAAAGGGATTCATAGGATCCCTTCTTGGAAAATGTACAAAATAGATATTATATACAGGGTAGCTAAATGGCACAGTAAATAGAGCATTGGGTCTGGAGTAGGGAAGTCTCATCATCATGAGTTCAAATCTGGCCTCAGATACTTAATAGCTGTGAGACTCTGGGTAAATTACTGAACCCTATTTGCCTCAGTTTCTTCATCTGTAAAATGAGCTGGAGAAGGAAATGGCAAACCACTCCAGTATCTTTGTCAAGAAAACCCCAAAAGGGATCATGGAGAATCAGACACAATTGAACAATGACTCAAAAATAGAATAAGTATTTATTTCCTCAGTCACAAAAGAAATGTTTAAAACACAAAAGACACATAAGCATTAACCTATCTCTCATCAGCTCCTTGAAAAGAAAATGCACTTTGTGGGACTGCCAAAGAAATGCTTCATCTTATCCCTATACTGTCCCAAGTGTCCAAAGCTCCTGGTCAGCCTTGGCCTTGTCACCATAGTCCTTTCAGGTTCAAGATGATGATGATCTTCTCCAAGAATCAGTACAATCCAAAAAAAGCAGCTGCACAGATGCTAGAACCCTGAAACACTGGCATTTCCACAAGATAATTATTAAGGCTCAAAAATATCATCTCTAAGGATCTATGGCTGCAATCTGCTGCCTACTCACTGTGTGACCCTAAGCAAATCCTGGAGATTCACAGGGTCTCAGATCATTAATTCTCTTAAGACTACAGGTTGCAGAACACATGTATTGGTAGAGGGAGCTTCTTCCCTGAGAGTTTCCCATAAGTTTAGGCCATTCTATCCTCCCTGCAAGGCCAAGGTGCAGTGCTAAGTATTAGAGAAACAACTTCAGAATGAAAAGCATTCCATGTCCCAGAGGACCTTATGAGGTCATTTGGGAGAATCTAAGAAGGGACAATACAAAAGTAGCTGGAGTATGCTCAATGTTTCACCACTACCCATAGGCTGTAAGCCATTAGAGGGCAGGGCCTATTTGATTTGTTCTGAGCATCCATAATCTGATTTTCTCTCATAGTAGGTACTTAATAAATACTTGTTGAATTAGAAATGCTAGAGGCTTTAAAGAGAACCGTTTGGCCAGAAAGGAGGGAGAATAAATGAGGGAACACTGGGGGAGGAGGACAGGAAAGGCCAAAAGGGGAAGGAACTGTGACATTCCTTCATGAGGCTCTCCAGCCCTTGTCAGGAAGCTCTGCAGCTTGGAGGATGCCTTGGTGGAAGACACTGGGGAACAAGGTGGGAGCAAATCAGGCTTCCAGCACTGAGGAAAGCAGGTAAGCAAGCTTTCCCACTTTGTCCTTTCTGAAGAGCATTAGAGAAAGGGTCTGAGATTCACTGGGAGGAGCTCAAACCTCCCTCTCCCTCCCCCCCATCTTCTGAGCTCAGGCTGGAGGAAGAGACACCTGAGGGGAGGGACTGGGGGACAGAGAGAGGAGAGAGACGAGGCAAAGGGAAAAGGAGAAGAGAAGAGGATCTAAGAGAAGAAGAGAAATGAAAAGATAGGGGGAGAGACAGAGATAGAAAGACAGAGACAGAGAAACTGAGAGAGATGAGGGAAAGGGAGAGAGACAGAAAGAAAGGGAGAGAAACAAAGACAGAGACAGAGAGAGGAAAGAGAGAGGAGAGACAGAGACAGAGAGAAAAGGAGAGAGGGAGGGAGGGAGGGAGGGAGAGAGAGACAGAGAGAGAGAGAGGGAGGGAGGGAGAGAGAGAGAGGGAGAGAGAGAGAGAGAGACAGAGACAAAGAGGGAGAGAGGAAGGGAGGGAGAGAGAGACAGAGAGAGAGAAAGAGAGAGAGACAGAGAGAGGGAGAGAGAGAGGGAGAGAGAGAGAGGGAGAGAGAGAGAGAGAGACAGAGACAAAGAGGGAGAGAGGAAGGGAGGGAGAGAGAGACAGAGAGAGAGAGAGAGAGAGACAGAGAGAGAGAGAGAGCACTCAGAGCTCTATCCTGGCCCTATAGTCACTTCCCTCACATCACCCTAGTTCAGACCTCATCACCCGTCTCTAAACCTGGACTGTTGTGGTAACCTCCTGGTTGGCCTCCCTTCAAGTCTCTCTCCTGGTCATTTTTGTACTATGATGTCAAAGCAATTCTCCCAAAACATAGAGGTCTGATTTGGGTTTTGATGGCTCAGAATGAGTGTAAATAACAATTGTTTCTGTTCTGGCCAGAAACCCTGAGGGTCTCTCCCTCCCAGATTGATTCTTTATGAAGACAAACTAGGCCAAAGTTTGCTTCAGTTCTTACCTAGCCTTTAATCATTGAATGGGTGTTGCCTTATGATAAAGTGAAACCTGCGAAAGACCTTAGCTTAAAAAGGCCAAGGTCTGCCACTACATCCAGGGCCATGCCAGTCATCCTGACTTAGGTCTTGTCACTGAACTCAGATGACTCTGGAGGAAAGGGTGAGGCTAATGACTTTGCACTGCCCTGCCTCACTTAAATCTAATTCAATTGCAAGTTAAGACATCACTATCCTGATATCATAGAAACAACCATCATGCCACACCCTCTTCTAGAAGCTTTAATGCCGTCAGGCCCTGAAGATAAAATCCAAACTTTATGTTCAAAGCTCTTCAAACTCTAACACCACTTTCACAATTTATTTCATGTTCTTCTCTATTGCTAGTGGATGCAAGCCTCCCCTTGACCATAATAGGGTAAGGGTTCCCTACCACTGGGGCACATGGGACCCAAAGTCCTGGACCTAGACAGTAGCTCATGAATCTAAAGGGCAAAATGAAAGGGAAATTCTCTGTTTTGAGGCAGATGGTTCAGATCTTGGTCTTTTCTCTCTTCAGAGAGGAGGAAGAATCATGCTTGAGAAAGTGTGGCTATGACGTGGGGTCAAGGGGTCAGGGAGTTCAGGAACCCCAATTATCAGAGTCCCTGGGAAGCAGTCAAGGACTCAAGCATTCTCTAAGTCAAGGTGGCAAAGATTTATTGTTATGCTATACAGGGGGCAAGAACTCTTAGGGAACCTGCAACCTTAAAGGAATATAATTAAAGTTTATATAGTATATTCTATAGTATAACAAGTGCCAAATATGCTAAGTAGGTGAGTCAGGGTGGGATTAGGGAAGAGTTAAGGAGTGGTCCGTTCTTAAAGGAACATGCACTTTTAATATCTATTGCACATGTCTATTGCCCAGAATTGACCAGGAAATGGGGGGGGGAGGTGCTGCATGAAGGTGTGGTTTTAAGCTTACAACATCACTAAGTCAGCTAGTGGTCAGGACTGACCAAGCTGCCACCCATCAATGTTGTGTTTGACAAGATGGATGTTGAGAGTATACATATATCCCAAGCTAATGAAGGATTCAGGCTGTATATAATGAGCTATATTATATATATATATATATATATATATATATATATATAATGTATATAATGATACATATCACGAAGTCTAGGATGCATTCTATAGATATGACACAGCTGCTTCAGCCAGTACACAGCTGGGTCAAACTACTAAATTCTATAGGTGCAGCTGGCTAATGTATCAGGAAGAGAGAGAAGTATGTTGCTAGGGTGTGCTGCCCTAGAGCTAAAGAGAAACTGCCTGAGATAGTGTTTTGAGGCTAGGGAGAAATGTGATTTTGGAACCGGGGGTGATTTTACAAACTGTGGTTCAAGCATCAGCTGCTGGGGGCCCTGGTTACAGCCTTGATAAACTCACCCCCAGCTAAGAGGAAAGGTGCTTCATATTGCTGTTGGGACCCTAACACCTTTGAGTTCTGCATCACAGTGCCCTTTCATGAAGATTTGAGAAGGCAGCCGGGGGTTCCAAGTTTGCTCAGCAATTTATGGATCTAATAGAATAAAGGACACCCTCTCACTGATCCACAACATTCTCCAGAAAGTACTTTGGATCCTGGCTTCATGCTTATCAGGGTAATCAGCTGGCTGCCCAGCTGAGCAGTCCCAAGTTTGGGAAATGGTTTATGAGCTAAAAGGGGAATTTGGATGAGGCTTCCCTATCCCTAAAATCTGAGGGCCAATGACATGGCTCTCATGACCAGTAGAACGCCTAAGTCTGAACTTTGGTCAGTGGCTCATGAACTAAAAGTTCATGAACCTGGGATCCAGGCTTGGTTTATCACCCACCCAGCTGGTTTGGTTGAATTCTGCCCAAGAGTTCTTTTTTTTTTTTTATTCTTTTTTTTTTTTTAAAGCAATTGGGGTTAAGTAACTTGCTCAAGGTTACACGGCTAGTCATTATTTATGCGTGGGTGCTCATTTTCTGAGGCCGGATCTGATCTCGGGTCATCCCAACTCCGAGGCCGGCGCTCTTACTCACTGCGCCACCTAGCCGCCCCTTTAGGGCAATTGGGGTTAAGTAACTTTCCCAAGGTTACACGGCTAGGTTTTTGTTTGTGCGGATTAAGTGTCAGAGGCCGGCTCCGAACTCAGGTCCTTCTGATTCCAGGGCCGGCGCTCTATTCACTGCGCCACCTAGCCGCCCCTCCAAGAGTTCTTTACAGGACACTTCTTAGCTGCCTCAGCAGAAGGTTGGTGAGTGGGCTGCACAGGGCTGCTGGTGCAACAGTGTCCTAGAGGCAGGGGATAGGAAGGCAGAGGGGGCATTCCCCATAATCGAATGATTAGGTGATCCCCTTTGAGATGGGTCAGGGGATCTCTGGACATCAGCAGAGACCTGGGGGACCATCAAACAGCACCCAGACTCAATGATTGTCTGCTGGCTGGGGATTTGTGGGGGGGAGGGAGGAGAGGTTTCTAGGATTTTCCTAGGGCACTCCTTCAGTTTTTCAGTTTCAAAGGGAGGAAGGGGCCTTCCTCTTTAACTTCTAAGAGAGAATGGGAGGTTCCCCCCAGAATATCCCTTTCCTCTTTAGAACAATTTTTTTAAAAAAAGAAAAAGAGGGAGAACCCTGCCCCCAGCAAAACTAATCAATTCATTAAAAAAAAAACCTCACAGCAAATGCAAAGTTCCACCCTCAAGTACTGCACCCCACCCCTTTCAAAGGAATGGGGGAAGTGTCTTTTCATAGCTTGTTCTTTGTAGTACCAACATTCTGTTTCATGGTTTACAGTATTACATTGTTTAATGCCAGGTCTTTGAAAAATTAAAAATAAGCATCATTCATAGGGTAATGGAGAGGCATATGGTGGGTATGGACAGGAATAAGGAATGAGGGAACAGTAAATACAAAGTGATAAATGCTGTATTGTAATTACTGAAGCTGATCCTGTTGACTTGGGTGGAGATTCAGATAAAAGAGTAGTTCACGGTCTAGTAGGGAGGTACTCCTGACCTTGAGTCTCTTTGGTTTCTCTCCAGGGACCCAAGCATACACCCACTCAGAGTCTAGGAGGTTGTGTGCCCTTTGAAACCTCAAGGAGATTCTGATTCTGGGTTTGGGTAACAGTCAGCCCATCTACACCCCTACCCCCTTGAAGAATAGTGATTTGGTCTCAAAAACTGGAGATAAATTGATAAGTTATTTTGGGATCCACCACCTTTGACCTAGGTCCTTAAAAGAGAGAAGAGGCTAAATGTTCATTATTCTAGTGAGGCAGCCTTCTGAGGGTGTATCCACAAGGAAGTGAGCCCGATTCAAATACAGAGGAGCATGAGATAAACCCTTGCTGGATTTCGTCCTTTGCTACCGCTATGAGTTATAGGGAAGGTCTTCAGGAATGGAAAGGCAGTATCACCTAGACAACAGATAGGAGTTGAAACTCTTAGACTGCAAAGGCAGAGAGGCCTATATAGATTCCTAGGCTAAAGGCTATGAGATACTGTGAGTTCTTTTGTGGTTTTTGTATTCTGCCTGGAATCTGAAACAGTTGTCTTTTAACTGATACACTGTTACCTTGAGTGCTTGCCAAGAAAACTAGGGCCTTTTTGCCTGCATCTGTTGACAGCAAACTGAGAGGGGCAAAGAAAGCCAAGGAGTTGTAATTTGGGGGAGCAGCTCCCCTTCCACAGGAATACGTTCAAATCCTGCCTCAGACAATTAATTAACAGCTGGATAGCTGGATAACTTGCTTGACCTTTCTATGCCTCTCTTTCCCCATTTGTAAAATGGTGATGACAGCTGGGCCTGGGGTCAGGAAGACTCATCTTCCTGAGTTCAAATGGGGCCTCAGATCTCATACATACTAGCAGTATGACTTTGGGCAATTCACTTCACCCTGTTGGCCTCAGTTTCTACATCTGTAAAATGAGCTAGAGAAGGAAATGGCAAACCGCTCCAGTACCTTTGTCAACCCTCTCCCTCCTAAATTGGGCCTTGAAGAGTCCAACACAATGGAATAACACTTTGAATGTTTTATTATGTAGAGTGCACAGGTAATAAGCAAAATCGGAAAGCTGGGTAAGTAGTGTAAGCACTTCCCTGTGCTGAGGCTGCTGGGGGTGTGGACCCACCTTTTGGACGTAGGCTTTGCCATCCCCCCCATAGTTTCATTTTTGTCTCTTCTATGGGGGCTGGGTGGTACACAGTAGGCGCCTAATTATAAATGCGAGCTGCTTCTCAGAGGGGAGGTACAGACACCGAGAGGTGGGGCTGGTCCGGCCGGGCAGGATGGCGAAATCTCGGGTCTTGCCCCGTCCCAGTCGTCCAGAGCTAGGCTGTATAGGTTCGAGGGCTGCACCTGCTTGGGCTCCCTGCCGGCGATGGCCTTGGCGAGCTTAAGACCGACCTGGCGGTGTGCAAGAAACAAGTACGCGTGTGCGCGTGCGCGCGCTAAGCGGGAAGGGAGGCGGGAGGAGGTGGCTCGCGCGGAGGGGCGCACGCGACACGCGGCACTGCTCCTGCGCCTGCGCAGGGCGGCCCCGGCGCCTGCGCAGTGAAAGCCCGGCCGCAGGCGCCGCCGCCGCCGCTGCCGCTCCGGCTGCTGTCGCTGCTGTTCCAGGCGGCCATGGGGCAGCCACCGGTCACGGCGCAGACCTGGAGGTAGCGACGGCGAGCGGCGGCGAGCGGGGCCGGCGCGGGGCTGCCGTCGAGCCCCGGGACGAACCCAGGGAGCGGCCTGGGAGCCTCGGGAATGTAGAGGCGTCGGCGGCTGCGGCCGAGAGGTGAGGGGGACGGACGGAGGGCGGCTCTGCGGGGGTCACGGGGCGGGCCTATGGGGTCATGGGGGTGGGGCCGAGCCGGCGTTCCCCCACCCCTCCCAGTCTTCCAGAGGGAAGGAGGGGTGAGTGTGTAAGTGTGTGTGCCCGCCTCTGGGTGAGTGTGAGTGCCTGTGTCTGCTCCTCTCGCTCTGTACGTGAGCGTGTAAGTGCCCCTCTGTGGGTGAGTGTGTAAGTGCGTGTGCCTGCTCCTCTGTGGGTGAGTGTGAGTGCATGTGCCTGCCTGTCTGGGTAAGTGTGAGTGCTTGTGCCTGCTCCTCTATAGGTGAGTGTGTAAGTGTGAGTGCCTGCCCATCTCTGGGTAAGTGTGAGTGCTTGCCCCTCTGTGGGTGAGTGAACGCATGTGTCTGGCCCTCCTGGTGAGTGAGTGTGTAAGTGCGTGTGCCTGCTCCTCTCCCTCTGTAGGTGAGCGTGTAAGTGCCCCTCTGTGGGTGAGTGTGTAAGTGCGTGTGCCTGCTCCTCTGTGGGTGAGTGTGAGTGCATGTGCCTGCCTGTCTGGGTAAGTGTGAGTGCTTGTGCCTGCTCCTCTATAGGTGAGTGTGTAAGTGTGAGTGCCTGCCCATCTCTGGGTAAGTGTGAGTGCTTGCCCCTCTGTGGGTGAGTGAACGCATGTGTCTGGCCCTCCTGGTGAGTGAGTGTGTAAGTGCGTGTGCCTGCTCCTCTCCCTCTGTAGGTGAGCGTGTAAGTGCCCCTCTGTAGGTGAATGTGAGTGTATAAGTGCGTGTGCCTGCCCCTCTGTGGATGAGTGTGTCTGCTCCCCTGTGGTAAGTAAGTTGGTTTGAGTGTGTGGATCCTGTCCTTCTGTCTCTCTGTCTGGGTCTCCCTGTTCCCCCGGGTGCCCCTCCAGGTGTGTGTTCTCTGTATTGCCTAGTTCCTTTGTTGGCACCTCCTCTCAGTAAAGGGGACCTATTGACCATTTAATTAAGGAGAAGGAAAGAAGGGAACAAGCATTTATGAAGTAGTACCAGGGTTAGCCTTTACAAGCTTAACCTTCACAACCAAGATGAGAGATTGGTGGGCTCTATGTTTGGGCCTCTGGACCCAGGCTGAATGGACTGAATGGGCTGAATGACCCATAAATGATCTATGAGTGGGGCTGTGCAGGAAGGCAGTAGTAGCGGCCTGGCCCTGTTGGCTATCATGTGTTGGGAGGATGGATGGAATGAGGCTTTCTTGGATGCTGGCCCTGATGTAGATTTAATTCCAGAGCTTTGGGAATTTTTTTTTACCATGTGTAAAACACACCCGAGAGGTAATTTTGGAAAGCAGTGTGAGCAGACCCTGGGAGGGTAGCTGGGGACAGCTTTCCACTTCTCAGTGGCCTTGTACTTTAGCTCTTCCACTTCTGGTTACCTTGTTGGTTCAGGTTCTCCCTCCACTGGTGCAGATTGGCACTCCAGCTGGCTTTCAGAAGTCATGGTGGTAGAAAAATCTATCAGCCCCTAGCCAGTCTGGTGCTGATACTGTCTCTAAACTTAAGCAGGCTGGTCTCTAGTCCATAGAGAGAAAAGGGCTTAGATATCACCTGGCTGTACTCCAGCCTTTCCAGCTGATAGCATCTGCCTGAGCTTTCTCTCTGGGCAGGCCTATACAGTCCTTCAGAACCTAAGTCTACTCCTGCAAGTTTGGCATCAATGATACTCCCAAAGAAGCCTGACACTAATAAAAACACTGGCCATTATGAAGTCATTGAGTATTTCTTGTATAATAGTCGTTCTTTTTTGTTGTGTATAGTACGAATGAGTCAGATACCTCTCTTACCCAAGGCCTACAAATCATGCCATTTAAATAAACCCTTCTTTTTCAACGAACAAGCCTTTATCAAGCCCATGGCCAGTGCTCTGGGCCAGGCTGGGCCAGGCTCTGTGCTAAATGCAGGAAGTAAAGCAGAACAGCCTGTGTGTTCATGGAGTGTGTGTACAGTCTAAGAGATAGCTTTGACGTACATACTTGGTGTATACAGCACAAGTGCATCAAGCCTCAGGTGGTCCTGGAGGAGGTAACTCTAGCAGCTAGAGGCAGGGCTGCCAGCTGTGTGGAGTCTTGAAGGAAACCAGGGGTTCTGGGAGGCAGAGGTATGGATGGAGGGCCTGCAGGACTGCCAGCTTGAAAGCCTAGAGGGTGGACTTGAGAGAAGTAGCAGAAGCCACTGTGGCTGGACCGGAGGGAGCATGGTGGAACATAATGTGTCTGTACTCTGGAAGGGCCACATTGTGGAGAGCTTTAAATGCCAAATGAA
Organism: Gymnobelideus leadbeateri; assembly: GCA_011680675.1. Taxonomy (NCBI): domain Eukaryota; kingdom Metazoa; phylum Chordata; class Mammalia; order Diprotodontia; family Petauridae; genus Gymnobelideus; species Gymnobelideus leadbeateri. Next base: position 317,924 of record WOXC01009071.1, read on the forward strand.
ATTTTATTTGATTCTAGAAGTGAGAAGGAACGACTGTGGTTTGTTGAATTGGGAGAGGGGAGAGAATGTTGATGGGGCAGAACCAGGCTGTAGGGAAATCCCTTTGGTAGCTGGGTAGAGGCTGGATTGGCATGAGAAGAGGCTTGTGACAATGAGGTTTAGAACCTGAGGGATTAAAAAGATGGTGGTGCCCTCAGCAGTAGGAGGAAAGTTTGGAAGAGGAGTGGATTTTAAGGGAAAGACAATGGGAGAGTCAGAAAAACCTAGGTTTAGATCACTCCTCAGACATTTTACTAGCTCTTTGACTCTGGGGAGTCATTTGACCAACCTATCTAGGTCTCATTTTCCTCATATCTAAAATAAGGAAGTTGGTGCCAGATGACCTCCTATGTCCCTTTCAGCTCTAAATCTGTGATATTATGATTTAATTCAAAATGTCCAAAGAATTTAGTCAGGAGAGGCGTGTGCTGGGAATGGGGGAACCCTTTTTAGGTTTTCATGAGAATCTCTATGGAAGTGAACTTCCTGTTGGCAGATTCATTCTCAGCAATGGTTGCTTGTAATAGTGGGTTGCAAGTTCTGAAATGCTACCCAAAGCTTTGTAGGTGCTTGCTCTGATGGACAGATGTAAAACCAGTCATTTGCATCTGAGATTTTTGCTAGTCCTAGTTTCTTTTTAGTCACTGCAAGGCAGTTGCAAGTAGTAGAGTAAGAAATGGACATTTACCTTTAAATGGGTTGTTTGTTATTGAAATCTTTTATTTTTATGTTGCCTAGGTTTCCCCCAGCACCCCCTCCTTTCTCTTCCTAGAGAACCATCTCTTATAACAAAGGATTTTATTCATAGAGAAAAACAGGAAGAAGAGAAAAAATTTAGCAAAAGTGGTCAGCACATGAAAAAAAAAAAGTCTGCCAATATGGATAGTGATCCACACTTGTAGCCCATGACCTTTGCACTGGAGGAGAGGTGGAGGTGTCTTTTAGGTCTCCTCTTTGGGGCCCAAGGCTGTTCTTAGAGCTTTGCTGGTTTCATGGTGGTGGTTCTTTGCATTTACATTGCTGTCTTTTGGAGGCCAGTTTTCCCAGCCTTGCTTAAGCCCATGTTTTTCTGTATTCATTTGTTTTTTCTTATAGCACAGAGATACTCCATTACATTCTTGTACCATGATATGTTTAGCCATTTTCCAGTTACTGGGTACCCACTTTGTTTCCAATTCTTTCTAAGCAAAAAAAGGGCTGCTATAAATATTTTCACTGGATGTGGGTGGAGCCTTTTTTAAGTGACCTCCTTGGTCTGTGCCTAGCAGTGGAATCTCTGACTTAAAGGTTATGGATGTTTTAGTTATTCTCTCTGTATAATTCCAAATTGCTTTCCATAATGTTTCTGGAGGTTCACAGCTTACCAACAATATATTGGTGTTCTTGTCTTTCCACAGTTCTTCCTACATTGACTGTTCCCATCTTTTGTCGTCTTTGCTGGGTATGAAGGGAAATTTTAGGTTATTTTAATCTTCATTTCTCATTCTTTCACATGGTTGTTAATAATTTGAAAGGCTTTGGAATACTACTCATATCTTTTGACCACTTCTGTTGGGGAATAGTTTTATTCCACATACATTTAAGTGCCTACTGTGTGCCAGGGCACCATGTTGAAAACCTAGAGGTAGTGAATCCTGATGCATTATTAGAGATTAGAGCAGTATTCTGCATGTGTTATTTGAGGTTTGAAGCTGAAGACCCTGAGGACAGGTTGCCAACATTGTGTTTTTACCAAGTCAGATTAGTCCCTGAACTCTCTGTAATGACTCTCCCTGGCAAGTTATTTTATTATTCTTTAGGGTTATGAAGCTCTATGTGACACCTTGGCCACCCAGAGCCTCAGTATCAATAGGGAGACACAATTTCACCAGGGCTTTTTGCCTTTTGCTTTTTAATTGCAGGAAAAGGGTGTGCCCAAAAGCTAATATAAAATACCAGGGGCAGTTTTCCTTCCCTGACAAATGAAGGTTCCAGGGACTTGGGTTTTTTTTTTTCCTACAAAAGCAATTAGATTTCCGTTTGGATTTAATTTTCTGTAATGACTTAAAACTGTTTTCAGTTGGCCTTTTCCTGAAACATTTGTTTAAATTTAACCAAATCTTCAAATTGTGTCTTGGAAAAATTTATGTTAGGGTTATATTTGGTTTTAATTACTATAAAATATATTTTACTGTCCTAACTAATGGTAATAACATTTTTAAAATCTCTGTGATTATGTTTCTTTTAAGTATTTTAATACATGACAACCTTTTGAGGACTCACTCTCCCCCCCCTTTTTTTTTTTAGATAGACTAGGCCATTTTATTTTCCTTTTAAGGGTTCCAGGGTCTTGATGGTAGTTCTTTAAAAAAAATTTGTTTTCATCAGCCAAGATTCATTTTCATACTCACCCTCCCTCCCAATTGAGAACACAAGAAAAAAATTATTAATGTGTGTAGTCAGAACACGTTTCTATATTGGCCATATCCAAAAAAAATTGTCTCATTCTGTATTCCAGGTTCTTTACCTTTCTATTAGAAAGTGGGTGGCATGTTCCCACATTAGTCTTCTGGAACCCTAACTGTTCATTTCTCAAATATGAGTTCAGCACAACATTTATATACCATATATACCATAATTTGTTCATCTCTCCAATTTAGATGCATCCTCTCAGATCTCATTCTTTGGCTCTTCAAAAAGAGCTATAAATATTTTTGTACATCCCTAGAGTCTGTTTTGTATAGGTCTAATCCTTTCCTTAATCTACATTCCCTTTAATTCCCCCTTTTTCCCTTTTCTCTACCTCTTGAGTAAAATGTATTTCTGTACACAACTCTTTGTGTGTGTGCATTCTTCTTTCTTTTGAGGAGTTTGGATGAGAGCAAGGTTCAGAAGTGGCAGCCACTCCCGCTTGCTCCCTCCTTGTTTGTATAGATGTGACTTGTGTATCCGGATTATGTGAGAGAATTTCCCCTAACCTTCCTCACCTCCCTCCCCCACTATCCCATTTCCCCTAATGTAGTCCTTTTCCCCTCTCGTTCCATTTTTAAGGAGATCATCAGAATATAACAGAACAATTCTCAGTCCTTGTCTAATTGAGCTCTTTCTATGGATCCTGATGATGGTAGGTTTCAGCGGGTATACATAAATCATCTCATATTTTGAATGTCAGTATTTTCTCCTTGTTTAGTCTTTTATCAGAATTCTTTCTTATTTTTTCCCCCCACTTTTTGGAGGGGGAAGGGCAGGGCAATTGAGGTTAAGTG